>OX336424.1:40159808-40759808 GCA_946903255.1 Schistosoma spindalis
GTGGATATAATAATAATAATCATCTGCTCACTAGTGACTGACTTCAAAATAGATACTCCTGAAGTTCTAGTGAGAAGCCGTTACCAGTGGAGTTCAACCAGGTCTGTTGTGAGATATCAGCTCACTGAAGACAATGGTGTACGGTGGCGCAACTTCGTGGATTGGTTGAAGTTAGACATTAACACCGTTGGATGCCGGCTCAGTGGTCTAGTTGGTTAAGCGCCTGGCGCGAGACTGATAGGTCCTGGGTTCGAATCTCGCGAGGAGCGGGATCGTGGATGCGCACTGCTGAGGAGTCCCATACTAGGACGAAACGGCCGTCCAGTGCTTCCAGGTTTTCCATGGTGGTCTAGCTTCAATGGATTCATGATTTCAACCAGTGAAATTTCTAAAATCTCCACACAATCCCTTCTGATAATAATAATAATAATCATCTGCTCACTAGTGACTGACTTCAAAATAGATACTCCTGAAGTTCTAGTGAGAAGCCGTTACCAGTGGAGTTCAACCAGGTCTGTTGTGAGATATCAGCTCACTGAAGACAATGGTGTACGGTGGCGCAACTTCGTGGATTGGTTGAAGTTAGACATTAACACCGTTGGATGCCGGCTCAGTGGTCTAGTTGGTTAAGCGCCTGGCGCGAGACTGATAGGTCCTGGGTTCGAATCTCGCGAGGAGCGGGATCGTGGATGCGCACTGCTGAGGAGTCCCATACTAGGACGAAACGGCCGTCCAGTGCTTCCAGGTTTTCCATGGTGGTCTAGCTTCAATGGATTCATGATTTCAACCAGTGAAATTTCTAAAATCTCCACACAATCCCTTCTGATAATAATAATAATAATCATCTGCTCACTAGTGACTGACTTCAAAATAGATACTCCTGAAGTTCTAGTGAGAAGCCGTTACCAGTGGAGTTCAACCAGGTCTGTTGTGAGATATCAGCTCACTGAAGACAATGGTGTACGGTGGCGCAACTTCGTGGATTGGTTGAAGTTAGACATTAACACCGTTGGATGCCGGCTCAGTGGTCTAGTTGGTTAAGCGCCTGGCGCGAGACTGATAGGTCCTGGGTTCGAATCTCGCGAGGAGCGGGATCGTGGATGCGCACTGCTGAGGAGTCCCATACTAGGACGAAACGGCCGTCCAGTGCTTCCAGGTTTTCCATGGTGGTCTAGCTTCAATGGATTCATGATTTCAACCAGTGAAATTTCTAAAATCTCCACACAATCCCTTCTGATAATAATAATAATAATAATCATCTGCTCACTAGTGACTGACTTCAAAATAGATACTCCTGAAGTTCTAGTGAGAAGCCGTTACCAGTGGAGTTCAACCAGGTCTGTTGTGAGATATCAGCTCACTGAAGACAATGGTGTACGGTGGCGCAACTTCGTGGATTGGTTGAAGTTAGACATTAACACCGTTGGATGCCGGCTCAGTGGTCTAGTTGGTTAAGCGCCTGGCGCGAGACTGATAGGTCCTGGGTTCGAATCTCGCGAGGAGCGGGATCGTGGATGCGCACTGCTGAGGAGTCCCATACTAGGACGAAACGGCCGTCCAGTGCTTCCAGGTTTTCCATGGTGGTCTAGCTTCAATGGATTCATGATTTCAACCAGTGAAATTTCTAAAATCTCCACACAATCCCTTCTGATAATAATAATAATAATCATCTGCTCACTAGTGACTGACTTCAAAATAGATACTCCTGAAGTTCTAGTGAGAAGCCGTTACCAGTGGAGTTCAACCAGGTCTGTTGTGAGATATCAGCTCACTGAAGACAATGGTGTACGGTGGCGCAACTTCGTGGATTGGTTGAAGTTAGACATTAACACCGTTGGATGCCGGCTCAGTGGTCTAGTTGGTTAAGCGCCTGGCGCGAGACTGATAGGTCCTGGGTTCGAATCTCGCGAGGAGCGGGATCGTGGATGCGCACTGCTGAGGAGTCCCATACTAGGACGAAACGGCCGTCCAGTGCTTCCAGGTTTTCCATGGTGGTCTAGCTTCAATGGATTCATGATTTCAACCAGTGAAATTTCTAAAATCTCCACACAATCCCTTCTGATAATAATAATAATAATCATCTGCTCACTAGTGACTGACTTCAAAATAGATACTCCTGAAGTTCTAGTGAGAAGCCGTTACCAGTGGAGTTCAACCAGGTCTGTTGTGAGATATCAGCTCACTGAAGACAATGGTGTACGGTGGCGCAACTTCGTGGATTGGTTGAAGTTAGACATTAACACCGTTGGATGCCGGCTCAGTGGTCTAGTTGGTTAAGCGCCTGGCGCGAGACTGATAGGTCCTGGGTTCGAATCTCGCGAGGAGCGGGATCGTGGATGCGCACTGCTGAGGAGTCCCATACTAGGACGAAACGGCCGTCCAGTGCTTCCAGGTTTTCCATGGTGGTCTAGCTTCAATGGATTCATGATTTCAACCAGTGAAATTTCTAAAATCTCCACACAATCCCTTCTGATAATAATAATAATAATCATCTGCTCACTAGTGACTGACTTCAAAATAGATACTCCTGAAGTTCTAGTGAGAAGCCGTTACCAGTGGAGTTCAACCAGGTCTGTTGTGAGATATCAGCTCACTGAAGACAATGGTGTACGGTGGCGCAACTTCGTGGATTGGTTGAAGTTAGACATTAACACCGTTGGATGCCGGCTCAGTGGTCTAGTTGGTTAAGCGCCTGGCGCGAGACTGATAGGTCCTGGGTTCGAATCTCGCGAGGAGCGGGATCGTGGATGCGCACTGCTGAGGAGTCCCATACTAGGACGAAACGGCCGTCCAGTGCTTCCAGGTTTTCCATGGTGGTCTAGCTTCAATGGATTCATGATTTCAACCAGTGAAATTTCTAAAATCTCCACACAATCCCTTCTGATAATAATAATAATAATCATCTGCTCACTAGTGACTGACTTCAAAATAGATACTCCTGAAGTTCTAGTGAGAAGCCGTTACCAGTGGAGTTCAACCAGGTCTGTTGTGAGATATCAGCTCACTGAAGACAATGGTGTACGGTGGCGCAACTTCGTGGATTGGTTGAAGTTAGACATTAACACCGTTGGATGCCGGCTCAGTGGTCTAGTTGGTTAAGCGCCTGGCGCGAGACTGATAGGTCCTGGGTTCGAATCTCGCGAGGAGCGGGATCGTGGATGCGCACTGCTGAGGAGTCCCATACTAGGACGAAACGGCCGTCCAGTGCTTCCAGGTTTTCCATGGTGGTCTAGCTTCAATGGATTCATGATTTCAACCAGTGAAATTTCTAAAATCTCCACACAATCCCTTCTGATAATAATAATAATAATCATCTGCTCACTAGTGACTGACTTCAAAATAGATACTCCTGAAGTTCTAGTGAGAAGCCGTTACCAGTGGAGTTCAACCAGGTCTGTTGTGAGATATCAGCTCACTGAAGACAATGGTGTACGGTGGCGCAACTTCGTGGATTGGTTGAAGTTAGACATTAACACCGTTGGATGCCGGCTCAGTGGTCTAGTTGGTTAAGCGCCTGGCGCGAGACTGATAGGTCCTGGGTTCGAATCTCGTGAGGAGCGGGATCGTGGATGCGCACTGCTGAGGAGTCCCATACTAGGACGAAACGGCCGTCCAGTGCTTCCAGGTTTTCCATGGTGGTCTAGCTTCAATGGATTCATGATTTCAACCAGTGAAATTTCTAAAATCTCCACACAATCCCTTCTGATAATAATAATAATAATCATCTGCTCACTAGTGACTGACTTCAAAATAGATACTCCTGAAGTTCTAGTGAGAAGCCGTTACCAGTGGAGTTCAACCAGGTCTGTTGTGAGATATCAGCTCACTGAAGACAATGGTGTACGGTGGCGCAACTTCGTGGATTGGTTGAAGTTAGACATTAACACCGTTGGATGCCGGCTCAGTGGTCTAGTTGGTTAAGCGCCTGGCGCGAGACTGATAGGTCCTGGGTTCGAATCTCGCGAGGAGCGGGATCGTGGATGCGCACTGCTGAGGAGTCCCATACTAGGACGAAACGGCCGTCCAGTGCTTCCAGGTTTTCCATGGTGGTCTAGCTTCAATGGATTCATGATTTCAACCAGTGAAATCTGTATTCGTTCACGTTTTTCTGTTTGTATTTGATCTCATGATACATTCTATTGATATATAATATTGGGTGAGTACTATTCAACATTCCGTATCATCCTAATCGAGCATTGTTTAAATAGATACGAATCAAATTTTTAACATTTTTACTGATGTGATTGTGGGTGCATAAAGTTTTTGAATCATATAAAGATAGGGTGAAACAGATTCCACCGCTCTCCCTCAAGGTCCTCAATTTTTTTCCGGACAATAATCTTTTTTATAAACTTATTCGTTCACGATTTGTAGATCACACAACTATGCAAGTGATTTCTTTCGTCTATTTTTAGCCAAGTAATTGTTTCGTCATAATTAAGATACTTTTATGTTAACACATCATTATTTGTTGTATGTGTGGTACTCATCACAAACCGATCACATCTTGGGTATCATTGGTACCAATGGAAATTAAAAAGTTGTTTATATCTTAACAGGCAACGGTTTACCAACGTTTATTCGCGACTCCACTGTGGATTGAACTCAGTACCTTCTGATGTCTACAAAACACCATAGAATTTTCCAAACTGATGTGTTCCTCTTATTAACTGACTGAAGTATGTTAAATAAGATATTCATTAACTAAATAATAACTTATTGACCAGAAAAATTTTTTAAGTATGTGAACAGGCAAATGGTATTTGTAACTGAATTTCACTGTTGCATAACTTCCATTCAAATAAAATAAACCTATTTATGTAAAGATTTGTTTACTGACCAACTAGCAGCTGAATTTAACTAGACGATCCAATAAACACTATGACTTACTACACAGACTGACATAATTTTGACGCACTCAGTTTTTTCAGTCATGATTAAGGCCTTGAGTGTGCCCTGGTACAAACAACCAAATAGTAAGTGAAAAAGGAACTATTCAATCACATTGGCTGAGTAGATTTATGTTATATCATGCGACTTTAGGATTAATACAAGTTACTAGCTACTTGAATTTCATAGCCAAGCGAATGATGCTTCGGTATTTGGAGCGTTAAGTACTGAGTTTGAACCTCAGGGTAGACACCAACACTAAGATAGACCACGTACATCTAAATGACAAATTCGAAATAGGGTGAAACACGTGTTCTTGATTCCACTACTAATCTAACTCTGACTTTACTTTCGCATATTTTATTCAGAGATTTATGAGTTTGTAGTGACCTACTTTTGTCAACAGAACGCGATTGGTTCAATGAAAACAATTATTATTATAACCAATTGTACCAGTGACTGTTTTACTGTGCTCGTTTGTTTAACTGTGCTAATGACAGCCATTATACTTACTCTCCCGTTGACTTTGAACTTGTACGAATCCGGTTACGCTCAGTAACCACGCTTGTACTCCTTTGGCACGATCTCGGTATTCTTTCGATACCACGAGATCGCCAACAAATACATCTCGACTACAGCCATCATCTGTCTTCTGATATTGGCCTACTGGGATCTTTTTGGTTAACTGGCACGAAGTCTTCTTGTAGCGGTGTTCATAGTCCATCGCGACTCGACTCCATGCTACAAGTTCATTGTTGGGACGGCTCCAAAAATTACGACGAAGCCTTTAGATTCTCTTAAGAAGCCGAAGAGATCTCGTTCAGTTAGAACTTGACAGAGCTTTCTAGAATATTAACGTCACATGCTGTGATTTGACAAGTGCACAACTCACCTTCTTGTCGATTGGCTGGATTTTAATCATATTATAGACATTATTAATAACCGCAAGTACCTATGTTTTTCTGTGCATTTTTTACCCTTACCATGCTTCGTCCGTCTTTCGATTTGCGACTGTTTGGGTTCTGCATGTTCGAGTTCTGTTAGTGGTATGCTGTGTTCTTCCGTAATAAAATAGAGGATGTGACAGTAATACTAGTTTGAAAATGAGTATTCTGAATTAATTGCTTTGAACCTGGATGGGTATGCACTGAACAATGACTTGTGCAGGGGAAATCAACTTATTTTTCTATGAACAATCATACACTGCCTTTGTAAAATATAAAAATCAAAAGTTAAAATCATCATTTTTATATCTTTCTTGAGTTGTTATTTTAATACTCTGTCATTCTCCCAATCTTTCTGTTATTCCAATAGCCCTCTGTTTTTCTTTCTCTTATCTTAATTTCAAACATCTGCTAATAAGCATATCGCTTCCCATTCCTCCCAAACATTATTTATCACAACTGATTGATCACTGGGTGGTGATCAATGTCATGCGTGTCTAGTCCTTATTAGTGCAGATCGAATGCTACCGATCATGTTGCGATGTGGCCACCAGTCTAAGTGACTCGACACTGCTAGCACTATTGTGAGATTAGATGGTGATTGGAGGTAGTTGACAGAAAACCCTGAACCCGGGTTTCGTGCTACTTGGCACTCGTCAGCAAGGTGTACCTGTAATGTTAAGGAAACTGGTGCTCCCTGACAGATTCAATCCTGTGTCACCCAGCTTCACAGTCAGAGACGTTACCACTGAGCTATCCTGGCCGCGACCGACCTCCTGTAGGACTGGGATGTAATCACAGTTGATTGATCACTGGATGGTGATCAATGTCATGCGTGTCTAGTCCTTATTCAGCTCTGCTGACGTGTGCTAAGTAGCACGAAACCCGAGTCCAGAGTTTCCTGTCGACTACTTTTAACCACTATCTAAACATCATTTATGTCTGTCCGCACCGTAGGTGTGCTTAAACTATAATCAGTCATGTATAAATTTTCCATTTGGTAAAATGAAGCATTTTCACTTTTCATTGCATATCGTATGAAAAAATTCAACAATTTGGTAAACAACAACACATCCAAACAAAAACAAACACTTAGAAACAATTATCTTTATTATATAAATTTCATATATTGCAACGTTGATCTCTGTTAGTACACCATTGAATTCAAAGAAGTGTTGTGCAACTGTTTCGTTTCCATACAAATAAATTATAATTTTTGTATCTATCAGCACATTCGACAGTAGATAATAGTTTTAAACATTCATTTCTAGCATGGTTATGATATGGATTCTCGATGTACTTTTTCTGATGGAATAAACATGTTACACTGATAAACAATTCAGAAAAATTGTAGAACATGTATGATTTTCACCGTAATATTTATAGAATAAAGAAAATATATCACTCAGTAGATGTATTAACAATCTGTGATATTAGTAATATTATTAATAATAACGATAATTTAAATTTAAATTTTAGGACAATCCCAAGTTAATAGGTAGTATGCTTCTTTGGCGGAGATACAGACCAAATACACAGATTTAAAAATAGCTCACTTCAAGAGATGCTTTAATTTGAGTAAACACTGGAGAACAAATAAATTACTTATCTTAGTTAGTTCATATCCACAATACAACCGACAAATGGATCGTTACCCCACAAACACATTGTATTTGATCGACTGGGTTGTAAATCAACAGTTTCTTCATGTTCAATGTCAATCGATTTGAAACATTTCATGACCATCACCTGTATTTCACTTCCTACATTGTCATATTCTATCTATCACGACTCCTTGCTGGAACTGTGAGAGTTCTTCTGAAACTAAAGACAAGTTATATTATTACACGTTACCGTCATTTATAACGTCTACTACAAAGTAGCAAGTATCCTATGTAACTATTTTGTCATATAAATAGCTTTGTCAGAATTAAGACTACAATATTTGATGACATTTTGTAAAATCTAGGAGTAAAATAAACTTCTAAAGTTCCAGGGTTGAATTGTTTTAGAAATATATTAAATTGTGTAAAATGTTAGGTAGTAATTTGCAATCGAGCAAGGGATAATCATAATATGTAGTCGGTTAACTTGACCTGTCAATATTGACCTTTTCTTTTATTCAATACCTACTTTCCGAGAAACTAATAATTCTTTGTGTCAAACGAAATGATGATTTCTAAAAAATGAAAAATTTGAAAAGTGCTAAAACTATTCACTATTTGTAAAATTCCAATTCTGATAAAATTTCATTTGTATATAAACATATTTATAATCTTCGCCACAACATCGAACTCAATATCACTATCACTTTATTATCTATCGATGATGTTTGTTATGGGAATATTGAGCAATCGTGACGTTTCGTTTATAGCGTTAGTTTGAACTTGTTGAACAGATCATGCAATACATATATTAGGTGCTTGATCTATGTCACAATTAAGTTTCTATCATAGCTTCATAATGTTTTAGAATGCAGTGATAACTGTTACAACTGTCGCTTAATAGAAAAATCTTACATAAATACAAGGATGGGGATTTTTCAGGGTAATGAAATGTGTTTCTGTGTAAGGTACTATAGTTGAGCAACACAGATTTATTTGATTCAGTATATATCTTTGAAATTTTGAAATATTCATTAAAAACTTTTTGGGTAGATAAATTAGAAATTTATTACACTGATAGGGTATCTCATATTATGGTCTAATCTTAGTTAGACACTCATCAAAAAATCAGGAAGTATTGAAAAATATCTCGTCCTAGTCTATGGGGATCGCCAGAAATTCATATTTACCATCGAGATCAACCTATGGTTTCGAACACTAAACCTTTTCAAATTAAGACAGTTTACTGAACTACGGATATTGCACACCAAGCTCCATTAAATCAAATGACTAATCGAATGTGGTGATTATCACTATTTATTGTGAAGATTTAAGAATTTATAAATGTGATAAGTCTTTCTAACTGAACGCTAGATTCGGTTCCTAAGCTATTCTCGCAACCCCCAGTCTAGAACTAAACAGCGACTTGAACACGACAAAAAAGACACGAAATATTTAGGAAAAACTTTACTCTAACGGTTCGTTTATTTACAGAAAATATAATGTTTTTATGGTATTTTAGATATCCTTGCGTTTCCCAAAAATTTTGGAATGCTACTAAACATAGTAGCAGTATAAGTAATCATTCAATCAGAAACTTTACATGTGAGTTCACTTTCTTGATGTTTCTAGCAAAACTCCTAGTGAACGCTGATTGGACAAGATGCTTCTCAGTGTTTTCAGAGCCTTTCTTGGCTTTTTTTCAAAGAGTTTTCTGGATCTCCCCAACAAAATGATATCATGTGTCGAGTTTAATTTACACAGAAAGTTCAGATTAATTGGATACAGCAAAAATGAAAGATTCACTCTGGCTCTCGTTTTCTCTCTCTCTCTCTCTCTCTGTGTCCCAGTTAATAGTGTTGACACAAATAGCAGGTTTTAGATTTTGGCACTAAATCTATCCACCCATTTGACTAAACATCATTTCGGCATTATAGATTATGTCAGTTCGTGATGAAAGCATTGAATCTAATTTCTAACTGTCAACTGTAAATACTAATATATAACCCTCATTTAACTCTAGTGAGTAGATGGACATTTGAAGATCATTTTAGCGTTGCTCAAAGGTCGTCCATAAATAATAGTCTCATCCTCTTCTTCTTTATATGACTATATCTCTAACAAAGTAATGCTTATCGATTTCGACCAATGTCTGATATCATCTTTTTTTATCATGTTTTGTATTTTAGTTCTGTTCTTAGAATCTTCTGTCCCATTTCTAGCTTTCATCTCAACTTCATCAACCCAAGTGTGTCAATCTTTGAGTTTTCTAATCAGGTTGTGCTTTGTAAACTTTAATTATTTCTAGATGATAAAACGTTTTGGAACAGAATACGGTCCGATTTTACACTACAAATTCTGTTCTTTTTCCTTCATTAAAAATTCGATTAAACTAAACTTATTAATCATATTGTTGTCAGTAATATGTGTAATAATATGAAATAATTAGCCATTGATAATGAAAATATATGGTATTGCCTACCAACATGTTGATCTATCAGACAAGTTTATTAATACTCTGACTCTCAGTCCATATGTTAAAGTGTCTACAAATAAATTTTTTGTAAACAGCTGGATGATGTAAATGATAAGAGTATCTTCAATAAGTTAAATATACTGATTAAATGATAAAACAATTTATTCAATGAATGGACTCTTCTCAAGACGTTCATTTTCTTATTCGGTTCACGAACAAACTCAAGTCAAACAACCATTTTAAACCAGGAAGTACAGGGTACTATATATATATATATATATATATATATATATATATATATATATATATATATATATAATCTTTTGCCTGATGTCCATTTTTACTGAAGTGAATTTGTTTTCAAAGCTTCAACTGACTCATGATTTCAACTAGTGAAATTTCTAAAAACCTCCAAAAAACCCCTTCTGAAAATAAATATATTTAAACTTACGGATTGTTACAGTTCAGTTTCAACAGTTTCCAAATAGTTGCGGAGTGAACATCAACTCTGAGATGCAGGTACATCCAGCTGACGAGTCCCGAATAGGACGAAACGCGCGTCAAACTGGATTCCACTGCTAGTCACTATCCATCTTTGCTTATAGTTGACCATTTCGTTTACAATTCAGATGTGAAAGTATTATTTGAAGTTCTCTTTAGGTAATAACTAGTAATATTACTGCTATTATCCAATCTATGGGAACTAATAGAATATACAGCGTAGATCTTTACATTGGACATAAAATTAGGAGTTCGACTAGGATAGATTTATCAATTGTGAAATATTTTCTTCTTCCACTCTTCCTTACCTCATTATCATTTTTTATCATCTTGATCACACCACCCTTTTTACCATCATCATCTACATGAGTTTCATAATAGAAATGTATTTACCTACAAGTATGTATTATTAGCTGAACAGAAATTTCCTGTCTTTTTACTTACTCATTCCAAAAATCACAAAAACTTCCAAATAATAGTAAGCATGTGCTATCAATAACCATCGAGTAAAGGTCAAGTTGTGAAATATGAACTAACCTTTTGCAAATAATATTGAAAGTCAATCAACCATCTAATTTTTTGTTATTTCTAAACATAGGGGTCAGGGTTGGATATGTCAGTTATTCAGTTGAGTTTTATATAAAAAGCTTTAAATTTACTTCAAGATTTCCATAATAGAATACCATCAACGAAAAAATCATTAGTAGTTGAGAAGCAGCAAACAGATATGTTATGAGTAGATTACGGTTTGAGAATCTTAACACTACTGAACTTCATTTCAACAGTTTAATGTTATCACATTTCTCAAGATTCAACTTATTGAGTTCCGAGATAATGGATTCATTCTCGTTGGACATAACTCCAAAACTATATAGATCCACGATCCCAGCAGTAATTATGTCAAAACTATTCTGTAGTAATAAATTTACACTTACTTACTTACTCCTGCTTCTCCTCGTGGGGGAGCATAGGCCACCAACCAGCACTCTCCATTCAACCCTATCCAAAGCAATAATTTCCAGTTCTTTCTAGTTGTTATTCATCCTTTTCATATCTGCTTCTATTTCCCAACGTAATGTGCATTTTGACTTCCTCTTTTCCGTTTCCCTTCAGTATTCCAAGTTAGGGCCTGGCTCGTGATGCAGTATGGTGATTTCCGTGATATATCCTATCCATTTCCATCGTCTTTTCCTCTTCAGCTGGAAGCTAGTTTGTTCTCTCCCACAGTAGGCTGTTGCTGATGGTATCCGGTATCTTGCGTAGCCAACTATTTATAAATATTTATACCTTATTGTGATGGTTGTATTAGTTCTCCACGTTTCAGCTCCGTACAGTAGAACTGTCTTGACGTTCGTATTGGAGATTCTGACTTTGATATTGGTTGACAGTTGCTTTGAGTTCCATATGTTCTTCATTTGTAGGAATGCGGCCCGTGCTTTGCCAATCCTCGCCTTTATGTCTGTATCTGATTCTCCTTGTTCATCGATGACGCTTCCCAGGTACGTGGAAAACTCCACATCTTCCAGAGTTTCTCTATTAAGTGTGATTGGCTTGGTATTCTCCGTGTTGTATTTGAGAATCTTCCTTTTTCCACTGTGTATGTTGAGGTCTACTGACACAGAGGCTGCTGCTATACTGACTGCCTTCATCTTCATTTGTTCGTGTAGACGGAACAGAAAAGCCAGGTCATCTGCGAAGTCGAAATAATCTAGTTGCATGCAAACTATCCATTGTATCCCGTGCTTTCCCTAAAATGTCCAGGTCTTTATAATCCGGACAACCACCAGAAAAAAGAGGAATAGGGAGAAATATGCACTAAAAGATTTTTTCGTTTCATTTTAAAAAATTTTCCATCTCGTTTCATCCAATGAAATGGATAGTTTTAGGAAAGAAATTATTGATTATTACTATTTTTTTAAAGTAATATAAAAAGTAACCATTTCTTCAGTATTTACCATTTCTTTAATCTGTAGAAGTTAATAATCTTACTTGACACTATCTAAATAGTTTGTTAATATTAACTGATGGTTTTAAGTTGATTAATTATATAATATTGTTTTCTGAATGGTTTACTAACTCGACTGAATCTGTACAATGTCCCTAATATCCGACATAAGGTCACACACATTACATACCTTTTTGAATTTTAAGAATCAGATAGATGAAAATTATGATCAGTAGTAATTTTTCTGGGCTAATACAGATTATATCAAGTTGACTAATGTTCTCCTGAGTGAAGTTGGTTTTGATAGAACATTGATCGTTTAATCATCAATTGTAAATAGAATCAACAAGGCTGAAATCCTAAAAAAATATTCAGCAATTCTTCTGTGAGATATCAAATAAAAGAACTGAACAGGTGAACTTGTGTACTTAACAAACACACCTTCAGACTTACAAAATTATCCATTAATGACCGAAGTGTCAGATGACACGTTTCATCGAGATATATATGATCAGTTATTAGTGAAGAGGGAAACACTTTCAAGCTTATCATAACTAAATGTCCACCTTCATGAACAAATCAATACCAATTTCGTGAAGGCGATACACATACAATTATGAAGCTCCATCGATTTACACAAAATACTATGTTTTCATATTTGTAATGGGGAACGATTCGTCACACATCATATGGTCATCTGAAAACGTAATATTCTAGACAAGTAATGTTTGTAGATAAAGGTCCTTTTTACAGACACTCACAAATAAATTTGGATGCATTCCTGTTATCGTATTCGGTATCGTTAATAGTATGCATTAATAGATCTGAGCAAATGACCGTAATTTCACATTTTATTATGTGTGGCTTCTGTGTTTTTGAGGAGAATGAGACCGGTGTAAAGTTTATATTACAGACGTCCAAGAGTATATTGTAAGTAATTATGTTGACTAAGAAATCTCATGGTTCAATCATCATTAAAGTATCCGTGGAAGATGTAAGAACAAAGGGAATATTGGATGCAGATCATCACCAAATGACGGCTAAGCTAAAATTGATGTTAAAGAAGTATTAGAGAATCGGGAATGCAACACTGCAAACTCCAATGCTGTCTTCATTCTAGATGCTAGAATACTCAGCGAATTTAAGACAGTTGTTAGCAATCAGTTTTGAGCGTTAGAAGATGTATCGAGAGAAGTGTAATCCACAATCAAAGTCCTCAGATTAAAATAAAATAAGTAAAACAAAAGGACACTCGAGTCGAGATTAGGACGCATTCATTAACTGAGTGAATAGGACTTGACAACAACTGAAGAGGATGACATATAACAGAAGTGTTTAGCAATTCCTGGATGACGGCCTAAATCTAAGTAGAGAGGAATTAGGCTTAAGTATCACTTTCGTAAATCTCCCCAAAGTCAGAACACAGATTATTTGTTAATAGTTATAAATTTTTACAAAATCTGCATAGTAATTAATTTTCCACATTCATAAATATTTTACAATCTTTAGGATGAATCGTATGATTACTGAAACTTGTTCACTCATTTATTCATCCAATTACTGGAAGAGGAATTTCGCTTATTACTATTTGCTTACGAAATGAATGAGCAGTTTCTTGGTTTTCCGTAGCAATGAGTAGTATATAGTTTTGTTAATGAAGTTCTCATTGCTTGTTTTCCTTAAATGATTTCATTTGATAATCACATTGTTTATGGTTTGAGAAATAGAAAATCATTTAACGAGTTATTTACTTACCTACTTCATTCATAGCTAACTCAGTTTTGTATTTCAAATTTATTCATTTCTCTCACTCTCTTAAATTTGTACACGAGTCTTATGTTTACTCTCAATTTTCACTATTTGATTAGTCTATTTTATTTTATGTTCAATGTACGGTTGAAACAATTAATCCACTTAAAGAAATATGAATAAGTTATACTGTATGTATCACTGGATAGTTTTCAACTATCTTGACTGAACTGTTGTTTATTGAAAATGAACTTTGTAAGTAGTATTGATACCATTATCAATAATACACCCTTAGGGTGTGTTTTCATATCAGAACGATAAAAGTACTTAATAACTTCTTAAGTGCTATATCCTATTCTATTTAAATGTTTCTTTGGTGATAAATTCCAATGTGATGAGTGAACAGTGTTTACTTTAAAGAAAGAAGCTATAAAAACAGTAAGCTTGTGGTGTTTGCTACTTACATCGACAAACATAAGTAGTATGTAACATCAATGGGAAGTGGAAATCTTGGCTGCGGAAGGCTATGAAGGTCGACTTAAAGAAAACAAAAACGGAATTAAAAGGGATTTGGGAATCGGTAGAATTATGCAGAATGTAAAGAACATATGATGGAAAATCACATATGGATTATTTAATGCATGGTCTTTGTTATATATATAAATGCTTGTGTTAGAGACTGATAACTTGGCAATTAAGGGACTTAGATTTAAACCATTCACTCTTATGTTCAACTTGTAATTTGTGTATTACATATTAATTTAATTAAATAAAATTTATAACATTTGACGATTTACGAAAGAATGTGTTTCATTGATGGTGACCTAAAAATTGCTATTGATGATGATGATGGTTATGTGAGTAGGATAAAGTGTTACCCTTTTTAAAAATTTCCCACACATACTCCGTTCATCTTAAGCATGTTTTTTATAAGGCATCCTCACTAACAACACATTCTCCATAAAATTATAATTTGTTTAAATACACAATCTGTTCTATAACACTGACTTGTATACTTCAACCTCTTCTACATTGTTTCTATTGTAAAACTTAATTTCGTTTACAAGATTAAAAATTGAAGAGTAACTAACATCTCTGTTGACTCTGGTTTCAAACCAACAATTTTTTGTCATCTAATCAAATGTCATTAAACCAACTGCTGATCGTATCAAATTTACTTCTCAGTCACCGATAACAATGTTCTGACTAACAGAGAGAAATCCACATTCTATTTTCAAATCTCAACTAACGCACTGTATTATCTTTTTAAATGTTAAGTCTTTTCCAGTATGATTCCTTTGGATTATTTTATTGCTATAAGGTTAGTACAATTCCTATCATCTTCCACCATTTCTGTGAATCAATCAGTAACTATCAGCGAAACTATTTCGAAATGCATGTGTGTACTGAGTTGGTGTACAAAATGCTTTGATTAGTGAGTTACATACGATTTTAGAATAATAAAATCTTTTGAAATTTTGTTGATGAAAAGATGGTTGCGTTTTTGAAACAAATATGATTATATTTTATGTAATTTTTTAATCCTTCTAACATATTTATTTGTTTTTAATTGAGATCATGAATCGATCACCAATAAAAACCTAGAAGCACTGAACAGTCGTTTCATCCTAGTATGTTCACAATGTTCACCCACGATCCCGCACGCGGGATTCGAACCCAGGACCTTCTATCATGCTCATGAACGCATAACCTCTAGACCATTGAGGCGGTATCTAATGGTTTTAATATCTAACTTCAACCAATCCACGATATTATACGACCATCTTTCATTGTCTGCGGTAGATACCTGTCTCTACCTGACACGGATTGGACTCCACTGGTCACAGTTTCTCACGAGACAGAATATCCTGGTTTTGATTGTTATGTTCGAAATCGTGGATGTGCACTGTTGAGGAATCCCATACACTGGCTAAACGCCCGTCCAATGCTCTCAGACTTTTAATGGTGATCTAACATTGATCATTTCATGATCTTGATCAAAAACTTAACATTCTTTACAACCTCATACTACTATATATATTTGTATTTAACAAAGATTGATCAATAAAGAAATTCTAATTGTTACCATGGCACGAATTGTTTTTTATTAATAATATGGTTTACACTAAGTAACTTTTATTTATGTATATATTGAAATTAATCACAATAATTTCGTCATAATTCATTTGAAGTATGTGCATCTAGTTTGTGTAATAAGCAATAATCATCTTGTTCGTTAAAATACTTGTGTAATGTAAAAATTTTGCAAAAAAGCACGTTCTAATCAATGTTAACACTTCTTAACAAACAATAAAATTTACTAATCCCCTTTGTATAATCACCATTTAGAAAACAGAACCAAAACAACAACAACAACCATGCAAAATCGTGATATTATTCAAAGTCTTTGAATATACTGACAAATGTTACCACACAATTAATTCATGGGATTATTTTCATTTATGATGTAAGTTTGACATAGTCTTAAAGAGATTTTTCAGTTTTTTTTTGGTAGAAATCACGAATAGGTTGGTAAAATTCAATCTTAGTAACAATTATTGATATATGAATAATCGTTTTGAATAAATAATCAATTTTTCAGTGGATTAAATGAAATTAACTATGTTGATAGGTGTAGATGAAATGAAATATTATTTGCTATCAAAAGGGGTTTTTGTGGATATTATAGTAATTTGAATAATTGAGATCATGAGTCAATTGAAACTAGAACACCATGGAAAACCTGGAAGTATTGGACGGCCATTTTGTCTTATTGTGGGACTCCTCCATGGCAGTGCGTATCCACGATCCCGCCTCGCGGGATTACGAACCTAGGACCTATCAGTCTTGCGCGCGAGTGCTTAGCCACTAGGCCATTGAGCCGGCCCGCATCCAACGGTATCAGTGTCTAACTTCAACTAATCCAGTACATTGAGCGACACATTCACCATTGTCATCAGTGAGTTACTATCTCACAACAGACCCGGTTGAACTCCATTGGGCACTGCTTCTCATTAGAACTCCAGGAAATATCTCTTGAAGCCGGTCACTAATGAGCATATGTTGATTAGTATCGCTTAACCTACTCGAGAGACAGGTATCTACCTCAGTACAATGGAAGATAGTCGCGCAATTTTGTGGATTGGTTGAGGTTAGACATTAAATCTTCATCGGCGGCCTGCTTGAATATCTGGGCTACCTGTTCCTCCCATCTAGATATTTCGTCAAGTTATCTGTTTTTTTGTTTGTTTTAACACACTATTATGTCTATTGAGCTCACAACCTATTCAGGCGCGTTTACGAAAAGTTTACAACCTTTCGCTATACGGATTACAAAAAGGTACAACCAGCGACATCATGTAGGCTTGCAATATGCATTGAAATGAATGAACATTATTCAGATGTCGATTATCGAACTCCTAACATCTAACTGGCCATCACTCAATATTTATCGTCAGGATCGATCAAGATATAAGAAAAGGAAACTTGTTGAAATACTTTATGCTGAGAATTCAATAGTGTACCACAAATATAATGTTGAATAAAGCTTATAATAATATTATATAATAACACCGTTGGATGCCGGCTCAGTGGTCGAGTAGGTTAAGCATTCGCGCGCGAGACTGAAGGCCCTGGGTTCGAATCCCGCGAGCGGGATCGTGGATGCGCACTGCTGAGGAGCCCCACAATAGGACGAAACGGCCATCCAGTGCTTCTAGGTTTTCAATGGTGGTCTAACATCAATCGGTTGATGACCTCAATCAAAAAATTAATAAATTATTCGTTTATATACTTCATAAACTTCTCAAGGAATTGATTAGGTAAATGAACTTATTACTCAATAGTAAATGCTTTATTATCTCTATTCAATAATTCAGATTATTCAAAGTTATTTTCTTACTGGTTTTCATTGTAGCAAATTATTCAATTTTAATCTTTTCCGTTCACAACACTTTCCGTTCTCATCTCCATATTTCTGATAAAAATCTGTTCCAAAAGTAAAAAATTGGAGTTGGTCTACGAAAGCCAATGACTATTGAATCAAACCATATAGATAGGTGATGACTACTTAGTTGGGGTTTACATGATCATCATAACCAATGTTGCAGTTGCATTCTCCTTTTGTTTTGTCTTAGGTTCTTAGTTTCTTAGTCATTGCAGAAACAATTTTTTTACTATTCTACGAATTTATATTGCCATTATGAATCATATAATCTATTCTTAGTCTTTTCTATTATCACTAATATTGTTACTAAATATACCACTCAAACATCTCTCTGTGACGATGTTGTATGGCAGCTTAAATCGGTGCATCTATTTAACATGCTTTGTGTAACATATGACTAACTGATTGTCCGACTGGGTCCATTTTCGACAACTGACTTCTAATTCAGTTTCCAGAAATCATCCAAGTTAGCCATTATTGTTATTACCATTCGAGTGATTAATGTGAATGGCAGACATTTTCAGCGACATAAACTTTATTCAATTATGAATTTTTATTACCCAGTGTATTTAATGATGACTTGAAAACACGTGACCATTCATTCTTCACTATAACACAAACAATGTGCATGGAATGGAAAAGAAATAAATAAACAAACAAACAAACAACAACAACGGGAAATCACTAAACCGTTTTATAACACTTCACTGAAATCAATGTGTTATAACATCTGACAAACTAATTATGCATATATAATCCCCAAATGTTAATTTGTACATAAGAAACAGGGTATGGACATTTCTACTTATATATTCATTGACACTTTCATGTCCATTGATGTGTGCGAGTGTATGTACGTATCTATCTACATATATGAGGTCACATATTGCTCATTCCAACAATCTAGACAAATAATTGACGAACGGTTATGTCAAACTTGATTGCCAATAGCTATTTAACATTTAAACTCATTAAAAATGAGACAATCATAAAAGGGTAAATTAGTTTTAAAATTTTTTTACTTCGTTTCCTGAAGAAACTATATGCTGAAATTATTATTATTATTATTATTATTATTATTATTATTATTATTATTATTATTATTATTATTATTATTATTATTATTAAGTACATGACGCGTGACTTTATTCTTATGAAAATGGCAAGACTATAATTTATGCACGAACCAATCAGGTGTAAGATAATAGGTCTTGAATTTCGGCGCGAAATTCATTCATTCAGTTGGCTAAATAGAGTTTTGGCATTGTAGTTGATGTCAGTTCATGAAGAAAACCTGAAATTTAATTCCTGTAAATCATCATTCTAATTCTTTACACTAATTTATAACCTTCATTTGGTCGTAGTTATTAGGTGGTCAATCTAGCGTCGCTCAAAGGTCGTCCATAACCTATGGTCTCACCGAATTTTCTCTTAAATCTCATTTTATTTATAAGAAAAGTATGAATGAATGTAGAATACAGAATATTCAATTCTATAAAATATTGAATTCAACCATGTGTGCGATTTGCCAAGAAAAACATGTTTTATGTATTGAGTTGAAGTCTATAAATTACGATGTCTTTTGTGATCCCTTCAATATTTGAGAGGCAATCCCATCCCTGTCGCCAGTTGTCATATGTAGAGCTTAGATTCTTAATATAACTTGAACCCTCCTAAGTTGCAAATAAAAAGACAGAAGACAAATGAAAGGAATGTTATTCCAAACAGTGTCATTTATGGTACAAAACTGTCAGGTATTTATAGTTTTTAGTAAAAACGAAATCATCATTATAGTTATCCAATCCGCACACAGGGGGTTATTAGCATTTGTCCAATGAGGGAGCTAAACGTAGGGATTCTCGAATAATCTTCCAAAAGCTGATTGGATATAGTATCTTCGCCTCTTTCTGAGCTTCTTAGAGCTTTCTCGATTCATCTCATGAAATGTTGAATTAACCCAAAGAATATCTTAGATACACAAAAATAACCACTTAACAATCCTGTAGAACTTAAAAGACTCCAAATTAGATCGGTGATACATAGTTCATACCATTTTCAGTAACCGTAAAGTCGATAATAAAAATATCAAAATCTTACTGTATTCAATAAAAAATAGTCCTTACTGTCTATTCGAATTGGACTATCTATCCGAGCTTCCATGTCTGATTCTATTCACATCTTACACTATTATCATACATAAAAAATCAACCATATCATTTCACATAACAAATGTTACAATTTTTGTCCACTGACAGACAAACATGTCTCATACAAATCCCCTTGACAAGAGCGACATGACATTGGCATGGTCAGACCTGCTTTTTAATTGGTTGTTCAATAAATTTTCGCTTTGTTCCTTTGTACTACCTAAACTTGGGTTAATTTAATTTATTTATTGATTATCTGAAGTAGTGGCTTACACAGAGTCACAGAACACCAGAAAATGTCATATTTCTACTCTTTGCGATATTTCAAATATATTATTTTTTATTAATAAAAGCACACCCAATGCTCAATCTATTTTAAATTATCAAGTCATATATTGGTCATGATACTTACGTTAGGAATAATGTTGGAAACCGGAAAATTCTAGGTAGATTCTTCATCCTATAATGGGAGAGCTAATTAGTGCATACACGCGCGATCAGTACAGGAATCCAAACCATGATATTCCAATCTCGTTGCGGAGGCGTAATTTTTTAGAATCACCAGGTTGACATCAGTTGGAATACGCTTTTAACCTTAATCAGTTTGTAATATTTCGCGATCCTCGGTGGGATGATGAGTAAGCATTGAAGATGAGTCCAATACTAGGACTGAACGGATGTCCACTTCTACTTTGTTTGAAAAAATACCCTAACAGACATCAATCTTCAAAGAATATCGCCTACATATTTATGCGATCTCCACAAAATCTCACCCTCTATAATATATAAATATGTATATCCTGTAAATAAAATTTTACCTGTGAGAGTGAATTTAACAAACCATCAATGAATATCACTAGCTTTTTACAACTCAGACATTATACGGTTGGATCCTATCCAACCCATATTGCTTTAAACAGACTAGTGTTTTCATTACCTCTCATAATCAAGGTGTAACTCAAAATGAAGTGGATACACTTGTATTTCTTAAATAATTTTAAACCAATTAGTAGAGAGTAATGGACAATTTTCTATACTGGTTTGAAACTTTTTTATAAAACACCTTGATAAATAACAATATTATGTTCATTAGTCATTAATTTCAACAGACGAATTTCAGAAGCTCCCAATAGGAATAAGTGACCAATAAAACTATTTAGGTTAAGAGCTAAGACATTTGTTTTGTGATAACGTTGATTAAGGATCGTAGTATTTTGTGGACGAGCTGACATTAGGAAAGTGTACCATTGGATTATAACCCACTGCAAGATGGGAGTGTCATTCATTCATGTTTTTATTCATTTTTGTGAATGGATACTGCCAATGAGTCCTAAAAACGAAAGAGAATGACCTTAACTTTCTTTGGTTTTAAATAATTTGACCGTTAATGTTAGGTTATAACAAAAAGATGCTGGCAAACTTACCACTCATTTTAATATTATACAATGTTACGTTTGTAAATAATGGAAGATTTGGTACTCTAGAAGAGTATGGGCTGACAAGCTCTTTTGAAGTCAAAAGGCGAGTTAGAAATTATAACTAAGATTACATATTAAAGTCAAGTATGAACTATTCAATATTTCAGACTACAGATGCTCGTCTAGTTCTGAAGCACAATCGCATATAATTCATACCTACCATTTGTATACATTATATGTCAGTTTAGCATTCATGCCTTCGTGCTCATTTCAATCTTCTCATTTGCAAAACAAGTCCATTGTGCGGTGAGTAACTGAATCAACACATTAAATGCAAGAAAATTAAATTAAAAATTAATTCCATCTTCTCGGTGATTGATCACTAAGTATTGATCAGTGTAGTATATGTTTTGTCTTCAAAGTTAGTCGAATTTCATTGACTGAACTACATTTTACTTTTGATTCTGAGTGACTTGACATTTTGATGTATCACATTCGGACGTTAGATAGTTGAAGACAATCAATAAGAAATCATACCCCACATAGTCTTCTTACTATTTGACTCTCATTTACTTATCTTCAATCATGTTGGATCAGAATCAGCTTCAAAGTAAGAAACACTAACATTGAGTTAAAGCTGAGATATATGCACTGATTGGTCATTGTTTAGTGACCAATATTCCTTCTATTCTTTTGTGTTCATATTTTCCAATTTTTCATACTACGGTGTGCAACCGATCAGTCACTATTGGGATTTATTCACCATTAAAGAATTTAGCTGTCTAGTTTTAACGTTTAGAGAAATGGGACACAGGCTGGCAGTAAAATCTTGATTATACATTTGTTTGTTTTTTCTGTTTGATACTCATCGGGTAAACATACTTGCATCTCATAGTTTATATGTCACATTTAGACTAGAACGTAATATCTTTCACTTCAGACACTGACACGTTATCCACGGATCTACGGAGGGAGTTCAAATAATCACTAGCTTGTTCATTGCAGTTTGGGTACATTCAGCTGATAAGTCTTAGATCTGATAGAACGTGTACCCAACATTTCAATGCTAACCACTCTCAAATTTTAATAAAATTAATTTATCTAAATTCACAATTAAGAAAATATCAGTAAAACGAATATCCTACATTGTTTTTCATAGTAGTAAAATGTTTATTTATCAGTTTAGTGAATATTTTTTTTCTTAGTACAAAACAATCCTAATGACTGTCTCTCTCAACTATATCACATTCATAACAATTCAAGGGATTGATATCCAAATAAACTTCATCAGTATCATACACACAATATTAATTACATAGATGAAAATGTAGTTCATTTCAAATTAGGTAAGATTTATATTTACTTGCCTTTCAAAAACAAAACAAAAGGTATTCAGAAAAACCATTATAGTAACAGGAAAAACAGACACTTACTGAGGTGCTATGAGAGAAACTAATTACAATCTTTCAGAATAAATCACACCTAATAAATCTTTTAACAATTCCAAGTAAGCGTTGTCATATTATACATATGTATCATTCTGACATTTTGTCTATGTATGTATACAGGTACATATGTGTACATATGAATCTACCACTATTTGTGTTTGTCTATACACCATTCGTAATGTACACGTGTCTGTATTGCAGAATGTCTTTGTTTATGTCTTATTTACTATATTCATTTCTATACAAAGCTTATAGTTAACGTAGATGTCATTAAATTTTATTTGTTTATTTATGATTTTTAATGAATAAGCGAGAGGAAGTGTAGGGTTATGTGGATAAGGATACAAAAAAATAGGTAGTAAATAGTTGTAAACATGGTGACAAAGTCATAGTTAAATGAATCACAATGAATATTTAAAAAAAAACTTAGTAAATCTATTACTCAGTTAAAAAATTTTTTAAGAAATACTTATATCAGAAGGAGTTGTGTGGATATTATAGTAATTCCAATGGTTGAGATCATGAGTCAATTGAAGCTAGACCAGCATGGAAAACCTGGCAGCACTAGACAGCCGTTTCGTCCTATTTTGGGACTCCTCCATGGCAGTGAGCATCCACGATCTCGCCCCTGGCTCAGTGGTCTATTGGTTAAGCGCTCGTGCATGAGACTGATAGGTCCTGAGTTTGATCTCAACCATTGAAATATTCATATACTTAGCACAATAGCAAGAGAGTCCACTAGACGACTTTTGTAGTTTAGCTTATGGATTAACAATAGCTAAACAACTATTGAAAATTAGGAAACAGTAAATAACTGTTTCGTCATAGAATAAGACTCTTCAACAGTGGATATTCAGAACACCACTAGGGATTATATACGAGAACTTCAGGCATCATGGTGAACATTTACCATTCAAATCAATGATTTCTTATTTCTGACTTTATTCAGTCATGCAATGTCACTGGTCATGGTTTCTAATTTTGTCCTGAGACAACTAATGAGTGATAATTTAAAAATGATGGAGTTAGGGAATCCTAAGGTTTGTACATCGAGTAAAAGGCTCAGTAAAATGGAGAAAAAACAAGATAGAGAGATAGGGGAAAAAAACTGTAGAATTGGAAAATCTGCTAGTTAAGTCAGCAATCGCAATACATAATATTTTCGATCGATATTAAAAACATCAGTATAATTCGAAAAGGTTTCCCAGCTATAAAGAGAGAGGAGAAGTCAATTTACCACTTACCATGTAAAGTTAAATTTTTTTTAAGTGTTAAGTTTTACGATAAATGATTTAATTGTAGAGCTTTGGTTGTCATTTTGGACAACCTATACTCGGAATGATCAATCAATTACATGTCTAAATGTCGAATGAACATGACAGTCAACAACAATGGAAAAATAAACTAATACAATACGACTTAAAAATGTAGTCAGTCACAAATCAGACCATCAGAACCAAATGTTCATAGCTAATAAGGAATAACCGAAATTTTCATTTCCTTATGAAGTAGATGCTGTTTATATTATCTGGAATGATAAGTTATCTGTCATAAAGAGCACAACACTACTAAAAATTCATGTTTAATTATAGTTAAAGGCTAATTGAAACTAGAAGCTATGTAAGATGTCTGATCATATATTCGAGTATTGCTTCAAAATATGTACGACTTCGAACCATCAAAACAAAATGTTCTATCCTCCCTAGTGCATTCTACACTCATCACTGTTTCATAGTATTTTATCTTAGTGTAATAGTAATTAAATCAATGAAGAGTTAAGTCATTTTACAAACTCTTTAGCAATGTGCATCCAAGATCCAAAATGTGGGGCTCAAACACAAGACTTTCGGTCTTCACACGTGAATACTTAAACTATTGACCATTGAGCCGGCATCCAACGGTGTTAGTGTCTAACTTCAATATGTTGCGCAAACATCTTTCATCGTTTTCGATGGATAACTGTTTCACATCTGACACAGTTTGAAGTTCACTAGTCACGGCTTCTCACTAAAACTTCGTAAATCTCATATTAGGTGTAAACGGCCGTTCAATGCCTCTAGCTTTTTAGTCGCGATCTAGCTAAGATAGACCAGTCGTTTCAACTGTGAAAATACTATATTGATCAGAACACCAGTGGGGACAATCTTTTGTATTCAACACGAAATTATAGAGCATCTCAATGAAATCTGAGAACCATATAGTAAATCGTTAATTTGCAAGATATCAATTCATCATCTCAAACTTGACTGTTCTTGTTGCAAACATCAATCCATTGTCTCAGATTTCATTATTCATGTGTTTCCATACCAATTGCGTTTCGTTCCCGTTCTTTCCTCATCGACTTCCTACTGAAATATATTCTATGCCTGATCACCGTTATACACTACTTATATGGATATAAGTAACCCACACCACAAAACTACAATTTTCACAAATCTTTCATACTGTCAATTTTTTCTTTTGCTGTATCTTAGAATTAATCATCAACTATTACGTTTTATTGTTATATTTTATCATACATTTAGAGCATTACCAACAAAGTAAATATTTCACATAAATAGGTAGACATACATACACACATTGTGACAATGTATGACCTACAGTATTCTCTTCAACAAACAATAACCATTTTATTCCCTTTTAGTTTCAGATTTATTGTATCTTATTTCAATGATTAAGATCATGAGTCAGTTGAAGCTAGACCACCATGGAAAACCTAGAAGCACTGGACGGCCGTTTCGTTCTATTATGAGACTCCTCAGCAGTGTACATTCACGACCTCGCCCCCTGCGAGATTCGAACCCAGGACCTACTGGTTTCGCGCGCGAGCACTTAACCACTAGATCATTTAAATTACTACAATCTCCACAAAACCCCTTCTGACTATATCTTATTTTACCATTCACCTTAATTAATTAAGAATTCTTTACAACTGGTACATATCATAGAAATGAATTAGTACACTTCATGTTGATCTATTAACTTCAGACTAAAAGTTGTTTTATTCCTTCTTCTAAATGTATCCCTTATCTTACTAACTTACACATGATTAATTTTATAAAATAAAGAAAAGGTGTTAAATACTGATAGGTCCTGAATTCGAATTTCGTGAGGCGGGATCGTGGATATGCACTGCTAAGGAATCCTACAATAAAGCGAAACGACCATCCAGTACTTCCAGATTTTCCATGATGATCTTGCTTCAATTGACTCATGATCTCAACTATTGAAATTACTATAATATTCATAAAAACCCCTACTGATACTAATACACATCATACAAACAAATGAATTAGTACACTTCATGTTGATCTATTAACTTGAGACTGAAAGGTATTTATTCCTTATCCAATTCACTTACATATCATTAATTAAAAAGGTGTTAAATACATTAACTTATAAAATAATTTATATTTTATTTTTCACATATAAATGACAAGTAGTAAACTATTTCTCATTATTCTTATTCAATGTTTTATGGGATTTAATTTAATTAGATTATTTTTTATTTGTTTAAAATGATTAATTTTACCGATTGATTGAATTTTCTAGTCTACTTATTAATTGAAGTGTTGGAATGAGTAAATATGGAATGTTTAATTATTCATCAAAGTAAAAATAACTAGTGTACCATTCAGTCATCATTGATTTAATGTATAAAAAATTTATATATTCAAATTAATTAAAGGTTAATTAAATTGTTTTACGACACTGAATTTATAATTGAATTTCATATCAAATTCATTGTATCTTTCATGTCTACAACTATCAGTATAGGGTTGTGGAGATTATTAAGTTATTGATTGAGATCATGAACTGATTGATGTTAGACCACCAATGAAAACCTGGAAGCACTGGACGGCCGTTTCGTCCTACTGTAGGACTCCTCAACAAAGTGCACTCAAGACCCTGCCCGCTGGGTTCGAACTCAGGATCTATCGATTTCGCATTTGAACACTTAATCTCTAGACTATTGAGCCGGCATCTAATGGTGTCAATGTCTAACTTCAACCAATCCATGATATTGAGGAATCCCACACTAGGACGAAATGGTTATCCAGTGCTTTCAGGCTTTCCATGGTAGTTTAACTTCAAGCGATTCATGAACAAAACTACTAAATTTTCTTATTCACTTTTCTACAGAGTTCATTAATTATACTTAACCAAAAATGTAATATCTACAAATAAATATCTCAGAAGGAGTTTGTTGGAGATTTTAGTAATTTCGATAGTTGAAATCATCAGTCAATTGAAGCTAGACCAGTATGGAAAACCTAGAAGCACTGAACAGCCATTTCGTCACAGTATGGGAATCCTCAGTAGTGCGCATCCAAGACCCCATCTCATGAGTTTCGAACCCTGGATCTATAAGTCTCGCTTACGAGCGCTTAACCACTAGACGACTGAGCCGACAGGCATCCAACAGTGTTAAAGTCTAACTTCAACTAATCTACAAAATTGCGACACCGTACACCAGTGCTTCCAGGTTTTCCATGGTGGTCTAGCTTCAACTGACTCATGATTTCAACTATTGAAATAAATATCTTTTATGAAATTATTTATACAATTTGTAATCATAGAGAGATTTTTGCAGGATCTATAAAATAGAACTATTCATTCTAATTCAAATCACAGTGAACATTTAGATCAAGATGGAAGAATTTTTCACAGTTTTTAAAAAACAATGAATTCTTAATGATTTTCCTACATGATAGAATCTATCTGGATCAGTGATTTTTAAGAAATATTCATTCATTGTTAATTATTTGAGTCTATTTAAACCTTACAGCTAGATCTGAAATTTGTGTACACAAATGTTTAGAATGAATTCGTAATGGAAATATTATCCATGTGTAAATCTTGAAATAGAAATAATCTCTATTGTCTATTTCATTAAGTAATAGAATTATAGACAATCGTCAGAATAATCAATTCATAGCTTTCATTTTAGCTTGATTATATTTTAATAGAGGAGTATAAGGTACTTGACTGATAAACACAAACACTCATTTCACATTGAATAATCACGGAGTAGTGGCCAATATTATATTTATATAGTCTTTTAGTGCTAACCGAATCAAGTTACATTGTCCCCATTGTTCTAAGCGACTCGACATCGAGTGCAAGGTTGGTTGGAAGCAGTCAACAGGATGTCATGGACCTGGATGTCATGTCGGTTATCACTGAGTTACGGAAGTAACAATAGTTCCTGTGGGATTTGGATCTTTTTAGTCTCATTGTCACTGAACTACTCAAATCTTGGCTGAACTCCTGTCGGACTGAAACATTTACAATGATCGTTTATTCAGTAGTAATGTGTCATGACTGTCAACACCTTAGTGTTAGTCATAACCATAAGTTGGGATTTAAGTAATGTATAGTTATACATTTATAAAACTGATTGATTTCACATTAACCTTGTCTACTTTTATAACACATAGATGAATAGTTAAATCCGAATGAATTACAATAAAAATTTGAAGAAACGGTATATATATATATATATATATATATATATATATATATATATATATATATATATACATGTGTGTGTGCATACACATTCATATACAAGTTTACTAATAATAAATATTTTAATGAACAAGATAATTAATGTGAATATACACTTATAGTTGACATTTAAGTAGTTTCACCTAGTCATTCATTCCATTCTCTGAAAATGTAATTTTTCTCATACATTGTCTGTCAATTATGTAATTATTTAATTATTATGTTGATCATGATGATTAGTTATTGAATACTTTCTATTTGTAATGAATATTATCAAGTAATGATATAGATGATAGATGCGTTTCAATTCAATTCAATTCAATTCAATTCAATCAACCAATCAATCATCCATAGAACAAATGAATACCTGATTGGAATTCATTTTGTTTGTGGGAGAAATGAAAACGTCTTGTTTCATCACAGAGTGCATGTGTGTTTATGTTCACTGAACACAATCACACACACACACACATGCACATGGATGAATCAAGAATGTGTTGAACATACAAATGAAGACGATTAATAATTTTCATGCACAATATTAAAGCACATTTTCGCAATTGAAATTGTGCACCACACACACACACACACACAAACGAAGTGCAAAAGTGCTTGAGACACTGTAAGATAATACAAAGTAATTTGTAAACTAAATTGTATTTATACATTGGAATCGTGTTTACACAATGTAACACTATCTAGTACAATGATAAATGCATATATCCACACATGTTGTGTATATTACATTCGATTAACACAAGCAGATAATGGATACTTCCTACTGTTTCAAATGAATTTTTTTCAGGAAATTACTATGTGGGGCAAAACACTGTGACAATTTTTTCAGGACATGGAGTTTATATGTTTGTGTGTGCGTTACAACGAATGTCATTATATTCAACTTACCTGATCGAAGTTATATATGATACAGTCGTGATTACTAGTATTGCTATACGATTAAGAAATTATATGTAGATGTCTTTTGAAATTGGATCCATAATGACATCATTATATTTAAAATTATCTAACAATATTCAGTAAACGTTAGTTTAGTTTGTGGATAATTTTCATATATTTTAGGGGTTCTCAACAATGAACATCTACAACCTCGGCATTCAATGGGTTTACAATATTCTATTAGGGGCCAAATTTTATTCAGAACTTGGGGTCTAGCTATATCTGGAGTAGATTCCACTATTAATATGATTGTCATGAATTGATCGCCACATTAAATTGAAGTCTATAACTATACGTTTCGACTCAGTAATGTCTCTGAGTACAATTCCACGTTTGACTTTTTCTGTACTTTGACAAGAAATTTGTTACTTGGATAATTATTCAGTATTTTCCACTTGAATTTAGTTGTTTGTCTTGTCTAACTAAAATCTAATAATTTGTTAGGTAATTGGTACAAATTGATTCAGCTAGATTCAGTAAAACAATTGAATTTGTAGATTATTTTTTCATAGTAAATGACTGACAATTTGAAACCAAGTAGGAATGAACAACTGTTTTGTATCGACATGCGAATCTTCAGTAGTGAACACCCAATGAGTGGCCATCGATCAAATCTTGGCCCTTTATTTCTTGCAGTGGGTCTTTAACCACCAGATCATTGAGTTTTCATGCAATGGCATACTAAGTCAACTTAAATTAATTTGTGGTATATTGCAGCAATCATCCAATACAATTAGCAATAACTATTCCATAGTTGACATAACTGATCTCCGGCGGTCATAATTTCCTACACTTACTTCACGAACTCATTTTGAAATGGGTCGATTGTAAGTTCTTGAAGGTAGTTTTAACGTGAAGGTACTTACTAGTATTTTGTTGGTCAGATTATTTTTATTATTGATGTGCATGCTACTTATGTTGACAGATACAAGTAGTATTTGTGTTTGAGAGCAGAAGTTCGAGAAGATTGAAATGAGAAGAAGAGAGAGGAGAACTAAAATCCATCAAACTAACAACAGGAATGAAAGAACGATGAAGTTTGTTAAAGATAACTGATGGAAGATGTACAAATAACGTAACTGATGTAGGATTTTCACCGTTTACTAAACTACTGTGTGATCGTGCATTAAATAATAAACTGGTTTCCCTTCCACCTGAATTCTTCCTTCATTACACTATTAGTATTTACTTACGATTACACAAACTAGGTATTTAGTTCGAATAAGTTTAGTTTATATTATTTCCAAATCTGTAGTGTTATCATTGTCACTATTTCCAAGTTCGTCATTGTTTATTTTAATGTACGGATGTTAATCAATGAAATTCTGAATTTTTTAATAGCATCCTGTGGTGGAGTCCAGGAAGCACGTTTTGTCTTATTTTTGAACACATCGATATGATCTAAGTAAATTTTAGTGTTGATGTTTACAATGAAATCGGAACCTAGCAGTTTTCACTTCAAACGCTAACTTATCCAGTAAGACAGTAAATTCAGATAAACTAGGGTGGGTACAACGAGTGTGCTACAATTTGTAAAGGTATGTATTCTCTCATCATTGATATTAAAAACTGCAATTAGCCAGTATCTATTGGCTTATGTGAACCCTCTGAAGATTTCATTGAATTTACTCTTTAATAGAGATTTTTTTGTCATATTTAGAATACAGTTAGCAGTAGATTCTAGGATGCATATTTTCTCTTTACAGTCTAACCTGTACACTTTTCAAAATGTATTTAATGGTATCATTACATCCTTCCAATTTAACTACCTGTGAACAGTTCAGAATGGAAAATGTAATTTCAGTGAACTGATTACTCAGCTGTGAAATAATAGTTTATTTGTTAGTAATAAGTTTTGAGTTGGATTTCTAGAAATTTGCAACGATAAGTTATCAATCTAATAAAATTCAATCTCGTAAGGAATAAGACAACTATCATTGTCGTCCTCCATTTGTCGTTTGGTACTTGTTTGTTGGAGTTGATTTTTCGTAAGATGCAAATTGAAGTTGAGTACAGTTATTCTAGCTAACTTGTAGTGTGTATTCTATACAATCCCTCTCCATATATATAGTTATTAGTGATCCAATACTTATAGTCAAAAGTATTGATTCAAATAAAAACAACACCATTAGCACTGTAAGTATAAAAAGTGATATAAATCAGCGCTTCCCTCAGTTTATTTATATTTCAGAAGTATTTCGTATCGAATCCTAACTTATGAGGTATTACAAATGGAATGCTGAGATGTCCTAATCAAGATAAAAAAAATTGAGTTAATATTTCTTGATTGTCAGTTATTTTATATCAGTATGAGGATTGTAGTATTTTAACAGTCGAATTAACGAGTCAATCTAAGCTAAACTACCATTGAAAATTTGGACGTACTAGACGACCTGCTGAATAGTCTAGAGGTTAAGCGTTTGCGTACGAAACCGAAGATCCTGGGTCCAAGCCCTATGTGAGGGTTCGTGAATGCTCACTTCTGGGGAGTCCCATACTAGGACAAGACGGCCATCCAGTGCCTTCAGGCTTTCAATGGTAGTCCAGCTTAGATTGACTCACGAATTCAACTGTTAAAATAACTTTGTAGTTGATATCTGTTTGCTTGACTATTACAAATTCACTATAGAATTGTTCAGTTAAAACAAATCAGTAATTAATACATGTAATACGCTCCAGAAATTTCTGTCTAGTTAGCTAATGGTGCTAATTAATCTCAACAGTCTCCATATAAATATAAAATTTAGTAGTATTTTTATCATAATAGAATTAGAATTTAAAAATTCAACTCTATGAAATACTTGTCCTATTCTAAGTTAGAACTGAACTTGACACACTTTCAATATATAAAAATATTGAAATAGTTTTACATTATCATCTTAGAAACTTTTTACATAGCCCTATTCAACCCAGAATACATTACAACACAATAAGTCAATGTTCAGTGTTTTGACAGTTGAAATGAATCCATTGCAGATCATTTTTTAATCATAACAAAACACATTGACTATAGTGTATCAGTGTATATGTGTAATATATCCGTGATAGGACGAATAATGAAAATATTGTCGCAGTCTAAAATTCAAAAATATCTTTATCAACATATTTTTCATTTAAGATAAACAAAACATCAAATTAAAAATAATATACAGTGATATAGAAAAGATTTGGTTACCTTGATCAAAGGTGAATAATTACACTGTCTGAACCATTGTAAATAATTAATATGTTGAATACTATCTCTGAGTTAATTTCTTGTTTAAACACGTTGAAGCGCAGATAAAGCAAAAATCCAAATGATGAACTCATGTTAGATAGACCACTATTGAAAACTAGTTAAAAACAATGAATAGTTGTTTCGGTCTAGTATGGGACTCCCTAGCAATATAAACTCATGATTAAACCTAGAACATTCTGTCTAGCGCGAAAAGACTTTAATCTCTAGACCAATGGGTCAAGAACACAGAATGGAAATTCTGCAGTCGTAACAGAATCCCCTATTCTGATATAAATGTTAATAGTTGGATTCATGAATGAATATAAGCTAGACCACCATTGAAAACATGGAGGTAGTATGAAACTCCTCAACAATCGGCATCAACGATTCTGCACGCGGTTTACGTTAGACATTAGTGCCGTCGAATTCTAGCCCAGTGGTCTAGAGTTTAAGTGTTTACGCTCGAGATAGAAGATCCTGAGTTCGAGTCACACGTGCGGGATCGTGAGTGAATGAATACTGTTAAGAAGTCCCACACTGGGATGAAACGACCGTTCAGTGCCTCCAGGCTTTCAATGATAGTCTAGCTTACATAGGCTCATGAATTTAACTATTAAAATTACTACGATCTCCACAATCCCCCATTCTGATGATGTTGGATAATTACTAATTTCAACTCACTAGGCAACATCCTAAATACTAACTCAAATAAACTTTTCTTTCATTTATTATAACTGATGTACACAAATAAAACATAATCTCTAACCCCTTGTACATATATATTGTACAGTAGATACATACTAATTAATTTCACATCCGATTTCAATTTCTTAGATTTATTGGAATACTAAAGAAAACTTCATCATTTTATTCATATGACCCTAACCGGTAGTTATTTAAAATTGACCAATCAAAATGTTTGGAAATTTTGATTGGTTCAAATTGTACAAACAATATGTTCAAATAAATCATTCTATCAGTATCTAATTGACCTGGTCAACATTTTCAATAATATAGACAACAAACAGAAAAGAATGAAAGAAATATGAAAAATATTAAACTTTTAGATTAGTTTTATTTAACATGAACTAAACAAGTACCACTTTTGAAAATCTCAAAATATAATTATGAAGATTAATGAATATCGATAAATTTTCTTTATATCATTTTAATGTTATAATATAATGATAAAGAATAGATTCTTGCATAATATAAGATATTCATTTGAATTAACATTGTTATTAATAGAAGTGTTAATATTATTAATTATAACTGTACATTGTCAATTGCCAAATGATATTTCAACTTCATGGATGGAAGAACGATTATTTGCTCGAGCACGTTGTAAAGCTAAATGTTTGAGACTGTTCAATAATCCAAGTGAACAAAAGGAATTTCGTGTAAGTTAATATTTTATTATTTTTTAAATTTAATGAGTTGATATTTGATTTATGATGATATCTGACTGGATAATAATATGAGAGGTATCACACTTGGTATACAGTGATATGATCTGGTTGATATTAATAAGTACATTTTAGTTATATTTTAATGAGTAGAAAAAATTGTATTTTTGATGTTTCGTGATTTAATGTAAGTTGCTTCCTCAGAGTAAATAAATAACAAGTTATTCATTTATTCTGAAGAAGTAACATACATTATTAACTCTTTACCTAATGTTTAATTTGTTTGAAACTATGAAGTTCAACCATAGTATTGATACTTAAAGATATTAATTCTATCCGTATAAAACGCTGATAATAGTTTGATAAATATCAAAACTTTATGAGTTGACATTCAAAATTTACATAATTACAGCTAATATTCATATAGTCATCAGTCCTCAAAATATTGTAAACTGATAAACCGTTGATTGTACTTTATTATACATTTATTCATTCTCTATTTCTTACTAATTTAATACATCTCCCCAATTACTTGATCCTTGAGTCGAAGTGTTTTCAGAATTAATAATCAAAATCGTTTTGCTTGTTTTAAGTTGTGTAACGGTGCATTTCTTGAAGCATAATTTAATTCAATTGGTACTAGACTACCATGAAAGACCTGGAAGCACTGGACGACCGTTTCGTCCTGTTGTGTGGCTTGTCTGTAGTACGCATCCACGATTCTGTTTCGCGGAATTACGAACCCAGAACCTATCAGACTCAACCGCGAGCGCTTAACCATTAGACCACTGAACCAGCCGGCATCCAACGGTGTCAATGTCTAATTCTAACTAATCCATGAAATTGAGCAACACATCCATCAGTGAGTTACTATCTCACAGCAGACCCGGTTGAACTCCACTGGTCAACTATTGAAATTACTACAATCTCCACAACACCCCTTCTGATACTAAATCCGATTTCACAGTAATGAATTTTCTTTTAAACAATGTCATGTCATTAAGCTGTACAACTGTATTCATAGTTAAGATTGTGTATGATAGTCTAAACTTGAATACAAAGAATAGTGTATGAATTATTTTATGCTCAAAGATGTGCATTTTTCTTTGGTAACTTATATATTTTGACCGTTGACTACTATATATGAAAATAACTATAACTGTACAGCTTTTGTGAATTCAGTCTTTGAGAATGGTCTTACATTGAAATGCCTTTATTACATTCAGCAATTTAATAAACATTCGATATCTTTAAAAAATACATTTTAAATAATATGTAATGAAGATATATTAATTAATTGATTCCATTTTGCGAAATGATAAATGATCCCCCACTCCTGTGCTTATTAACTTTTGTTTAAATAGTTATTTGGTAATATCACTAAACTTCATATACAGTTTAATTGAAGGTTAAATGTACTGGCCACTACTTGACACATAGGATCCAATATTATGTATTTCGTCTCAATAGTACAAATTATGAACTAGTCTTAGCTAGACAGCCATTGGAAACCAAGAAGCATTGGGTAGATATGCCATATTAGAGTGGAAATCTTCAACAGCGCGCAAGCTTGGTATTATAAATAGAAGCTTTAGGAACTGCGGTTAGTGCTTAACCTTTCGGTCACTGAGTTAGCGTGCAATGACCTACATGTTAGAATTCTACCAACCCAAAATATTGTACAACCATTTTTGAATGTTATTGGAAGGTGACTGTCTCATACTGGACACAGTTGAACTACATATTTTACAGCTTCTCAACAATTTCCATACATCGTATGAAGTTTGACTACAGATCGTAAAAGTAAAATTAATACTCAGCGAAGATGATAAGGCTTAGTTTTGAACGACGAGATCTCGTGTATTGCTAAAAGTATGAGGGAAATCGTCGCTTCCCGATCTCACGCACTATAGACGGACAATTCTTGGAGACCTTTAAAGAAAACTGGATTGTTGGGGATCTTAGACACCTGAAAGCATGACCGCATAGGCCAAGTGGCAAATTCTTTCAGTCCATCATACACAACTATGTGTGTGGCAATTTTCTTTGGCAGCTCTGTACTTTGAAAGGCCCTACAATTGATTGGGAAACCGGCGGGAGAGAAAATGTGTGAATTGCCTGGTACTCACCTTTCCTAACCTCTTTCTTCTCTTGTGAGAAGACAGTGTTGCTGTAGATTTTGATTATTTGAGGGGAGACCTTTTACCCTATTCATGCACAGTCAGTAGCAATGACTACTCTTTGAGACCTTAAGTTATTACCTTCTATGTTACCGTTCTCCATATGACTTGCTTAACGTGGTAGGACTTCAGGGTATAAGTTTTCCTGTCGACGTAGCTAGATTGGGTCGTTACGATATGCAATTTCGGCGACCACTAAAGGGTAACAGCTAAGGACAGTAGAATATTCACGTATACTGACAACCATCACGTGGTCACTAGTGACTAGTTTCGAGGAAAAATTCCCGGGGACCCAGTGATTAGCTGTAACCAGTGAGTTTCAATCCATGTTGCGTGTGAGACAGTTATCCATTGAGGACGATGGAAGATTGTTGCTCAACATGGTGGACTAATTAAAGTTAGGCATTAACACCGTCGGATGCCGAGTCAGTGGTCTAAGGTTTCTCTTCGTTCCCTAGGTTTTGAACATTTACTAACATTAACCATTATCAACCATTACATACAAGATATTTTTATCTTGTAGTAACCACCTTTATTTATTTATTGATATAAGGGGGCACCAACTACATATGCGTCACGCAATAACACTGAGGCCAGTTGTAGTTATCATTGGTTTGTGTGAAGGCTATGATACTCCCGGATGTCCAAACAGAAACATGTGGTTTTCTTAGGGGATCACACCCGGAGACTTTGACCTAAAAGTCTAATCCACAAGTCAGTGGATCATTGGTCTACTTTTAAAACTTTTGTCGATTCAAGATAATTACACCATTGATGAGCAGGGTGAAAATTGACACGTTCAACTTTATTAATTACTTTAACTTAGTATCATAATTACTTACTCATCACCCCCTCTTATTCAATAGATTTGACAAGAGTAAGTTCATAATTGAAGAGAAGAAATCTAAGTAATTATAATCTGTGTCCTGTATGAATTTTTCTTCATACAGTTTGATTTATTAATCCTAAATGTTCATCCTTCCCCCTCTTCATTCATTTTGTTTTGTTGAAATTGGATTAGGGTGACGTAACAAACAGACAGGAAATCGGAGTAAAACCATTGGTGTTACGTAATCATCCTGTGTTGATAATTATCATTGGATAATTGGTTCAATTACTGTAGGCAGTATAAAAAAAATAAAATCACTTAGGTTAATATTTCAAAACCATTGTTTTTGGAGTTTTTTTGGAAAATGTAGATTGTGGCCAAAGGTCATGAATTTATTGTTTTTTCAAACCTTTTTCAATGTAACAATAAATAAATAATCTTCAAACACTATCATCTGTAGCTTCGCTTCACTGTCTGAATTTAATCGGACAATTATTTTAAACCAGAAAGTTTTAGTCTGGTACTATTCAAATTTTTCTGCATAGCACTACATCACAAATCGAAACCAGCACTTGAAAGTCTCGCGGCGTACATCTAACTGTTAGAACCACTGTTTTGATAATGAATAGTGTATAGAATGAAACAGTTTTCCTCTACTCTCAGGTTTTCGACTAATATCACCTATAAATTACAATAGTTCACACATCACACACGGTCAGTTATCTTGAGTGTTGTTAAAGGTATGAGGGCAGTCGGGAATATTACCTACAAATTACAACAATTCACACACCAACTAAACTATATGATATCTATACGAAATCACCAGACCAACTTAAATTCTATACTTTAAAGAAGTACAAATTATAAAAGTGTGTTTGAATATCTATTTTCAATCTAATTTATAATATGAGTACTCTAATACTTATCCATTAGTTATGGTTTCCAAAACAATCGTTCTGGGTTCCAGTCCCGTGGGCGGGATTGTGGATGAGCACTTCTGAGGAGTTCCATACTTGGCAAAAACGGCCGTCCAATACTTCCAGGTGTCAATAGTTGCTTAGCTTAGATCGACGCATGAATTCAATTATTATAATTAGTTATAATGTTCAACTATGTTACTAACACATAGTTAACAATCGATCACTTTGACCGAAATTTCCGATAGAGGTTTATTTAATTTAAATATAGTATTCAATTCATAATGATCACAGGTAAAGCACCCTAATAACCATGACGATCGGCACAGTTGTGTTACAATATAGAACATTTCAAGACTATGCTACCATAATCCGTTCCTGGGATCAATAGAATGTGTTATGTGAAGACCGAAATTCATTATATCATTGTTTCCATTTATTTTTTTATCCTCTCGACATAGTCAACCATCTTAGTATCATCCAAATTATAATTTTGCCCCATTTACTTTTTTATTCCCTGTACACATTTGCTTATTTGTCATAACTATCTATCAATATAAACTATTTTCTAGAAAAAAACTGCCGTTTCTTTTCCAATGTACATGCATAGATTTATTTCTTTAAGGTGTATATATATCCAGTCAGTCAGCAACAACGTAGAACTTCGTAGGTACGTACATCAGTTAGAGTTGCCGTACAACACTAGCACAGAGATACAATCAACGATTCAAATCCCATAGTGGTAGAGGTAGTAAAAGTATAAGCAGTAATCCAAAAGAATATGATTTGAAGATGTTATTCAAAGAGTATAATCCAGTGAAATAAATTTGGAAATAGAAAAAAACAGAAAGGGACATGAAGAATTCGGAAGATTAGAATTTAGGAGAACACAAAGAGTGAATGCACCTGAGCCATTGCAAACGATTTTGAGCCAAGTCATTCAAATTCCCTAACCATAGTTGCTATCATCTCGCGGATCCAAACCAGGTAGTCTACACTTATCAACATGGCTCAGTTCACTTGTCAGTGACTTCATGAATTTGTGCCATGTTTTATTCTGGTCACTCTTTGCTTTCTTCCAACCTACTCCTACACCACTGAACATCGCACGTCGGGGCATTCGGTGGTTGGGCATATATATAGTGATTTTTCATTAAATAAAGAATATCTGTCGGAAAGCACTCAGTTTGATTATTATTATCATAATTATTTAAGTGTTTCCAAGTATTACATTGACATGTATAAACAAATTGATCTAATCAACATAATAAAATATAAATAAAATGTTGTATAATACTAAGGTTCAATTAAATTTTTGGTTTGTCACAAGAAAAAATTACTATTTGAGGTGGGACTTGGTGGAGATTCTAGTAATTTTATAGTTGAATTCATGAGTCAATTGACGTTAGACCACCATGGAAAACCTGGAAGCACTGGACGGTCGTTTCATCCCAGTATGGGACTCGTAATAATGTACATCCATGATCCTGCCCAGCGAGATTCGAACCCAGGACTTATCAGTCTCGCACGCTGGACGGGTCGTGGATGCGCACTGTTGAAGAGTTCCACAATAGGACGAATCAGCCTTCCGTTGCTTCTAGATTATCCATGGTGGTCTAGCTTCAATTGATTCATGAATTCAACTATAAAAAAATTATTGTTTAATTTGTCAGGTACAATATTTGTACGTAGATATTTTTTGCTTAATTGAAAATCAATTATCACACTGTGCATTTAAAAGAAAAACCGGAATTTTTTTGATGGCAAAAATCGATTATTCTATTTTAAGGATAGAAAACTTATCACAATAATGGTAATTGCCGAGTTAATCGTTTTAATAAACTAAAAAATAACATTTAATACTGTCTTTTATTTCATCTTGTATACTAACAGATACATGCAACTGATTGACTAAAAGCCAGCTTACATAACCAACTTTGATGCATAATCTAGTTTTATAAGTCTTAATGGTACTACCTGGATATTCAAACTAAACGAGAAGTAAATGATGAAGGATTCGAACCTATGACTTACTTGTGAAAAGTTAAGTACTTTAACTATTAAAGCAGCGCTCCACGAAACCTGCATCGGAGGTGTGTATTACGAGTGTCCATTATTAAAAAGTCTGTAACATTTGTTTTGTATTTCACAGTTCCAGTAGTAACCCTGTTAACGTCAGGTTATTCTTTCCACGGTTCCTTTTTAAAGTGATAATGTATTAAACTATCATTCGTTTATTGCCGTGAATAATAATAAAAATTGATCAATGAAATTGATTTATGAGTGAATGATATGAAAGTGTTCAATTCGTGATCCAAAGTTTAGTTATCTATTATTCGGTGATCGATCATTTGTCAAGATCATTGTCCTACAAGTGACCAGTCATAATCAGAATATTTCAATGGTGATTTTTAAGGTTATATAGCTCACTTAAGTTCGAATTCCACAAGAAGGATTAGTTTTCTCCAGATCGCAGTACATTTTGCTAATGATTATTAACTGATACAATACCTAGACAGAGCATCGTTCTTTTCAACCATCTTCAACTTTCCAATAGTTTTGTCATGGTCTTTCAACCATTGAATTATAAGTTTGTAAATTCCTAAAAGTTTTTTGTTCATCCATTCATCCATCCATCCATCCATCGAAAGTTGATTTCTAATTTTTTTAAAATTATCATTTATTGTTCCTATGGTGACATTGAAAGGATATGTAATTTGAGAAAATACACATTTAAGCTATAAGTATAATTTATTTGAATAAGAGTAATGGGGCAATATTTCACTTCATATTAAGGGAGTGTTACGTAACACGGTGTTTCTATGCCATGTTTTCTACAAAAAGAAATAAAATTAATTATTTTAACTTAGTTTAACAATTATGCCTATGTGTTAGCGCAATATAATTCATGAAAATTTGTGGTTAAATGAAAAGTGCCTTAGTATGTGAATGACTTAAATATGACACAGCATGAGGTAGTCAAATTAAGTTATCAAGTTATGTTTCTTAATCTCTTAGCTTATGTCCATCACTTTCCTGTTAATTCCTTTCAAGAATGTATATAAAAGATCTTGGAGGAAATGATGTTTCTGATTGGATTTAAAAGAACTATTCACTTTCAGTTAAATCAGTGATTACAATATTTAACTATGGATAGAATTCATTCACAACTCAAATATCACTGTCTATATCAGACCAGTATTATGTAGATACTTCTGACGTGCTAGAATATTCATTCAGACTTGGGCATCATAAATTTATATAAACACTTGGTTTTCGAAAGGTTAGGGTTTGAAGATGTTATTCAACGAGTATAATCCACATATATTCAAATATACTTATCCACCGTAGTTTTTAATTTACACTGAAGAATACATCATTGTGAAGAAATTGTATTTAACCGATTCATTTGACAAAATTATACTTTACATAAATATCTCATTTAGGTAGTTACCTTGTCCGAGTGTTATGCAATTCATTTCTATTTTCTTTTTACAACAAATTCATCTGTTAATTTTAGATAAAACATTTACAATAGTGCAATTCACAATGAAGTATCCTTAACCTACTATTTCTGTGATAGACATTTTAACTATTTAAAAGTTTACTCTCATCAATATTTTTACATGAGAATCTTTAGTAGGTAAACATTTACTCATCTAAATCACAAAAATATATTCATATCATACTGATTGATAGACCACCCTGAAATTTGTCTATTAACCAAAAGAAACATTGAACGGTACCATACTCGCCTAAATTCACCCAAACATTATCGTCAACTTTGTTTGATTTCTAAAAATTGTAAATATCAATGTTAATCATTTGTTGATTGAACAGATTACAAATATGATGATTTACTATTTATATACAGACTTACACATAGAACACATACAATCAGATATAAATATACACATTGATGCGGTACACTTATACATTTCTATCACTATGCCATAAACACTTAAATTCAAGGGAAGAAAGAATTTATCGGTATATATGTCAATCATTTGAAGTAGAAGTATTACTACTATTTTTACTACTCGTAGTAATAGAAAGAACATGGTTATTTTTTATTGACATATAACGCATAGTCTGATATTAGTTAGCTTGACTGCAGAAGCATTAAATCTGTTGAATATAAATAATTTGTGATAAACTTTTATTTAAATGAACGCTTCAAGATAAAAAAAAGGGACTACATAGAGAGTGTGAGAATTTTTGATGACATTGTAATGAACTAAGAAATCAGGTGAGAATGACCAATTTATTGTTTAATGCAAAATTACAGAGCATTTTTATAAAATATGAACACCATGCTTTAAATACACCATTTGAACACCATCTATCAGTTGGTTCTTACAAAACCTTATCGTTCCTTCATTCCTCTTGTGATTTTGATAGTTTTCAGTTTTCCTCTGTATTCTCTTCACTTCAATCTTATCAATCTTCTGCTTTCAGAAATTACACTTTCGATTAGTGCTACATACTACTTGGATCTGTCAACATAAGTAATTAACATAAATAACAATCTCATTTGATTGACTAAATTAAAATAGATAAATTAGGGATTAATCCTTTATAGTAGTTGTTGACAGTCAAACACAGTAACCACTAAGTCATCACTTCAGTTCTATCAATCAATAAGATCCCCCATATGTTTTATGAAAACGTAAGTAAGTGAAATCAATAGCTTCGGTAATATTTGTTAATAACATGTTTGATGCAAGTTTTTAGTGTCGGATGTGTTGTTGACCAGAATAAGACTGTCTATCAATTTATAAGTTATCATTGAACTAAAAGAGTGAGGTTAATGAATCAATAAATTTTTTGTTTCTATGATATATGTATATGCTATGGAATAGATCATTATACAAAATCAGAAATGATAATACATGCATAGGGGTGTTTCTCAACTATGTTGTGAAATAAATTTAGCTACTGGGCGCTTAGGTATTAAACAAAGTTTACTTACCATATACAGATTTATATAATCATCTTTAAGTTCCACTGTCTGTGAGTGTGTTACATATGAAGAACTGGGTCAACAAAGATTCATACACATTATCAGTTTTAATCACTGTATCATAAATTCGTATCTAAGATTCAGAATAAATATTCGCAACAGAACTGACTAAGAGTCTCAAACATAGATTTCATTTTATTCATTGATAATCATTTGATTAATACTATGTAACCGTAATTTTATCAATGTTAATCATATAAAATTTCAGCCCTTATTACTATATGATCAATCAGTATGAACAACTAGACATCTTTCACAAACAGATTAATGAATTATTACAATAATTGATTTAGTGGAAAGTTTATCGACTGCCCCGACGAGCGTTGTTTCATGGTGCAGGAGTACGTTGGAAGAAAGCAAGGAGTGGTCAGAATAAAACATGGCACAAATTCATGAAGTCACTGACAAGTGAACTGAGCCATGTTGATAAGTGTAGACTACCTGGTTTGGATCCGCGAGATGATAGCAACTATGGTTAGGGAATTTGAATGACTTGGCTCAAAATCGTTTGCAATGGCTCAGGTGCATTCACTCTTTGTGTTCTCCTAAATTCTAATCTTCTGAATTCTTCGTGTCCATGTCTGGTGTGAGACAATTACTCACTGAAGACAATGGGGGACGGTCGTGTTAGACATTAACACCTTTGGATGCTGGTTCAGTGACCTAGAGGTTAAGCGTTCGTGCGCGAGATCAAAGATCCTGGGTTTGAATATGGATTACGGGATCGTGGATGTGCACTGCTTAGGGGTCTTATATTAGGATGAAACGGCCGTCTAGTGATTCCAGGTTTTTAATGGTGGTCTAAAATTGGTCCATTCATGATATCAATTTAATGAATTTTAGTTCAAGTTTATTTTACCTAGAAATTCACCAACAAATAATGAAATTTTCGTAATAAATTTGAATGTTATGTAATGCCTAAAGAAACGATTTTTTCCCTAATTTTCAAAAAAAAAACCACAATAAATGGTTGAATTATTGACACCGGTATAAGTTACATACTTACGCCTGTTACTCCCAATGGAGCATAGGCCACTGACCAGCATTCTCCAACTTATTCTGTCCTGGGCCTTCCTTTCTAGTTTTATCCAATTTTTGCTCATTCTTCTCAAGTATGTGTTAGAAATTTCCATAATTCTATAATGTTTACAAATCCCACATATAAATAGAGTCCATCACTGAAATTCTAACCATAGTGGATGACTGGTAGAGTTCATACATGTCGAAGAGGCGATGGGACTGATATTATTTATGGGAATGGGTAACAGTCATACAATATTGTTTATTGACTAAAGGTGAAAATATGTTTTCTATATGATTCTAAACCAGTGGTCCAAATTGAACATTATCCATCACAAGAAATGCAAATTTTAGGCTTGGTCTTCTATATAGTCGTATTATGTGCGCTCTATTGAAGAGGAACATACTGGAAATGAAACAGTCGTTTACTGCCTCCTAGTTTCTAATGTTTTCTCTGAGTAAAATCAGTTCATAATGTAAATTGATGTCAAGATTTCTAGTTCTTATAAACTTAATATTACTAACATAAAAATTGAGTTTACGATTTTCGTCGTAAATTAATATTTCTATTCCTAAATATCCTAGTGGTACTAAGGATGTACATAGTTAGATATTCCTATAAAAATTCTTTCATACTGATGTATACTAATATAAAAATAAGTACCGTTCATTATCTTTTCATATCTATGGCAAGTATTTTCATAAAAACAAAATGATCGAGGCAATTTTATTGATACTAATAATTAGCCCTATGGAATTTGGAAAACTTATATTCCAAACCTAGTGCTGAATGTTGACACTGCAAATGATTACATTATTCACAGACATTAAGCTTGGATTCTTCGTGTTCGAGATAAGATTGATCTTAACCTAGTAAAAGGTATTATGTATTATTATGTAACTTCCTCTGATTAATCTATACAACTTCAATGTATTTATCCTAATTTATAGATAATGTTGTTTTTGTTTTATTATTATATTGAAATAGAGAATATGGAATAATGAAAAATTTAACGATTTAGATTGGTCTACATGTTTTACAAATTTACATGAACAATGTAGCTCTGATGTAAGTGATCAATTTTAAATATTCATTTCAATGGTGGAGATCATGAGTCAGTTGAAGCTTTTTGTTCTTGTTGTTGTTGTTGTGTGTTTTCAAATAAATAACAATACTTGTCTTATTCAGTGTTATATATTTCATTATAGTAAAGTAATTTCAGTATTAAAATATCCAGAACTTCAACAATGTGTTTTTGACTAGAAGAAGCCAGAAGAAGTAAACAATTGAACTAGGGTTGCACATTTCTAAATATGAAGGGGGCTGGTAAACACAAGAATTAAACCGGATAGTTGGATGATGTGTAATTATGTTCAGTGTTGTTTTGAATATTTTTATATAAGTGTTCACAGAAAAGTAATTCATAATGATTACTGGTTTTTCTGTCTCCAAGCGATATATATGTCATCAAGTTAACATATGCACAGATATTGGTACAAGGAGGCACCAAATACATATGCGCCACACGAATCTCAATTGATTTGTGTGAGGGCTGTGATACTGCCCGGGTGCCCAAACCGAAGCAGTTAACTGAGTTAATAGTTCAGCTATCATTGTTAATCATCGATTGGTTATTCTGTTTTATAAATTCAACAAAATGCCGATAGTAGACTAACATCAATTTATCAGTTTTAGTTCCTTATAAAATTCATTCATATAATCCAGTGTTCAGAATTTATAACAAATGATCATATTAAGTAGTAGTTTAATAAAATTTGGTATTGATATTTATGAGTAGTATTACATGTAAATCTTGACAAATGTGTTTAGCTTCACAGTTTACATCACGGATTAATTTAATGGGACAACCACTAAAAAGCAAGAAGCATTGGACAACGTTTTACTCCTAGAACTGAACTCCTCAAGATTGTATTGTAGTAAGTGAGAACAACCAAGTGTATTTGAATACAAAAATAAAGAACCACTTGGCAAAATCTGAGAACAATACAGTAAAGTTTCCTCTTTCAAAATATCCATCAGTTGTCTCAGAATTGATTGTCCCTTCATTTCCATATCAATCACTCTTTGTCCCCTTTCTCTTCTCTTCTATCTTTTCAAACTCCTGCAAGTCATTTCACTTTCGATTAATGATACATACTACTTATATCTACCCGGGTGCCCAAACCGAAGTAGGTGGTTCCCATATGGGGCCACACCCAGAGCCTTCGACCTAAAGGTTTGATCCACAAGGCAGTGGAGTATCGTAAGCAGATGCAGTCCCATAGTAGTCAGTGACCAACAATTGGTTCATACACCATTTGTTCTCTCAGAATACTGGAGCCCATGTGCACCGTTGTTTCGGAATCAGGATTTTCCAACTCCCCTAGGTGAAATCTCCATATCCACCAAACCGGATAAAGCGCACGACATTCGCTTTTTGTCCTCTCAATTTTGTCAACAACACCCCCGCAACGAGAAGGCAATGAGTAGGACTTCCTTGACAAACCCTATATACGCGTGTCCATGTGAGAGCATTTCGAGAATGCGAGCTCTCTCCACTCTCGACCATACCAGGGCATTCAGGGGCACAACCAACTGTACTTTGTAGTTGATACAAATAAATTCACTGAATATAATTACTTTCTACAATAAAATTTCTGGTGTAAAGATAATCAGCTACATTTTTATCATTGACATTTATTTCCATTGTCATTTATTTTTTGAAAATTACTTCTTTTCCAGTGTTTCACAACTTGTGATCTACCTCCAACTGAATGTTTGACACATTGTACGGTAAGTAAAATTAATATACTTTAAAGGGATCTCAATTCATTTGTATGGATTACATAAACATCAAACTTAATCATTTATGTGTGTGAGTTTAGTTAAATATAGATTTGTTAAATATATATGTAATCTTAGTCAAGTATCATCACCCATCTGGTTGTCATTGAATGATGACATCGATTTCTTCTCATTTTATATGATTTACCACTCATTTCTAATCATGTGGACATTTTGTAGTGCAATAGTATTATTAAGTTCGCTGAATTTCAATTTGAGTTTACTTTGTGTTATGATATTGAGGTTACCAACAAATTGACGATCCCGGTTACGGAGTCATGGATACCTACTGCTGAGTATTCTCACGTCAAGAAGAAAACATTTTCTAATTCTCTCAGATGTTCACTAGTTGTCTAACTTGGGTCACTTCCTGATCATAATAAAATCCAATAATCTACACAACTCCATATTGATAATTTTACAGACAAAAAAGGAATAAACTATTTGTGATGAATAAAACAAACAATAAATGTAGTCTACTAAGACTAATTACAAAAAAATTTCCTCTTTAAGGATGAGTTGTTAATTTTAAATTACTAGCAAACGCACATCAAATTGATTTTAGTTAAGTAACCAGTGAAGGATATGAAGAACTGAACTACCGTCTTATTTTTATATGGTACTTCATAGCAATCCTTGTAATAAGTCTATCACTGGTTGGATCCAGAACCTGGAAATGTTAATTTGATAGCATTATCTTTGAACAACGAAATTTATAGACAGTTGTTTGCTGCAGAATTCGATATTGTTGACGCGGTTTCAAGTGGTGTAAATGTGAATAATTCTCGTTGTGTTTCAAAACAAATCTTACGATAGATACTGAAATCCATACTGCGAAGCGAGGAGTACCATTTTCAAAGTTGATTTTTAATAACTTTGTCTTATTCATGGAAAGTCGATGCCATCAAAGAGATTATTTATTTCGGTAAAAACACGCAACTAACTCCTGGTCACAAGTTTAATGCTCTCAGACTCGCTGTCATTCATTCTATGTTTTATGTGATAATTCCATAAGGAATCAACATTCCTATGCAAATAACTTAGATTGTCGCATAGATAACCTTGATTTCGGCGTCTCGTTAGTAGCTACTGTCATTGTCCTGAAATGGCCAGAATCGCTTTAAATTCTGTAAGTTTAACAAAACTATTGCTTACTTGAATCTTCTCATTGATGTTTAAGACATCAATTATTCGGTCTGTTATTGGCATATGTGTGGATTGCCTCGATATTGTCTTAATTCATAAGCATTCTAAGCAAAGATGGATAGTGATTAGCAGTGAAATCCAGATCGTGTATTTCTTCCTATTTGGGACTTGTCAGTTGGGTGTATTTACATTCCATAGTCGATGTTCACTCCGGGATTTACACAGGCAAGTAACTTTCAGGACTCAGTATCGGAATGGATGACGAGATGGAGTTTGAAACGAACGGTACTGGGTTCGAAACGTGCGTCCTGAATTCTGCTGCTAGCCACTATCCATCCTTGCTTACATTACATTGATTATCAAACTAACAATCGTAAAACATTCGCAAAAAAATATTGAGGAATGTTGACAAACTATGATCGGAAAATGACCCCGTTAGTAATTACTTATTAAGAATATTTGTTTACATAGACTGTTCATCCGACAAATTACTATTTTCTGTACCCTCCTTTTCAATTGTATTTGCGTACATGTATGTATACTACTGTTTTATATTAAGATACAAATGAACTGGACTGTTTCATGTCCTATTTTTAATTAAGTGATATAAGTGCTATCTGATCTCAAAGAGAGATGAACATACAAACACACTTATATACTTTCCCTTTATCTTAAAAATACTTTGTGACCACCCAAGTCTAGTGGTCTTAATCGGATCAGCAATATTAATACATAAATATATAAAACAACTTTTATGGTTGATCGGAAAAGAAAATGTGAATTTTATCGCTCGAAAATAACATTACCCCAATAAGCAAACAAAGTTTTAACTAGGTCTATTCACTGACCTTGATAGACATTGTTCTATTAAAGTCTCTTTTTATTTTTTATTGTCTACGTAGAGGTCAGTTTTACCAATCAACTTTCGTTTTGGTAAAACCTTAATTTTTATTATTACTATCCACATACAAAAAAATTTTTTTCATTGTTTTATTGAAGTCAATAAAGAACAGTGAATTGTTGTTGACTCGTTTAAACAAAATAATTGTAATTACTTTGTAAAAGAATGTTTTGTAAAGCGAGAAGAAACTTACAATTGGCACCAACTAGCAATATCACAGACTGATCGAAATGAAACATATAAAGTATTTGTATATCAGCTCAGTGATCTAACGGTTTAGCCGTTGTTATGAGATATGGATTATTTATTTATTTATTTGAATACATAGATATTGATACAAGGAGGCACCAAATATATATGCGCAACAAAAATCTCATTTAATTTGTGTGAGGGCTGTGATATTGCACGGGTGCCCAAACCGAAGTAGGTGGTTTTCCTGGGGGGTCACACCCGGAGCCTTCGACCTAAGGGTCTGATCCACAAAACAGTGGAGAATCGTAAGGTGATGCAGTCCCATGGTAACCGGTGACCAACGATTCATTCATATGCCATTTGTACCCATTGAGATGCTCGAGCCCATGTGCACCATTGGTTTGGAATAAGGATTTTTCAACTCCCCTATGTGGACTATGCGTGTCCACCAACCCGGTTAAAGCGCACGACATTCGCTTTTCTTCCTCTCATTTTCGTAAACAACACCCCGCCACGAGGAGGCAATGAGTAGGACTTTTGTGGCAGATACTATATCCGCGTGACCATGTGAGAACATTTTGAGAGTGAGAGCGAGCTCTCCCCACTCTCGACCATACCAGGGCATTTGGGGGCTGAGATATAGATGTCATGGGTACGATTCCTGTCGGTGTCGTGAATGTACCATATTTGTGGATTTCTGAACTAGTAGGAAAGGCTATTCAGAGTTTCCTATATATCAATAGATCCCTTCTTTCAGATCAGTCCTTGATGAAAATCATGAAATCACCGATTTTTTCTTCGTAAAGTAGTAAGTATATCCAAATTTATTGTTGTATTCAATTGTTGAGTACGATGCAAAAAACAAACCAATGAAATCCACTACTTGCATTATACTTTGTATTATGGCCTAATAAACATCATAATAAACTGAATAATAACACCAAAGTATATTTATAAGTAGTCAATATTGTCAATACGAATCAGTCTGCATTGTTCAGTATATCTAGAATAAAGTGTAAGCTGTTTTTAACTTGGTTGGTTACAGGATGATTAGCTGAAATTTTAACCAATATGTTAAGAGGCAAGAATATCAACGGATGTCAGGTCTCATCTTAATTAGTATCAAACTGAATGAAACATTAAACTGTCTACGGTTGCAAAAGTACGAGATATTCGGTTTACAAGTATAAGGTTAATACTTTTTAACCATGAAGTGTTGAGAGAAGTGAGATAATAATAAAGTCTAATGAACCATAATTAGTGGTCGTTACATTTGATAAAGTTCTTAAAGTCTTTTCATCATTTCTTTGTGGTATATTTATGAATGATTCTCACTAATTAAAATATTTTTCTTTAATTGATTGTATATCTGTATTAACCACAGTCTAGTAAATATCGTATCATTAGTTGACAATGTCAGTATTATATTGATTCATTCTGAAATAACAATTAAACAACATGTAATATGTGGCCGTTTGAAATACACTATCAGGCACATGTTGTGTTTAGTTAAGCTTATAGTACCATTCAACCATTTTTTGCAAAAATCTCTTCGCTATCAAATCGAGAACTGTATTTGTCAGGAATTTGAATTTTTTTTTCTAGTACTGGTGTCTTACCTTCCTAGTTAGTAAAGTTATCTACTAACTAATATCTCATCAATAATCAGTTTATTGCCGGAAATTCCGTATTTAGCACAAATACAGATATTTCCCATCAAAGTCTCATTACTTACTTACTTACGCTTGTTTGTTTTTGTAGAGGAGAATAGGCTGCCAACCAGCACTCTCTATCTAACCCTGTCCTGGGCAATCCTTTCCAGCTCTTTCAAGTTCTTATTCATTCTTTTCATATCTGCTTCTATTTCCCGACGTAATGAGTTCTTTGGCCTTCCTCTTTTCCGCTTCCCTTCAGGATTCCAAGTTAGCGCTTGTCTCCTAACGCAGTTCGATGATTTCCTATCCATTTCCATCGTCTTTTCCTCATTTCCTCTTCAGTTGGAAGCTGGTTTGTTCTCTCTCACAGTAGACTGTTGCTGATGGTATCCGACCAATGTATGTTGAGTATCATGCGTAGACAACTATTTATAAATACTTGTACGCTCTTGATGATGGTTGTATTAGTTTTCCAAGTTTCAGCTCCGTATAGTAGGACTGTCGTGATGTTCGTATTGAAGATTCTGACTTTGATATTAGTTGACAGTTGTTTGGAGTTCCATATGTTCTTCATTTGTAGGAATGCGGCCCTTATCAAAGTCTCATGCACAAATATAATGTATGTCATGATAAATATGCCTTAAATCTAACGAATTTTATGGATTAGCAATTTGAATTTATAATTGTAGAACATGATGAGAAATTCATTGAAAAGAATATTCTTCGTTCGTACAATTGTGTTTTAATATAATGGGAATTTTTCAGCGATTAAAATATGTACCTCTCTAAATGGATATGGCTTTATTTTCGAAAGTATAAATTGCATTGATTGATTGTGTGAGAATGAATAGATTATCTACAATGGTATTTATAGGAGTTTACAAACCTACGATTTAGTAGAAAAGTCAATTTATCAAGCACCGACTTATTTACTTGGCTATTAGTAGAGCTGGTTTTGTGTATGAAATTACTGTTAATAACCCAAATTTTCTTTCTAAAGTAAATAAGGTGAAATAAAGTTCAAACTTGTGACTAATTGTTTAGCAGCTAAGTACCATAAACACAAAGCCTTATCTAGATGAAATAGTAGCCAATATTTGAGTGTCTAAACACCGACTCATGCTATCAATTTAAAACATATATAGTTGTAGTTTATCGCCTATATAATTATTATTGCATTCATCTAATATCAATCAGTAAGAAGGTCAACTCTTGAAAGTATCTATAAATTCTCTTATTTACTTAAATTCCTGGTTATGTCGGCACAATTTTCATTCATATGATAAATTGAAAAAAAAGATTAATATTTAATCCCTGACAAACCTTATTCACTTGTATAACTCTCATGGTATGTACATAGTTTTAATGCAGATGTTAATTATGTAATATATATGTTTAATTCTTTGACAACATGATGAAATTCATACCTATAGTGATTTAACATTAAAGGATTCATGATCACGATGAAAAACTTAAATATTCTCCACAACTCCCTACTGATCATTCCTAATTATTGATGTCATTTTCGTCCTATTGTGCGCATCCACGATCCCGCTGGCGAAATTCAAACAGAGGACCTTCAGTCTCGCGCGAGGACGCTCCACTGGTCACGAAACTGCCGTCCAATGCTTCCAAATTTTCAATTGTGGTCCAACATCAATCGGTTCGAGAATTCAAACAATAACTTAATAATCTCCACAACCCTATACTGATAATTACCATGTGCTCACTAGTGACTGGCTTCATGCGGGAATTCTTGGAGTTCTAGTGAGAAGCCGTGAGCAGTGGAGCTAATCCATGTCAGATAGAGACAGGTATCTACCTCAGTATAATGGAAGATGGTCACGCAATTTTATGGATTGGTTGAGGTTAAACATTAACACCGTTGGATGCCGACCGGTTCAGTGGTCAAGTAGGTTAAGCGTTTGTGCACGAGACTGAAGGCCTTATTTTCGAATTCCGCGAGCGGGATCGTGAATGCATACTGCTGAGGAGTCCCACAATTTGACGAAACGATCGTCCAGTGCTTCCAGGTTTCCAATGGTGGTCTAACATCAATCGGTTCAAGATCTCAATCGACTGCATTTATTGATTGGCTGATGAATGTCACATATAATGGCATAGAGGGGAGATGGAATAGTTAAGCAGATCTTACATAGAGTTAATGTAAAATATGTGTTCTAAAGAATTTTACTTACTTACTTACACATCTTACTTCCAATGGAGTATTAGCCGCCGACCAGCATTCTCCAACCCATTCTGTCCTGAGTCTTCCTTTCTAGTTCAATCCAATTGTTGTTCATTCTTCTCATATCTGTCTCCAGTTCTCGGCGTTATGTGTTCTTTAGCCTTTCTCATCTACTTTGGAATTTTATATCATACAAATATAATGCTTAATCAACATGTGATATGGCATTGTTATCTCATTCTAACAAGTAAAATGATTATTTCATTTAAGATTAATTTGAAATATATAAAAATCTGATTTACATTAATTCCTTATTTACAAATTTTATGATTGAAATAAAATTTCATTTCATTTATTCATTTATATCCTTATCTTTCCTGAAAATATACATTCAATGTTAAAGGTATTCCAGGTTTCATTTCAAAAGAGTTTCTATTTCATAATTAACAGTTAAACGAAAATAGGTCATTGATATGAATTGATTCATGACTTTAGTGTTTTTCCATTTTGTATTGTTTGTTTGAATCTTTTCACTGATGTTTGAAACTGAAATTGACTAGTCTCTTATTATTATCTGAGCATACTGTGCGGATTGGCTCGATACTGCTTTCAGTTACAAACATTATAAGTAAAGATGGATAGTGGCTAGCAGTGGAATCCAGGACTTGTTGTTCGCCCTAATTGAGACTCATCATTTGGATGTACTTGCAACCAAAAGTTGACGGTCACCTATGCTAACAAGAGACTGATCAACTGCAGTTCTAAACATCAGTGAGAAGATTCAAAAACATAATACAAAATGAATTTAAACTTCCCCCTATTGAACAAGCTAGTGGCTTTCATGACTCAGCGATGGTGTTTGAAGAAAACGGTTTCGGATATAGTAGCTAGATGAGTAACGAGATGGATTTTGAAATGAATAGTACTGGGTTCGAGTCCTAGAGTGAACACTTCAACTGAATGTACCTTCATCCTAGATTCAGAGTCCTAAATAGGATGAGACATGCATCCTAGATTCTACTACTAGCCACCATCCATCTTTGATTATAATGCTTGTGAATTAAGGCAATATCGAGGTTATCCACACAGAATGTACATATACCAATAAGAGATTGTTATTTTTGTTCCTCAATAATAGTTTACAATTAAGATTGGTAGGGTGACCTCTGGAGATTAATTCAATATGTAAATGCGTTTTCGTAACGAAGTTACATCACTTTCAGAATCAGACTTGTTTTGTTCTAACTTAAGACTATGTAGTAACGTTGCACTATAACAATTTAAATCGAGATTGAACAAATGAAATTTTGGGTCTTATAATGATTACGCACACTTGAACTACTAAATCGGGATGCAGTATTTTACTTTAGAATATTGTACGACAATCACTCAGTGTTATTGGTAATGTTTTTATCACTACTGTTATGATTTAAAATCAAAGATCCCAGTTTATCACTAGACTTTCAAAGTTCCTATTATCTGATAACATGTTAACTCATGAATATACACTATTGATTAATAGCATCAAACTGGAACTAAACAGCTATACAGTACTTCCTGGTTTTTCAGTGATAAAAATTATCTTTAAGTACTTACCAGAACTCCGCCTGTAGCTCTTCCAGAGTTACTGCCGGTCCCAAGCCCGGATAAAGGAGGAGGGTTGGGCATGGGGTTAGCGTCCCCATCCCGTAGAAACCTAACTCGCTAAAAAAACGCTAACCAGAAAAAATAACTCAAGCCATTTAAACCCTGCCCTGGGAGTTAGAGGTAATATGACGCTTCATGGTGAAAGCCGAGTTCCTTCGGAAGCCACGAGGCCGATGCCCCTTCTAACAACCAGAGCAACAATTTTTATAGGTACATGGAACGTCCGGACAATGTGGGAGACCGGGAAGACCAGTCAAATAGCAACGGAAATGAGGAGATACAACTTGGCAGTACTGGGAATCAGTGAAACCCATTGGACCCAAGCTGGACAACAAAGGCTCAATACGGGAGAGATGCTGCTATACTCCGGTCACGAAGAGGAAAATGCTCCACACACTCAGGGAGTTGCTCTAATGCTATCCAAGGCAGCACGAAATTCACTTGTAGGATGGGAATCTCACGGATCCAGAATCATCAAAGCATCATTCAAAACAAAGAAGGAGGGGATCACAATGAACATTATCCAATGTTATGCACCTACCAATGATAGCAACGACGACGTTAAAGATCAATTCTATGAGAGGCTGCAATCAATCATAGAGAAGTGCCCAAGAAAGGACCTCACCATTCTGATGGGAGATCTAAACGCCAAAGTCGGAATGGACAACATCGGATATGAAGACATCATGGGACTGCATGGACTGGGAGAGAGAAACGAAAACGGGGAAAGATTTGCAAATCTGTGTGCATTCAATAAATTGGTCATAGGCGGTACAACATTTCCACACAAACGTATACACAAAGCTACGTGGATCTCACCGGACCACACCACAGAGAACCAGATAGATCACATTTGCATCAATAAAAAGTTCCGAAGGACAATGGAAGATGTGAAAACCAGGAGAGGAGCGGACATAGCTTCAGATCATCACCTGGTTGTGGCCAAACTGAAACTGAAGCTAAAGAAGAACTGGACAACTGGACAAACAGCACCACAAAGGTTCTATACAGCCTGCCTTCGAGATACTGACAAACTCAATGAATTCAAGGTAGCTCTCAACAACAGGTTCCAAGCCTTACAGGATCTACTGAAGGAAGAAGAAACTACTATGGAGGATAGCTGGAAAGGTATCAAAGAAACATTAACTTCAATGTGTCAAGAGGTTCTGGGCCCTAAGAAGCATCATCACAAGGCATGGATCTCTACAGAAACACTGGACAGGATCAAAGAAAGAAAGAACGAGCAGACAGCAATTAACAACAGTCGAACAAGAGCAGAGAAAGTCCAAGCACAAGCAGAGTACATAGAAGCAAACAAGAAAGTGAAGAAGAGCATTAGAGCTGATAAGCAAAAATACGTGGAAGAACTAGCAACGACGGCGGAAAAAGCTGCAAGAGAAGGAAATATGAGACAGCTTTACGATACGACGAAGAAGCTTGCAGGGAAATACAGTAAACCAGAGAGACCAGTCAAAGACAAAGAAGGAAGACCAATCACTGAGATTCAACAACAGCGCAACAGATGGGCAGAGTACTTCGAGGAACTCCTGAACAGACCGGCTCCAATGAATCCACCGGACACCGAAGCAGCACACACAGATCTTCCTATAAATGTCAATCCACCAACGACAGAAGAAATCAGAATGGCCGTCAGACAAATCAATAGCGGGAAAGCAGCAGGACCTGACAATATACCAGCTGAAGCGTTGAAGTCAGACATCGAAGTAACTACAAGCATGCTTCATCTTCTACTCGAGAAGATTTGGGAGGAGGAACAAATGCCGATGGATTGGAAAGAAGGACACCTCATCAAGATTCCAAAGAAAGGAGATCTGAGCAAGTGTGAAAACTACAGAGGCATTACACTACTGTCAATACCGGGTAAAGTCTTCAACAGAGTGTTACTGAACAGGATGAAAGACGCAGTTGACGCTCAACTTCGAGATCAACAAGCTGGATTCCGTAAGGACCGGTCGTGCACAGACCAGATTGCGACACTACGGATCATCGTCGAACAATCAATTGAGTGGAACTCGTCACTCTACATCAATTTCATTGATTATGAGAAGGCATTTGACAGTGTAGATAGGAGGACGTTATGGAAACTTCTTCGACACTACGGAGTTCCTGAGAAGATTGTCAACATTATCCGGAACTCATACGACGGACTACAGTGCAAAGTAGTGCATGGAGGACAGCTGACAGACGCATTCCAAGTAAGGACCGGAGTAAGACAAGGCTGTCTACTCTCTCCCTTCCTGTTTCTTCTGGTGGTCGACTGGATTATGAAGACCTCGACATCTGAGAGAAACTACGGCATACGATGGACAGCTCAGAACCAATTAGACGACTTGGACTTCGCAGATGACCTAGCCCTCCTATCCCATACACACGAACAAATGCAGATAAAGATAGCCAGCATAGCAGCAGTCTCTGCATCAGTAGGCCTCAAAATACACAAAGGGAAAACTAAGGTCCTCAAACACAACACGGAGAACAGCAATCCAATCACTCTTGATGGCGAAACTCTGGAAGACGTGGAATCCTTCACAAACCTGGGAAGCATCGTCGATAAACAAGGAGGTTAAGATGCAGACGTCAAGGCGAGGATTGGCAAAGCTAGAGCGGCATTCCTTCAACTGAAGAACATATGGAACTCAAAACAACTCTCAACCAATATCAAAGTCAGAATCTTCAATATGAACGTCAGGGCAGTTCTACTGTACGGAGCTGAAACTTAGAGAACTACAACAACCATCATCAAGAGCGTACAAGTATTTATCAATAGCTGTCTACGCATGATACTCAACATCCATTGGCCGGATACCATCAGCAACAGCCTTTTGTGGGAGAGAACCAACCAGCTTCCAGCTGAAGAGGAAATTAGGAAAAGACGATGGAAATGGATAGGACATACATTTAGGAAATCATCAAACTGCATTACGAGACAAGCGCTAACTTGGAATCCTGAAGGGAAGCGGAAAAGAGGAAGGCCAAAGAACTCATTACGTCGGGAAATAGAAGCAGATATGAAAAGAATGAATAAGAACTTGAAAGAGCTTGAAAGGATTGCCCAGGACAGGGTTGGATGGAGAATGCTGGTGAGCGGCCTATGCTCCTTCACGAGGAGTAACAGGCGTAAGTAAGTAAAGTAGTAACTGTTTTTAAGCAACCATGAGTTGTTTCGTGGTGACCTGTCACAAACAGATAATTAGTTTACGTATTTAAATTGTAGATACTGTTGGATGTTCTAACAGATGAGATTATTCTTTGGAACAAAACTGATTATTTCAGTCTAAAATACTTTGAGATATATTGCGATATTGGTATGACAACATTTCAGTGCAAATTGTTTTGTAATTGTAATCTGTGATTACCTCTCAAAACAACAGCCTAATCAAATGATATATAAACACTACTTACAAAATTTTGTGAACTGATGTTGGTGCTAAATATAGAAGGTCACTTAATATCCCGACTATGCTAATTCTGATGGACTAGCATAACATCAAATGATAATGACTTCACAAACAACAATTACTGGTAATGACGGTTAGATACTGAAGTTTAATCATGATTTAATTAGATTTAAATGGAATGTTGTTGAAAATAATGGGTTGTTTACGTACACTTTCATGAAAAAAAACAGACTACAATAAATATGTACTTCGTTCTGATTTCAAACTCCACAGTAGTGTAAACAGCAACACAGAGACCTTCGAGCCACACAGAAAGTTTGTTGTAAGTTTACTGATTATTAAACATGTAATTTTCTTTCCTCTCATTGATTTCTTCTCTAGACTCACTGAGTGTGACTGCTTGTAACTGTACTGAATAAAATATTATCTAGTGTTAATCTGGTTCTCTATTCTGGTTCGTGAATCGTGGATTTGATATAACGTGACTACTCCGCCTGGAGCCCCTTTCCGGGGGCTACTGCCGGTCCCAAGCCCGGATAAAGGAGGAGGGTTGGGCATGGGGTTAGCGACCCCATCCCGTAGAAAACTAACTCGCTAAAAAAACGCTAACCAGAAAAAATTATTCAAACCATTTAAACTCTGCCCTGGGAGTCAGGAGGTCTTCGTTTAGAAGAATTATGACGCCTCATGATGAAAGCCGAGTTTCTTCGGAAGTCACGAGGCCGATGCCCCTTCTGACAACCAGAGCAACCATTTATTTAGGTACATGGAATGCTCGCACAATGTGGGAGACTGGGAGAGTTTTCCAAATTGCTGCAGAAATGAGGAGATACAATTTAGAGGTGCTTGGGATCAGTGAAACACATTGGACGCAAGTTGGACAACAACGACTAGCTTCAGGGGAGCTGCTGTTATACTCCGGACATGAACAAGAAAATGCCCCACATACACAAGGAGTTGCATTGATGCTGTCCAAACAAGCACAAAATGCACTTATAGGATGGGAATCTCATGGACCGAGGATCATCAAAGCCTCCTTCAAAACAAAGAAAACGGGGATTACAATGAACGTCATCCAATGCTATGCGCCTACCAATGACTACAATGAAGACGCTAAAGATCAATTCTACGATAGGCTGCAGTCAATCGTCGAGAAGTGCCCAACAAAAGACCTGACTATTCTGATGGGAGACCTAAATGCCAAGGTTGGAATTGACAACACCGGATATGAAGACATCATGGAACGACACGGACTGGGAGAAAGGAACGAAAATGGTGAGAGATTTGCAAATCTATGTGCCTTCAATAAACTGGTCATAGGCGGGACTATATTCCCACATAAACGCATACACAAAACCACATGGACTTCACCGGATCACAGCACACAGAACCAAATCGACCATATCTGCATCAACAAAAAGTTCAGGAGGACGATGGAGGACGTGAGAACAAAGAGAGGAGCTGATATAGCATCAGATCATCACTTGCTGGTCGCCAAGATGAAATTGAAACTCAAGAGGCACTGGACAACGGGGAGGACAATATCACAAAAATTTAATACGGCTCTTCTTCGGGATACTGACAAACTCAATAAATTCAAGATAACCCTCAGCAATAAGTTCCAAGCCTTTCATGATCTACTCAATGGAGAAGGAACTACTATGGAGAGCAACTGGAAAGAGATAAAAGAGGCCATCACTTCAACATGTCATGAGGTTCTGGGCCAAAAGAAGCACCATCACAAGGATTGGATCACGGTCGATACACTGGATAAGATTCAAGAAAGGAGGAACAAGAAAGCAGCAATCAATACCAGTCGAACAAGAGCAGAAAAAGCCAAGGCACAGGCTGAATACACAGAAGTAAACAAGCAAGTGAAAAGGAGCATCAGAACTGACAAACGTAAATATGTCGAAGATTTGGCATTGACGGCGGAAAAGGCTGCGAGAGAAGGAAACATGAGACAACTGTATGACACGACAAAGAAACTCTCCAGAAATCACCGTAAACCAGAACGACCAGTGAAAAGCAAGGAAGGCAAGATAATCACCAACATTGAAGAACAACGAAACAGGTGGGTAGAACACTTCAAAGAACTCTTGAATCGGCCAGCCCCACTGAACCCACCCAACATCGAAGCAGCACTCACGGACCTCCCAATCCATGCTGGCCCACCAACATTTGAAGAGATCAGCATGACTATCAGACAAATCAAGAGTGGCAAATCAACAGGACTAGACAGCATTCCAGCAGAGGCAATGAAAGCAGACGTAGCGGCAACTGCAAGGATACTCCAAACTCTCTTCAGAAAGATCTGGGATGAGGAACAGGTACCAAAAGACTGGAAAGAAGGACTTCTAGTCAAAATACCAAAGAAAGGCGACCTCAGCAACTGTGACAACTACAGGGGAATCACTCTTCTTTCAATACCAGGAAAAGTCTTCAACAGGGTTTTGTTAAACAGGATGAAGGACTCCGTAGACGCACAACTTCGAGACCAACAGGCAGGATTCCGTAAGGATAGGTCGTGCACAGACCAAATCGCAACTCTACGGATCATTGTGGAACAATCAATTGAATGGAATTCATCACTCTATATCAACTTCATCGACTACGAAAAAGCATTTGATAGCGTGGACAGAACAACCCTATGGAAGCTTCTTCAACACTACGGCGTGCCTCAGAAGATAGTCAATATCATACAGAATTCCTATGATGGATTAAACTGCAAGATCGTTCATGGAGGACAGTTGACAAAGTCGTTCGAAGTAAAGACCGGTGTCAGGCAAGGTTGCTTACTCTCACCCTTTCTCTTTCTCCTGGTGATCGACTGGATCATGAAGACATCAACATCTGAAGGGAAGCACGGGATACAGTGGATATCTAGGATGCAGTTGGATGATCTAGACTTCGCAGATGATCTGGCTCTTCTATCGCATACGCAACAACAAATGCAGGAAAAGACAACCAGTGTAGCAGCAGCCTCAGCAGCAATAGGTCTCACTATACACAAAGGGAAAAGCAAGATTCTTCGATACAACACATCATGCACCAATCCAATCACAATTGACAGAGAAGCTTTGGAAGATGTAAAAACCTTTACATATTTGGGCAGTATCATCGATGAACACGGTGGATCTGATGCAGATGTGAAGGCACGGATTGGCAAAGCAAGAGCAGCATATTTACAACTGAAGAATATCTGGGACTCAAAACAATTAGCAACCAACACCAAAGTCAAAATTTTCAATACAAATGTTAGGACAGTTCTACTGTATGGGGCGGAAACCTGGAAAACTACGAAATCCATCGTCCAAAAGATACAGGTGTTTATTAACAGTTGTCTACGCAAAATACTTCGGATCCGTTGGCCGGACACTATTAGCAACAACCTACTGTGGGAGAGAACAAATCAGATCCCAGTGGAGGAAGAAATCAGGAAGAAGCGCTGGAAGTGGATAGGACACACATTGAGGAAAGCACCGAACTGCGTCACAAGACAAGCCCTCATATGGAATCCTCAAGGTCGAAGGAAGAGAGGAAGACCAAAGAATACATTACGCCGAGAAATGGAGATAGATATGAGAAAAATGAACAAGAATTGGATGGAACTTGAAAAGAAGGCCCAGGACAGAGTGGGTTGGAGAATGCTGGTCGGCGGCCTATGCTCCATTGGGAGTAACAGGCGTAAGTAAGTAAGTACTCTCATTATCGTATTAAAGTATTATCATAGTCTACCTGAAAGTTAGAGAAATATTTTAAGCCATCCATTATATCAATAGTATAAGTAGGTGGTTAGGTAGGTATTTAAAGAAGGAATATCTTACAAGTTTCATTCTATATGAGATAATGTGAGTGATTCAGTATTACATTGTGTCTAATAACTTCCCGCGTGACACCTTACCAATATATTGATGGTTAACAGTATAAGTGTTGTGGAGATTATTAAGTTTCTAATTGAGATCATGAACCAATTGATGTTAGACCACCATTGGAAACCTGGAAGCACTGGACGATCGTTTCGTCAAATTGTGGGACTCCTCAGCAGTATGCATTCACGATCCCGCTCGCGGAATTCGAAAATAAGGCCTTCAGTCTCGTGCACAAACGCTTAACCTACTTGACCACTGAACCGGTCGGCATCCAACGGTGTTAATGTTTAACCTCAACCAATCCATAAAATTGCGTGACCATCTTCCATTATACTGAGGTAGATACCTGTCTCTACCTGACACAGATTAATTCCAGTAGAGCTCGCGTTTGCGCGCGAAAGTGAAGGTCATGGGTTTGAATCTCGCGAGCGGGATCATGGATGCACACTGTTAAGTTGATGTTGATGATTCTTCCGAATCTTCATATTGAATAATATATATGTTTACCTTCAAAAAAAAACAATACAATATTGAATTATTCAAAGATGTGTATAAAAGATATTGGGTCAAGTGTATGTGGGTAATCTTTGTTGTTTATTTACTTAACAAAATAAGTTACTGTGAAGTTTAGTTTCTACGGTAAATTGAATTATTAGTGATTATATTCAAAATACTACTTATACACTATTTCACACCTATAGATAAGCAAATGACAGTGATTAGATTGTAAACTAAAGTTATATATATATATATATATATATATATATATATATATATATATATATATATATATATATTTAAAAAGAAGCGTTACGATACATGAAACATAATAACCAGAGTGGAAATCTGTTCATTGATCCAATTTTTATCATAGGTAACTTTATATTATGTATCATGCCTTAAGGCTATTTTACTAATGATTTATTTAACTTTTGTAATGTCTTAATATTACTAAAATTGACCTGGTTTTATATATGCTCATCGTTTAAGTGTGAAAATACTAGAAATTATAATGATCTGTCTTCTCAAGATATTTCTATCACATATACAAACACTTGAGAAGTGAATACCAATAAACAAATTTGATGTTGATAATTGTTTACCGTTGTAAATCGAATCTAATATATATATAACAGAACGTCTTGTTTGAGATGAGTCGTTAATGACCATGTAGGTAGTCAGTAAAATAGTTCAAAATGAATATTTACTAACAGCTTCTTAGATCTAATATGAACGGGATATTAAGTTATTAGCAAGAGTTTCTAAACTCTTCATTCTTGACACTCAGAACTACGTGTGATCAATATCTATTGGCGATCTATGTATGGTTCTGAGATTGAGACTTATTAATCGCAAGTACTTACAATAAGACGGAACTCGGAGATTCACAAATCACACAATAAGCACTGTACTATTGAGCTACTAACTTCGAATCCGGTAACTAACATATTCAACCTTAATCAATTTGTAATCCATTATGTGCTTGTGAGTTAGTGCTGGTGAGTAGGGAACTTTAACTGAGATGGATTGACTATCTGGTGCTCCTTCACTGTAAATGTTTATGCAGATGACATGATTGCATGACAGAAACTATTGCTAAAATGTTTAATTCTCAAAATCATTCCAGTCAATCCATCACGGTAATTTGATGAGGAAAAGCAGATAGATTAGGCTTTTTCAAGGATCAGTATTTATTGTAGGAGGGTTTCCTATAATTTTGTGGATTACTTATATTGTATCTTTTTCTGAATCAGTTCATTCGTAAATATAATAATGTCTTGGGATGTTTAGTTAAGTTGCTATTTCAACAAGACTATTACCACTAATCTAGTTTTCCCTTCAATTCCTTGATGAAATGAATTTTCACAAACAGTATAGAAAATTGGAAACTGATAAATACTTATATTTTTTTTGACAATCCTGGAAGTGAATTGTTCACTTCAAGAATAGTTTACTAAATATTAACACTTAAAAGCAAAAATAAATCTACACAGACATAGTAAATAGTTTTTTCCTCTATATTTCTGTCATGGGTGTCAGATATCTCTTCCAATAATCAGTTGTCTACTACTAATTGATAAAACAATAAAGAAAGTATCATCACTATCAGCTAAGTAAAACTGTTAAAAACTTTTTTCCATTGTTTTTACTACTTACTTACTCACGCCTGTTACTCCTAATGGAGTGTAGGCTACCGACCGGCATTCTCCAACCCACTCTATCCTGGTCCTTTCTTTCTAGCTTAATTTATTATTATTATTAAACTGATAATAAATAAGCAAAGATGGATAGTGGCTAGCAATGGAATCCGGGACGCGCGTTTCGTCCTGTTTGGGACTCGTCAGCTGGATGTACCTAGTAGAATATCTATATGCCCATTTAGTACAAACTAGTCATAGTGCCAGCATAAACCAATATTTTTCAATCATTTATATAGTCCTTCAAACGGCTGAAGCAGTAGCCGTTCGGATGAAGAAACAGGAGCTATGCGTACAGAAGAAATATCTTCAACCACTCCTTCTCTCTGGCCATCATCAAGGCCAATTAATCTTAGCTATTGAATGACCTAATTTGACTACGACCTTTCGTAGTCAATTTTCGTTGTCCCTGTTATCTTTATTCACAAATCTTTGTATGATTATTAATATTACTATTATTATTAATTTCCCCTATATATGATTCATTCACTTCGCATTTATCCCTCCTTATTATATCCTACTAATTTTTCACACAATGTAGCCTTCCACTAAACATTTGATCGAATTGTAATTGCACTATTATTTCTCTCACCCTATCTGACCAATATTTATTCTGATCATGGATCTTAAATTTCACTTAACATATATGTAGATTCAAGTTAACATTCTATATGAGTTATATCAACATTAACAATTTTATTATCAGAAAGGGTTGTGTGGAGAATTTATTGTATTTTCCTTAACAATCTTAAATTCACATACTTTAAACCATGTACCTTACCCTTAACTTTTCAGATTATTAATTTGGATATATGAATTGTAGAACATGATAAGTGATCATGTCACTTATCAAATGAGATCTGTGTGGCGCATATGTATTTGGTGCCTCCTTGTACCAATATCTATGTGTTGAAATAAAAAATAAATAAAATTGTAGAACATGAAGAGAATTTATTGAAAAGATTATTCTTCGTTCAAATATTAGTCTTTTAATATGATCGGAATCTTTAAACGACTATTCGTATATATTTATATATTCTTGAAGTGAACATATCGATGCTATAGTAGTTTAGTCACGATTTGAGAAGTGTTAGTAATATGTGAAACTATAAAGTTGGTATATTCTGATACAATATTTAAATGAAGCTATAATCAACTCGACATTTCAAATAAATCTTGCTTATTAGGATAAAAACTAGGAAGAAATTCGAACTAAATATAACTTCTTGTTAAGTTCTTCTTATTGACCTAATATCAAAACCTAATCCATAAGATATTAGAACATTCAAACTTGTAGATAGTATTGATCTGTGGGGAAGCATGATTTGTGTCAATTTTAGGTGACCGGTCACTATGAATTAATATAACAAAACATTAATACGTCCTTATATTAAGCAACTTGTAAGATTCATGCAGAATACAATTGTTGTCGAATGGGACTTCCTCAGTTGAAGAAATTATACTTGTTTTTTTTCTTGATATCTCAGAAATGCCTGATTTTTGTCATGCATTATTCAAATTCCTGACAACATTTTGCAAGTTCCACATGTTTCACATTGAATTCAACTATGAAACTCTTAACAATATTTTAATTGCGATACAGAGCAATGCAATGGTACGGAAACCGAGGTCAATATTTGATCATCTTTACTTATAAGCAGTAAAATCAATATATAAGACCCAATTTTTGACTATCAAAATTCTTTCAATAGTTGAAATCATGAATCAATTGAAGCTAGACCACCATAGAAAACCTGGCAGCACTAGACGGCTAGTATGCGACTCCACAGCAGTGCGTATCCACGATCCTGCCCCCGCGAGCGCTTAACCATTAGACCACTGAGCCGTTTGGCATCCAACGGTGTTAATCTCTAACTTCAATTAATCCATGAAATTGCGCCACCTTACACTATTGTCTTCAGTGAGCTGATATCTCACAACAGACCTGATTGAACTCCATTGGTCACGGCTTCTCACTAGAACCCCATTAAATGTCTCCTGAAGTCAATCACTAGTGAGTATATGATTATTATCAGTAAGAGGCTTTGTGGAAATTTTTTTAGAAATTTCAGTGCTTCCTAGTTTTTCATAGTGGTCTAGTTTCAATCGACACATGATTACAATTATTAAAATTTCTAAAAATCTCCACAAAACCCCTTAATAATAATATCAACATTCTTGTTAGTTTACATAAGTATCATGATAGTATTATATACTGTTGCTATGATAATCATGTTGTTTTTTGATAAGTGGTAATCTAAAAGATTTACAATTATTTACAATATAAACATTTCAATAACTCTTATAAACTATCAAATTCATCTTTGTCAAATATACCTTCTAACTGGTTATTGTATAAATTAAAATTTTATATTCACATTTAAATTGTTATCATCTCTTAAAAGAGAATATCACAGTAGGAATAATGAAATTTCCCGCTGATTTCCTATTTCTTTTTATTTATATTTTATTATTATTAGTTTAATCATATGAGCAAATATATATCTTAGATATACAGCTGAAAATAGGAATGTTGATTTTCAAAATAATGATCATGTTGTTACTGACAATTACAGATTTTTAAATAATTATGTAATTTGAAATATCAAGAGGAATAAATTCAATTAGAAATCAGCCAAAAAAAGTTGTAAGATGGACACTGTCTCAATTTCGTGGATTGGTTGAAGTTAGACATTAACACCATTGGATGCCGGCCGGCTTAGTGGTCTAGAGATTAAGCGTTCGCATGAGAGATTGATAGGTCCTGAGTTTGAATCTCGCGAGGTGGGATCATGGACGAGCACTGATGAGGAGTCTCACAATGGGACGAAACAGCCATCCAGTGTTTCGAGGTTTTCTATGGTGGTCTAGCTTCAATTGACTCATGAGTTCAGCTGATTATTTATATTTAAGCAAAATTTAATATACTATGCCTAAAATTATGGATTGTGCTAAATTAAAGACATTCAGGTTTTAATAGTTGAATTCAGAACATTTGTTTCGTCTTATCTGGGACTTATCGGCTGGATGCATCTGCTAATGTTAATATTAAAACTGAAACTCAAACTCTGTACTTGTAATTTCGAATTCCACTTTGTTCTGTACTAAGTTCGTCAGTTCATCAAGTTTCTACATATTCCAAAGAGACGATAATTTTTAGTCTTGAATATAACAAGGAAATGTAAGTTTTTCAATGAGAACTGAATTATAAGAGTAGTTAAGCTCAAAATTGAATTATTGCTATAGAAAAGGTGTTTAAATCATTCATCACTAACCACTTATATTCAGTATATATACATATTTGGATTGACAAATCATTTATATGTTTCATCATGTCATTATTCAATGGTCCATTAAATATTGTCAATCAATGAAGAAACTTACAAAGTTTTAAATGATTATAGGAAAATATGTAAATGATAAATGAATACAGGATAGTTAATAAAATCAGTTTTGATTTCACAACTTGTCCACAGGATTGTTTTTGAGCTGAGACATGAAACCAGTCAATGAAACTTATTAATTATATATTGTGAATAGCCTTAGATTGTATTAATGTTATCATTGATGTTTATGTAACAATGAGAATTTATGTATTGTGTTTACAATATTCGATCAGTAAGAGTAATGACTAATCTAATATTTGTCTCATCCTTGGTGAGGATTGAATTCAGTTGACCAATTATCATGGTTGCTTGTAGTCTAAGTGATTCGATATCTTGAGCACTACTTACTTGATGTTGGCTGATTGAAATCAGGTGACAGAAAACTTTGCCTGACTGAGCTTTTAAGCCAGTTATCATCCATCAAACAAATATACCTATAATCTTGTGGAAACTGGTGCTCCTTATGATCAAAACGTGATCTGATCAGTAGTATTAATGTGTCACGATTTTGATTTGTTAAAACAATGTCTGAATTACTTACGCCTACAAGTTCCATACAGAATATTCATTACGTCAAAAGTTGATCATGTTAAACACGTGTTACAACAATATTTCTGATTTCTTTCTGAAACTATGCACAGTTCATAAATAATAATAATAATAAAGCAAACCAATCATTAATAAACATTCAAATATTAGTCAGTCATTCAGCTACAAGTTAGGACCAGGCACATATGTGCATCAGTCCAAGTCGCCACACCTCATTAGCACAAGAAGATAAGAGGTATCACATTGATTTTTAACACTAAAGCTTTAATTCGTATTGAATTAACATTTGAAGGAAACCTAAGTTAAATGATGTTACTACTTCATGACTGATTGAGCAAAAAATAAACGTTCATTTCACGCTTTTTTCTCTCTCTTAATTTCTACAATATTTCTCTTTCTTTTTCACTTCAGGATAAAATAATTGGATGTCAAATAGGATGCTTTCTAATTAAACAAACATGTGAAAATCAACCAAATGAATGTAGTAATTCTATATATTTAACAAATGATCTCAACTATACATTATCAATTAATCAGAATAATCAAACAGAATATAATGGACTAAAATATCCAGCGGTTAATGATTGTGTAAATAATTGTCAATTAGATAATGACTGTAAAACCTGTTGTAAATCTAAATGTCATCAAATAAGTACAGATGTAAGTGATTTGGTTTGTTTTCTGAAAGTAGATTTATCATTCAAATATAAACTTGTAATTAAGACAATGTTTGTTAATAAATATTGAAATACTCTTTGAAATGCTTCCCCTGTGATTTACCTCGATGAATAATATTTACTGGTATACAATTAAGTTGGAAGAAAGCTAGAGGTATTCGAATCAAAACAGGGCATCAGTCCTCGAAGTGTATGACTATTGAACTAAGCTATGTTACTGGGCTCAACCTACCATCCGTGGAACAACCATGATCAATGGTTGGAGACGTTGCGTAGGATGCTTAAGAATAAGTGTATACGCTTCTTACTTTTTGTGGACCTTGAGTTCTTTACTTTTAATCAATTAATTTTATACACAACAGATTATTATGTCTGTCGACATAAGTAGTATGTAACACCACTCATAAGTGATATGCCTGGCTGCAGAAGGCTAAGTAGATCGTATTGGAGAAAACAGAAGGGGAAATAGAAAGGAATTGTGAATTGAAAGAATCATACAGAATGTAAAGAACAAATGATGGAAGAATTGCACATAAAACATTTAATGTATGGTTCTCTAATCTTGTCAACGCATTCTGTAATTTTGTATGAAGTAATAAATTGGTTATACCCACCACGTCTTCTTTCACTACAGTAGAAGTAGTAGCAGTGACAGCAGTATTCGTAATATGTCAAATATCTTCGCTTTTAATATACTGCTTAACAAATCGATCACATGTTATTAAAAGTGATATCTATGGTTTATTGGCTCTGTGTGTATACATATGTATATTCGCTATACTGATGATGGGTAGTCTACTTTAAGGACACAAAAATATACCTATTTTGTATTTGATTGTTCCTAAATTCGATTAACAGAATTATCTGATTTGTTATGTAATAAACAAATGTTTGTAGAAAATCATGTTCAAAATATTTTACTGTTAAATCAATTGTTTTATTAACTAAACATTCTTGACCTACATCGAATTTGATTGTCACTAGAGACCAGAAAGTACAAGATAGGTGTTTCGTCTTAGCTTTATGCATACATGATCTCGTCAGGGATGGAACGCAGAAGGCCAAGACTTAGAAACAAGCAGTTAATCTTAAGTCCAACAGGGTGAGATCCAAAGGTTTAAGTTTATAATTTCATTCATGATCAGTGATTAATATATCAAACCCAATATAGATGAATTCTACTGAATATAAAGATTTATTCTGGAAGTTAATTAATAATAAGCATAATATGAGAATTTTTTTCAGTTAAATGAGAAAACTACATACCGTTATAGTATTCCAGATGAAATGGTATAATTGAGATTATTTTACTGGGTTGAAGGCATACTGATTTATTTATATTTATTTGAACACATAGATATTAGTACAAAGAGGAACCAGATACTTATGCGCTACACAAATCTCATTTGATTTGTGTAAGGGCTATGACATTGCACCGGCGCCAAACCGAAGCAGGTGGTTTTCTTAGGGGTCACACGCGGAACCTTTGACCAAAATGTTTGATCCAAAAGGCAGTGGAGTAACGTAGCTAAGTGAATAACGCGATGGCGTTTGAAGCGAACGGTACTGGGTTCGAGTCCTAGAGCGAACATCAACTCTGTGATGCAGATACACCCAGCACGACTCGTACGTCCTGGATTCCACTACTAGCCACTGTCCATCTTTGCAGTCCTCAGAGGATGCATATATTCCAACAGGAGACTGATCAATTACAGTCCTAAATAACAATGAGTAAAACAACACAAAGTGATCGCCCCCAAATGCCCTGGTACGGTCGAGAGTGGGGAGAGTTTGCTCTCCCTCTCGAAATGCTCTCATATGGCCACATGAATATAGCATCTGCCACAGAAGTCCTACTCACTGCCTCTTCGTGGCACGGGGTGTTGTTGACGAAATTGAGAGGACGAAGAGCGAATGTCCGGCGCTTTAACCGGGTTGGTGGATATGGAGAGTTCACCTAGGAAAGTTGGAAAATCCTGATTCCAAACCAATGGTTCACATGGGCTCCAGTATCTCAATGGGTACAAATGGCATATGAATGAATCGTTGGTCACCGGTTACCATGGGACTGCATCTCCTTACGATGCTCCACTGCCATATGGATCAGACTTTTAGGTTGAAGGCTCTGGGTGTGGCTCCATATGGGAACCACCTACTTCGGTTTGGGCACCTGTGCAGTATCACAGCCATTACACAAATCAAATGAGATTTATGTGGCGCATATATATTTGTTGCCCCCTTGTACCAATATCCATGTGTTCAATTAAATAATAAATAATAATGGAGTAACGTAAGGAGATGCAGTCCCTTGTTAGCCGGTGATCAACGATTGGTTCATACGCCATTTGTTCCCTCAGGATACATGAGCCGATGTGCACCAATGGTTTGAAATGAGGACCCATGACATCCCTTAGATTATCTTCGACCACATGAATAATCCAGTCGTCAGTTTAAAATATAATCAAGGCTTTAACAAGACAGTAATCATAAATGATATATATATATATATATATATATATATATATATATATATATATATAAGAGGTCTCAGATTTTGGAGCGAAATTCACTCATCCATTTGGTTAACCACCAACTGCAAATCGCAATTAAAATTCCTTACACAGATTTATAACCGCCATTTGGTCCTGTTTATTAGGTGAACACTCTCAAGGTCAGTCTAGAGTCGCTTAAAGGTTGTTCGTAAATTCATCTCATCGAAATAAATTCTTAAATAATATCTACTGTCACATATATCTTCAACTTGTCGAATCTATGATTAAAATGTAACTTAATTTGTTAAAGTTTTTAAATATTACACTACAAAACTAATTAACTACGTGATCATAACTTTAGTATATTTCCTCTGTCCTCGTTTTTACTTAGTCCATAAACAATGAACTTGTCCCACCTCTACCAATTCATCTGAACTCTACCATATCTTCAACAAATACTAATATTATCAAATTATCGTGGTCTTCACAATATCAAAATATAACTAACACAATGAATCCAATTGTGTTTATATTACAAATAAGAATATGTATTTGTAAGGTGTTTGATGAAAATTATGCATCAACATGGCAAACATTAATTATGGTAAGTATTATTTAGTAATACTACTGTGACATTTATAAATCTTTACTACCATTCTTCTGAGTTCCTGTCTATAATTTACAAACTCATAAGTGGATTAATTTGATTTCTAATTCCTTGAAATAATCCTAATGTTGGTTATTTGAAATTTTAACCAACCTCTGGTAAGGAGTGCTATGTTTCTCCAGTCAACACTACATCACAGCTTTAGACACTGAACTTCTATCCCAGATCACGTCTTACTAAGATGTTCCTCTAGAAGTAATTTTCAATCCACTTGTTGAGTATATGCGTGAACTAATGATTCCTTTGTACTTGATTGCCTGCTCAATACATATGTCAATACAATCTGTTCATTTGTGTTCATCTAGTCCTATCTATCTTAATTAGCACTATATCGGAAATTCTCAGTTACAACATCAATTCGAATACTTCTAATTATCATATTCATTGACATAGAACCATATTTAATCTAACATCAGATCTGATTTTCTCTATGAACTCACTAGCATTAGAGTGAAACCGAAATCACAGTTTTTATGTCTGGGAAGGTTCTTATATGTTGAAAATATTACAATTCCAGTTTCTATAGATGAGGGTTTAATTCAATAATAAATGGTCATACGAAAAATCATGCATCTGTCCAACTGAATACAATTTGTGGAAAAGATAATTTATTCCAATGATTATTCTTCATGTATATTTATATATATAGGTGTGTGTGTATGTATGTTTGATTTGTGCCAATTTTTAGACTCATGAATTTGGAGCAAATCTTGAAGCATTTGAACCTGGACGATTGTATCAATTTCGTATTGCTGCTGTCAGTATTCATGGTACTAAAGGATTTGGTTCAAACACAAACGCTTATCCTAGAGATGCAATCAGACCATCACCACCAGGATCACCTAGAAATGTAACCGATTCAATGTGGAGGTTGTATTCATCTGGTAAGATAAGTCTCCTACTAAAATGGCAGCCACCGGAGCGAAGTGATCTACCGTTAACAGAATATTTAGTAAGTTGAAATTTGCTTCCTCTGAATGTCCATTTATAACTGGAAATTGTTGAATATATAGACAGGATCCCTTAATCAATCGTTTATTTTATCATTTCTTTCCATTGGTAGATAACATGGTCAATTGATCATGGTTACTTACATACGGATGGACAAACACTAGAATCTCTTATTCAGTTCACTCAAACTATCAATGCGGTAAGATAAGCTTGCAAATGTATATTTTATTAGCGCGCTAATTTATTGTAAACTGAAAAGACATACTACAGTAATATTCTATGCATGACAGGGTTTCTGATAGTTCAATGTATTTGAAATAACAGTTTGTCATATGATAGTTGCTCGGTTTAGCGGTTTGACGAGATAATTCAATTAGAAGTTAGTGTTCATTGAGGTTGATATTAATCAGGTTTCGAATACAATAGTACTCTGGATGTTTGTATCATTACTGTTCAGTTAGCATCCAAGATGTTACATGGAATAAATATAGAGAACTCATAGCTAGCATAAAGAATCCCTTGCTTTTATACTACTGAGTCTAAACCTGTTTGTCGATGTTTTCCAACTGTAGTCAATTCACGAAATACCCCAACAAATCTGTAAATAGTATCGTTCGATAACTTTCTCTCCCTCTCTCAACACAGAAGAACTACACTATTGTCACAAACTAATTATCAATATACACTGAATAATCACAAATTACATCGATACACCAGCCCACTTGTTTGCAATTTCTATGATCGTCTGACCAAATTATTTGAAACAATAAGAAACACGTTGAATAAATTAAGAAAATTGAACATTTGATTTGTTGATTATTTTGGCTTACGTACCAGTGAAAGTAAGATGTTGTTCTGTCAAATCATTATTACATCAGGATTCAGGTTCAAACTGTTGGTTATTATTATAATCAAAGATGGATTATGGCTAGCAGTGCAATTCGCGACAAAGCGTGTTTCGTCCTATTTTGAACTCTTCAGCCGGATGTATCTGCATCTCAGAGGTAATGTTCACTATGGGATTCGAACGCAGTACCGTTCGCTTCAAACGCCATCACATATATCCACTTAGCTACTGTGTCCTGATAGCCACTTGCTTGCGCAATCGGGTGAAGTCTAATTCACTTAGTATTGTTTTACTTGAATGTTCTCATTGATGTTTAGGACTGCAATTGATCAATCTCTTATTGGCATATGTGCATACTGTGCGTATTGCCTTGATATTGCCTTAATTTACGAGCATTATAAGCAAAGATGGATAGTGGCTAGCAGTGGAATCCAGGACGCGTTTTTCGTCCTATTTGGGACTCGTCAGCTGGATGTTTATTGTTTATGCAACAGTCATTCATAGTCAAATAATTCTCGCTGTGATTATAACATTTTGTCGCATACATACATACATACATTTTCAAACTTTATTGAAGGTGTTCTAAGAAAAATCAACACAAGTGCTTTCTATTTAAACTTGACTTTCATGATTATCGAATGAATCAACTTTTTTTGATAAATAACCTACAGTTATCCTTCACTATAATAATGATCAATATGAAAACAGGTCTCTGGTTCAATTGTCTAGCCACATGGATTTTATCCATGTTGTAGGAAGTTAGAACATTAATACTGATATAAGCCCAGACATTAAAATGAAGTTCAGATGTGAGATCATAAAGCAGTGTTTAGTAAAAGAGTTGGAATTGTTTAAAACATATTGACAGACTCTCATTGGTTGTCTTATAGATCTTGATTACACTATCAATTAAGAAAAAAATAAAACATACAAATTCAACATAAATGAAGATAAATTCATCTTGCAATGTTCGTTTGAATCTTCCATTGATGGTTAGGACTACAATTGATCAGTGTCTGATAAGTATATGTGCATTCTGTACGTATCGCCTCGATATTACCATAAGTCACTTGTAGTCCTAAACATCGATGGGAGTATTCAAACAAACAATACAAAGTGAATTTAAACCTCACCCCATTGCACAAGCTAGTAGCAGTCAGGTCTCAGTAGCTAAGTGGATATATGCGATGGCATTTGAAGCGAACGGTACTGGGTTTGAGTCCCGAGGTAAACAATGGAATGTAGGTACTAACCATCATCCATCTTTGCTTATAGATGATGGTAGTCTATTTGCTGTCCAAATAAAGCTTAAGCCTATTATTCTAACATATCTGGAAAAATCTGTAGTATTTTTCAGTAAATAAACCTTTTTATTTAACTTGCTCTAATTTAAATTTAGGAACGAACAGAGTGTATTTTGGATAACTTGAAACCAGCAACTTCATATAAAATTCAAGTAAGTGGTATTATGTTATTTTGAAATCATTCAATAATGTAGCTTCTAAAATTTTAGACAAGCAAAGATCATGTTGGCTGTAATATATGAAAATGTTGGTTCATGAGCATTTTGATCGGTCGAATTCTGTATGAGTAATTGTGATCATCGTTGATCTGTTTGGGGTGGGGGAGAGAATGATCAAATAACCGAATTAAGCAGTTCTAAATGTTTATATAAATTTTAGCTTCATAATGGTTGGGCTCCTAGTTAATGTAAGACATTAAGGAAGATAATTATTTTTGTAAAAATCCCAACGATTGAACTCAAAGTAAATTCAATGTTTCTCTCGGAAATCTGTTCCAGTCTTATTCAATGACATATAATATAAATAAATATATGACGATTCAGTTAACTGTATACTGTATAGAATGTTGAAAATCAGATTAACTGTAGCGCGTATGAGACATTCGATGTGAAAAGTGCAAGAAAACGTGTCAAGATAATGGTTGTCGGTATGTGTTAGTTAATTTGTTATGTGAAAAATTTCGACAAATTAGTGATTTTTGATGAAATCAAATCATGGCTATGAACTGATCACAATGGCTCAAATGCATTGATCGTTTTTCTTTTGTTTCTCGATGTTCAGTCTTAGTTTTATTTCATTTAAATCATTTCATTTTATCATTTTACAGTGTTTAGCCTTGTGCTCATGTGGTATAGCGTGTTGAGTCAACTCAGATTTATTTTAAATAAACATTTATAACTTACAAATAATTGATTAACTGGTTTTTGATCTATTTTGAATACGAAAATCAATTATCATAAATAATCTTATTCTTTTCATTTGGATTGAGGTGCTTAAGTTCGTAAATGCTTTCCTCGACGACAAACGATATTTTACGCTCACTATGTATATGTGAGAGTACTAAATAATAGTAAATTTAAAGAGGTAGAAAGAAGGTTTCCTATTTCGCTCATCGATGAATAATGCAGTTAGATCAATTTTACTCAAACGTATCAACAATAATAGCAGTTTATCAACTTCCAGTTACTGTAGAAACTTCAAAATTTGGAATCGGTAAATTTAACTGTTGAGTCTCGAACAGTATAAACATTCTTTTAGAATTTTACCACTACTTACTATCCCATAATTTAGTCTATTTGTGGCTACAGATAATATCGTGTCATTTTCTCAAGTTTGATAGACAATAATCAAGTAAAAATTGTAAATACGAACAGATGAAAAGTACGAAATGTTAAAAATAATGATCGGTACTAATATTCGTATACATGTGTGCTTCTATTTACTGTGTCAGGTAAAGACAATATCTTATTGGCATGGATTTGGTAATTTGGAATCCCAACCAAATACAATATTTCTTTCAACTCAATCCATTCATCCAGCATTTCATCAACAAATTGTTAATCCAATACAAATCCATCCTACACCAAATACAAGTATGTCCATTTGTAGTATAGTGTGAAAACATGAAAAGAATATCTTTTACGATAAATATTTATATTCTCTTCCAATGATGACCGTGTTGAGAGTCCACAAATATCCCTTGATTAAGTTCCTAGATGTCCGGAAAATGGCTGAAGATGTTTGGTGCAATCAACATTGAGTAGAAACTTATCAGGAACATCTATCTATAAAAGTGAAGGACTATGTATCACGTTTTGATTGGATAATCGGTCATACTGTTGTTATATTTAGTATATTTCCGAAAGTTTCTAGAAGATTAAGTTCCTATGAAACCATGCAACTACACTTGATTTCCTGTACTTAGACTAACTTTGGAGTAATTCTGTCACTTGTACTTTGGGCCTTTTCTCTATTGTTCAAGTTCAAGCATAATAAATTGGGGTTATATGCAATTGAGGAAGGTCAACTCTAGCAGTTTTTTAAAGACCTCACCATACTGTGAAATTGTGTTACACATCTGAAAGTTTTACATGAGTTGGTGTTCATGTGGAAATAAATGAATACAACCTGATTCAATTCTTTGCACAAGGCTGTAAAATCCCCTCATGAATTATGTTTTGCAGCAGCTTAAGATACGAACGTCAAGTATGTACTTATGAACCAGTGTCTCACAGTTGAGTGTTTAGAGAATTGATCATTAGATTCACTGAACTTTAACATTCGCCTGTACTTTTGAGTATTATATATAATCTTTGGATTTACAATTAATTCATATGTATACTTGTTCAAATGTCTGTTTCGAATTATTCTGTTTTAGTCAAATTACCAACAGAATTTACGTTGAAATCTAAATCATCAAACTGTGAATGTGGTGATGGTCCACAGCCTTTAGTTTTGAAGAAAATATTCTATGAAAATCATAAATTAAAGGCTGTACTGCAAATTAATATGAGTAAGTTTATTTGTATTCTTCCACTTTGTTGACATTTTTCTGTGTGAACATCAGTAGCTATTACCCAGTCACATCATTAGAAGTAAGGGGTTCATGTATAAGTCGGATGTTATTTATGAACACCTAACTAGACAATGTGGTCACTGAAATTCTCTCTTGTTTTTTAGTTTCATAATATTTGTGCAGCTATCTAGTTTACTTGTTGTTTGTGGAGAAAATTACACAGTGATGATCGATTTTACATGCGGATGAGAAGTGTTTATGCATGTTGTTCAGTTGGAATAGTAGAGTTATAGACAATTTATCACTTGAATAATTTTAGATAATGCAATGAGAAGGTCACAATTATCAGAACTATGTGATGTGTTAACATAAAACATTTCAAAAAACTTGATCACACATTTGTTTGTAAAGTCATTTACATATAACTAATAAAAGAATGAGACGAATTAGAAGATTAGAATGGAACAAAGTTAATAAGGAAGCCAATCTGAAACACACCATTGGATAATAAATCAATAAATCATAGAGCTTGACACTGACTGATTAAGTGCAATAATGTAACGTCAATTATGTGAGTTCAAGTTATCATACAGACATAACCATAGAGAATGAATAATATCCGTAACGACTGATAGATTCTGTTGAGCAAGATTTGAGTAAAATATAAACTCATCATATTGTTGCAAAACCAAATATTTTACAGAATAAAGGGTTGTGGTTACTGTTAGATAATTAGATTGATCAATGTTGAAACATTCACTAATATACTTTCCTAACAAATAGTTATCTGCTTATCTATCGTTTCTTTCTAATTCGACATAGCTATAAAGACGGGAAGTACAACAATAATCCATTGGTATCCACAAGTATGTATTGATTCGAATAATCCTATATTGGATACATTACCTTCAACAATCATATTAAAATCTAAAGTATGTTCAATTCAAATGTTAATTCATTGCTATTGTTAATGTTGTAGAGTGTTTTTTTGACATGCACTGTATCTGAATGAAAGGAAAAATACGTTGGAGATATTGACAAGTCTTAGTAAATCCCTATTCTTAAAGACGAATTTCAAAAGAGGAGTGGCTAGCGATGTCTGGAGTGCTAGATGAACAAAGGGAGATCATAGGTCATCCTTCGCAGCTAATTTGCATTGACATAATTTAGTTGACAATGGATATCTACTCAAACATAGGATAAGCTAACTATGTTAGCATCTTCAATGCCTATCAAAAAATTTAGCTGTATCTTCGGGGGTTGCTAAATTGAGCATGCCACTAGGAAAACACCATAATACCTGTCTTTTTATTATCATTTTATTCATTTTACCTATTTTGTTCGTTTATCCAATCTATTTCATTATAACCATTGACTCATAAGTTGTGTTGATTGGTTTAATATTTTCATATCAATATTCACTTATATTACAATAAAGACTGACAATGTTCGAACTGAAAGCAGTGCTCCTAATTTATATGTGTCGTTCGGACTTTCACAATTAGAATTCTTAGTTAAGTAAACGAAAATATGAGATTAAATTTTTTAAAGCTTATAGAATGTGCAACACTAGGACGTCTTAATGAAACAAACGATGCACCTGTTTAATATAAAATGTATTTGTAAAATCTCAACGAATAAATTTGAAGCAAATCCAACATTTTGCTTGACAATTTGATTCAAGCTTTCTCAGGAAAATATAATCCAACATATCGAATAGAAATGAGTACATGATTCTCTGATCAACTGTTTATTAAATAGGTCATCCAAACGTTGTTAACGTTGATTGGATCATCTATTTAGTATACAGTTGACCAGAGAATCATGTACTTATTTCTATTCGATATGTTGGATTATATTTTCTTGAGAAAGCGTGGATCAAATTATTGACTGAGATCATGAACCGATTGATGTTAGACCACCACTGGAAACCTAGAAGCTCTGGACAGCCATTTCGTCCTACTGCGGGACACCTCAGCAATGCGCACTCACGATCCAGCTCGTGGGATACGAACTCAGGGCCTTCAGTCTCACGTGCGGACGCTCAACCTACTAGACTACTGAGCCGGCCGGCATCCAACTGTGCTAATGCCTAACCTCAATCAGATTGTCAGGCAAAATGTTGGATTTACTTCAAATTTATTCGTTGAGATTTTACAAATATATTCTTCCTCCTTAATGTTATTCAATATAATTAAAGTGAAAAATATTGACAAAAATCGAGAACCGATGTTTACTTGTTTCATTAAATTCATTGAAGTTTTTTATTTCTCAACATTCGACTATAACTGAATGAACTGTAAGTTATGGACATGTTTGTGTATTCTTTCCACTGAACTTAAAAGGCAACAAATAAACATTTACATAGTTCTACAGTATGTTAATGTCGAAAATATATTCTACAAATTACTGTCCACAAATACCCTGGCACGGTCGAGAGTGAGGAGAGTTTGCTCTCCCTCTCGAAATGCTCTCATATGGCCACATGAATATAGCATCTGCCACAGAAGTCCTACTCACTGCCTCTTCGTGGCACGGGGTGTTGTTGACGAAATTGAGAGGACGAAGAGCGAATGTCCGGCGCTTTAACCGGGTTGGTGGATATGGAGAGTTCACCTAGGAAAGTTGGAAAATCCTGATTCCAAACCAATGGTTCACATGGGCTCCAGTATCTCAATGGGTACAAATGGCATATGAATGAATCGTTGGTCACCGGTTACCATGGGACTGCATCTCCTTACGATGCTCCACTGCCATATGGATCAGACTTTTAGGTTGAAGGCTCTGGGTGTGGCTCCATATGGGAACCACCTACTTCGGTTTGGGCACCTGTGCAGTATCACAGCCATTACACAAATCAAATGAGATTTATGTGGCGCATATATATTTGTTGCCCCCTTGTACCAATTTCTGTGTTAAGATAATAATAAAAATAATAATAATGACAAATTACTAAACCTGGAGATAAACTTACATTCAAAATCATTAAATATTTATTTCACTTTCACAGACAAACCATTTTAACATACTTTCTCCACATTTATTTTTTGCTAGGATAAAAGAGTTATATTAGAAAACCTTTATTTTAACTGTCGTTATGATGTACGAGTTCGTGTATATCCAGCAAATTTAGATGCAAAATATGTAACCATGATAGAATCAGTTGTTCATTTACAAAATCAACAGTTTGATGTGATCGTTTATGTAGGATGTTTTTGCACACCATCTTGTTCAAAAGTTATAAAAAAAGGTCAATTGCCGGATAATTGTATTTTACCAAGTAAGTTAATTTCAAGAGTATTTTAGAATAAACAAACTAGCTATTTACATGTATATCATCAGTCTTAAATGAATCAAGAGTTATGCCGTATATAAGTGGTATTTATCACTAACTGACCTGGGCCGAGGTACCACCGAAAACTAGGAACCGTTAACAAGGGTTTCATGTTAGTGTATGCTCGTCCATCAATACGTACCCATAAATCAGCCAGGGAATGAACACAACTCCTCCAAGTATCTGTGTGAGCTAAATTGTAAGAAATGAGCTTTTAAGATCCGAATGTAAAGTGATGACTAGTGAGATCGAGCCACGATAAGTGACTACCAGTCATACCAGATAATCACCCTACTACATCATAATGTGATCGGAGTTGAAGACATGGACCATTAGTCTACGATTACATGCTCAACGTAGACTCGTATTACGTGAGGAATGCACTGATTAGTAGTCCCGTGATAAGATGCATCAGAAGTTCAATGTTCTCTGGTTACTGATGGTATCCCAGATGATGTCAAGCACTGGAGAAAGTCTTCACATGAAAACTAAACTTTGAATACAAAATCATTCCCTACAACTTAGTATAGTAATACTCTATGTAAAGAATAACTTAGCTGGAAATGTTGAATGAAATATTTTACAAATCTCGGCAATCAAACAAAGCAACGTTTAGGAATATGAATTAGGATCTAGCTAGGTGACCGGGCCATGTTTGCTGAATAGCATAAAATATAAGTTATGTATGGTATTCGAAGATGCCAGTTCAAAAAGTTACTAGCTATTGGCTAATATTAATCATCAAAAATAATTTAGGATTATTGACTGAAGTCTTCTAAAATTTCAGTATAAGTAAATATAGATCATGATTAACATGGCTAAAGTAGTTAGTTTTCGGAATCAAAGATGAAATGTCGATTAACTTATCCTAAACCCTGAAGAAAATATTTATATGAATATTTAAGTTTCATTATGAATTGTTTCGCTAATGAGGCTGATATTATTTGGTTTTGTGAGAACTTCTTATTGCTGATGCATTCGAGTTTATCAAAGCTGTTATTTAGGCATGAACTGAGTGCTAAATATAAAACAGGTGAGATATTGAAGCTTGAAATTATCCTCAACAAAGTATTCGAGATCTATACAAAGTGATAATATACTCTCTGTTGGAAATTAAATCACAAAGTGCGTTCTTTAATCTTTGTTGAAGTCGATAAATTAAGTGACTGTTAATTTTGAGTACTAGTTTTTCGTTTATACTTTTATAATTCACCTAAAAATGACCGTATACGCACACATTATCTTAGCGCTGGAACCACCTTCTCCACCAACAAAAGTCCAAGTAATTCACATGACTGATCTAAATTATCGAATATCATGGATACAACCAATGACAACTTCAGATAGAAATGTGAACGAACACTCAAGTCTTTCTTCATCTGTCAATAAATTAGACAAAAATTCAACCAAATATCGAATAATGTGGGCACCAAGAATTCATGAACCAGTGGATGAATCAATGTATAATGATGAAATCGGTTTCAGTCCGATAATGGATTTACAACAGATTGATGTCAGAGTAATAGATAAGGTAATTGACATACGTTTGTTTTTTTTCACTAATGTTTATCCTGTTATTATCAATGATGTTTATATAATAAACTATTCGATCTCAGTTGAGCTACAGCCCCCAAATGCCCTGGTACGGCCGAGAGTGGGGGGAGTCCGCTCCCCCTCTCGAAATGCTCTCATATGGCCACGCGTATACAGCCCCTGCCAGGGAAGTCCTACTCACTGCCTTCTCGTGGCGGGGGTGTTGTTTACGAAAATGAGAGGACGAAAAGCGAATGTCCGGCGCTTTAACCGGATCCCAAACCAATGGTGCACATGGGCTCCAGTATCCTGCGGGAACAAATGGCGTATGAACCAATCGTTGGTCACCGGCTACCATGAGACTGCATCTCCTCACGATGCTCCACTGCCTTGTGGATCAGACGTTCAGATCAAAGGCTCGGGATGTGGCCCCCTAAGAAAGCCACCTGCTTCGGTTTGGGCACCCGGGCAGTATCCCAGTCCTCACACATATCAAATGACATATGTGTGGCGCATATGTATTTGGTGCCTTCTTGTACCGATATTTATGTGTTAAAATAAATAAATAAATAAATGAGCTACAACATTGGAACCAGTAGATTAGAACAAATTATGCTTGATCAAGTATCAAGTTGAAATGGTACATTATTGCAAACCTGATTTCGAACGAATGGCCGACAACGGTCTAATCGTAGAAACACGTGTAGTTTAGCTGTAATATGGGACTGATAACTTTTAATCCTAGCATAATACCCGACTCAGTAGTACTTACTTACTTACTTACGCCTGTCATTCCTCGCGAAGGAGCACAGGCCGATCACCAGCATTCTCCATCCAACCCTGTCCTGGGCAATCCTTTCCAGCTCTTTCCAGTTCTTATTCATACTTTTCATATCTGTTTCTATTTCCCGACGTAACGCTAATCAAACTGAGTAGTATAACACAAATATTTGCTGGAAATGAGTTACAATCAATTGCAAAAATGTTATAGACCACTTAATATTACTGCGAGAGAAACATTCTAAAGCATTTCGAGAGGATTCATCTGAAATTTTGCCCCATTCAATTACAAAACTGGTCTACGTAGGACATATGCATATTTACATAAGTATCAATTTCATATCACTGGGTGAGATCAGCTGAAAAAGAAACGTGTTGTCTTAGTTTAAATTTGTTGCTTAGTAAACACTTATCTCTTATCATACAGTCAAACCAAAATCTTCGACCTGTAGCTGTTACAGCAATACCTCCATGTTGTTGACAATTTACCTAGTGATCCACATTATCTAACATTAGTTCATTCTAAATTACTACTCACCTGTTGTACACAGAATTTCTTGGACATATGTATTTTAACCCCTAATACTAACGACTAATGGGACCTTAGTCAATATCATTAAAAGTCATCTGAACTCATTGTTTCCATATACACCTATGCTACAATAAATGATCATTGCATTAGTCGGCATATATTTTCTTATGTGAAATAGTAAGTTCTTTAAAAAATGTAGATAATATAGGCTGGGGGAATCCAACATAAACCAAAATGTTCTATTGACAACTGTTGAGGACGTGATTATACGGAATGGGACTAGAGATATATTGAAATAGGGATCTTTGTATGTTCATTCAAGTGAACGATGAAGTTGCTTGTAGTGTATCAATTGTACAGAATACTGAAATCATAATACTTATTCTTTAGAATTAGGGACAATTATTTTTACCTGTTGTACAAGGGAATTTCTAGAATGTTAATTTCATTTTCCCACTTAGGATCAAACATGGATTATATTAAACCAACTGAAACCCAACACACTTTATATTGTACATGTACAAACTTTGCTTGTTTCACATAACGGTATGGAGAGGGAAAGTGATCCAGTCTCTGTTTATTTCACAACAATTTGTGATAAACAAATGAAAAGTTCTTATTCAGGTAAGTCCTATTTACTATTTATGTGGATGATAAGAAACATCATGGGTTAGTTTTGTTTGATGATACTTTCATGTACAGAATGACATAAACTGAGAAAAGTTCATTTAAGACCAAGAAACAGGGGAGGGGCACTAGTTTCATTATTAGCATTTGATTATTCGACAGTGTAAATCAATTACGATTAATCCATTTAGTGAAGTTTATTGATCATTAAACCAATGGACACTAACGATTTATTTTTAGATGGATAATGTGGAATTAATCGATAATGAAGGCAGTTAAATGAAAAGTCGAGTAGATGATCACCGATCAGGGTGTGAATTTGAAAATGTCAACCACTGTATTTTGATTCAGTGTTTTTAAAATGTTCTAGGCGTCCTGAATGCTGGAAAAGCATAGACTTAGATAAAACAACAGTCTCCAACTTGCATCAACTATTTTCAAGGGAAACTCAACTTGTGAATATTTCCGAAATTCTCTCGATTTAATAAATAGGCTTCAAGTATATATATTACCTAGAAAGCATTTCTTTATTATCCATTTAGCTTTATACATATATATAATTAACTGTTCTCATCGTATTTAAACAATAGTCAGACAAAAATTTAAAGAAATTCAAATTCGTTCATCATCCAAAATTCGGTATTTAATCACTCAGTAGGCAGTTGATTTCATCTGAGCAAAAACATCAATACGTCAAGGTGTTGTAGACATATTGTGTGGAGCATATGTATTTCGTGCACTCTTGTACCAATATTTATGTGTTCAAATAAATAAATAAATAATCAGACATATTAGATAGAAATCCCTTCATGATGTAAATTTTATCATGATTTGGGTATTGATCAACAGCAATCAATTATAAATTCACACCATCACAACCCGAATCCCTCAGATCTCACAACCAGAACAACACGGACAAGTTAATGAGCCACAATCAAAGGGGCTTTATTGCCGAATACAGTCAATTTACAATACATTGCGGTCATCATTCGATGCCATCCGTGTTACCTATTTAATATTTGACATGTCATTCTCATTTCTATGTGATAAATAACAAGTCCATTAACTCTTGCACAGTGTGCGTCCAGTGAGTTGACAGTCAAGCCAAATTCCTACCTTCCCCAAATCCCAGTCAAAGCACCAGAAGACAAGATGAGTTATCAAATATATCCTTTATTCGTAATTGTATGTGTAAAATCCAATATTACAATACAGCACGACTAATAAATATCAATAAACACTTATTTAGACCATGCTAAATAAGAATTTATGTTACTGATTGATAGTTAATTGACTCTGATTTCTGCTAGGTAAAAAAACATTTCAACAATTAATATATAGAAAGATAGGTCAATATTAGGTCTGAATAAATGTGTAAGAAAACAACAGATCAAGAGACAGTCCTTTAAAACACACAAATCACATTACCATAAGTTTCAAACCCCCATTCTACTCTTCAATGTAAATATCGATATCAGTTCACTGTATTTTGTTTCCATGACGAAAATCTCAAAATCATGGCAGTAATGATTACCATTACAAATGTAACTCTTAGATTGTTTTTTTCTTAATGATGTGGTTATTTCATTTATTCCGTTTACTTTCTTTTTGAATTGTTTCCAGGTAAATACAGATCTCGGAATTTCGCTTCTCAGTGTCCGGCAGCAGTATTCACCTATGCTCAGTTGTTTATTATATTCTCACTTCTTGGCATTTATCTCTTGTAAATAAGGATATAATTCACTACTGCAATTATCATCATAGTGAAACGATTAATGTAGACTATTATTCAATGGATAGTTTTTGTCTATTTTCAACACCATCATTATAGTGATTATTGAACATGTATAATTTGTAAATATCGATGGTAAAAGCTTAAGATTCGACTGACGAAGAATAAAAGCCTGTTCGATTTTGTATTTGTAATTCATTTTTTGTTAACTAATTGTACAGATTTAGAATGTACATAAAGTATTTTCAAGTTATTCATGGTTTTATTGAAGAAATGTAGTATCCTGCTTCATTTTTGTTGAGAACGTGTATAGTGACTGTTTAGTATTCAGACTAATTAAAAGAAACATTAAATAGTACGGTAGTTTTTATGGAACGGCTTAATGCATCATATGAGAAGTTATTGTATGACAAAACATTACACTGAAAAGCTAATCAATATCAATATGTCGAGTATGACAGTCTTTATGTGAAATCTCCGAAAAGTATTGCTAATAACTAACATTCAAACTGTGATAAGCCGATTAATAGATATTTTCATATGGGATTTTAGTTGACTAGACTTTCTAAACGGAATGATCATTGTTATTATTCAGGAAAATTGGAGTGTTGTGGTAATGAAATTGTACAGAACGCTTACCGTTACTGGTGCAGATTATATCTGAAACTGAGATGGCTTGAGAAGATGGTAATGAAGCTGTTGGTGTGCCTGTAGATTAAAATGCTGTTTGCGAATGGATCAGCACGCCAATAAAGGGAGATGTTTTGTTCAATACATCATCTTCATAAATAGTTCATTAACCTTTATGGATTCCTTGATAGGTTTTATTGAATTCTATCAAAATCCTTAGTGGATAAGTTCATTTATTCATTAAATGGATCATGTACATAATAGAATATTAATTTCGGTTATATGAACACATTTCATTTTTCAAATATAATAATTTATCAGCATAAAGACAAGTCAAAACAAACAAAAAAACAGATAACTTATCGAAATATCTTGATGACACGAATAGGTAACTCCGATAATCAAGCACACCGCTTAGGTTGTCTCCAAACATTTATAAACGTATAGTGAAAATTAATATATCAGTGTCGGAGTAGTGACATCCATACTAGAACGTAGACATATCCATCTGATTAATCTGAAATTAAGTGAAACGTTAATCCTACATTTTCTTGTTAACAACTATTCAATGATGAAAATATATCTCAACAAAAGGTTAGGTTACCTCCGGTACATAAAATTCAACATTCTGCTTCATCGATGACAGACAGGTATGATATATTATACATCCTTCTTAATTTTTAATACTGATCAAGATGTCTATTAGTGGCATGAATATTATTTGACTAGAACATTACAAACGCAATAACCTCTCATCCATTTGTCTCCATATGCATCGTCGTTACGCAAGTATTAATGGATGTCTTCATATGAAATTATAAAACAGGCTCTACTCATGTATATGGTGGTTTCCATAAGTGGATAAATTATTCATCAGTAATAATAATAACCATTATTATTATTATCAATAATTGTACGATAATCAAATGGTAAACTATTCAATCGTCACTGAGTGGTCTACAGGCATCGAAATCATTGTTAGACTGGAAACTGTTAGGTTCACTTGTATCGATAGTGGATGGGCACTATCGATAAACAGCTTTCAATTTTCAATCAGTTGATTTTAGTCTGTGATTACACAACAAGCTAGGAGATGACATGTGTTACACTTAGACTCTCAGACACCGAATTTTAAACCGCTTCCTAGTCTCAACAAATCTCCTATTATTGAACTCAGAAAGTATGGAAGAAAGATTCACTTTGAGGACTAGTTAACAAACAGAAAACAAGGGTATATATTGATTGATATGCAACTGAAAAAACGCGCTAAATTGGCAGCGAATTCGATAATTGTTGAATCAAGGTGATGAAAGCCTGATGAATCATTCTGGAGAATTCTCTTGAAGTCTCCAAAGAAGGCTGATCGGTCAGTGTATTCTCAAGATTTCTTGCTTCTGAAAACTCTGTTCAAGAATTTTCTAGACCTTTTAACAGAAAGTTGTCTTTAACATGTAAACTAGCGATATTGATGAGCTTCCAAATCTTGGATGAATTATTAAATTGTTCAGTATATCAGGTACTGAATAGAAATAACATTTAACTCAAGTTTATCGATATACCAATGAGACTTTGAGTCAGGAAGAGAGTGTATCAGTATCTGAGTAAACTATCATTTTCTTTGGGTTTCAGGCACACAACACAATAAATTCACATTAGATGTGACAAAATGGTCTATGCTGAATTTCTTGATGTTTGTCTACACTGCACTAATTTTATGTTTTCAAAATAAATTGAATTCATCATGAAGATCGTAACATCAAATGAAACACCTGTCCAGTGCCTCATGCTCTTCAATATTTAGTCAACTTATTATCAATTTGTAAGGGAAGACTACTGTGAGAAATACTCAGCATGTGAGCATGTGAGAAATACTCAGGGAAATCTTCAGAAGTTAGGAATGCTTTGTCCAACTGGTGTTCAGAAGAAAACTCCCAAAGAGTTATAGGAAAGGGATGGATTGCATGTTGTATCTCAGTTGAATAATTGCCGATCATTATCACTACTGCTACTACTACCAATAATTGTACGACAACCACCACCATCACAGAGTGTATGCACAATCTACCAATAATGAACTCAATAATTTATCAAATTTCTCTCTCATCCCCCATAACATTTACATCACAAATACAATTAACATTTTACAAGATCGTCACATATACAACGATGTTTGTTTTTAAACAACCTAAACAAACTCATACTAATTATTTTGATAAGTGAAGCGTACAAAGTGGTGTCTACTTATTGCTAACAAGTCAACTATTGACTATTACAAAAGTAGCATGTAACAAAGGTTAAAACTCATTTGAAAACATCCATGTAACCTCACTAGATTCAGTCTTGTCTTCTTACATCATCATATTATCAAACATTTATTACATATCAATGTATATCTATTCATGTTTTACATTTGGTTCAATGAGTCTCGTCCATTAACACTCATAAGAATAATAATAAGAAGAATAAGTCAATATTCATTGTTCCATTTACAAAATAATCTAATTATACAAGATATTGATAAAAGATGAAAGAGAACACAAACCACACTTGATTAACATCACAAACATCAAATCAAAACAGTTTACATTCCTTGTTACCATACTACTCTGATTTCTTACATCAGTAACAAGTTAAATTTATTCCATTTCAATGATTTAATCAAACTATGTTATCAAGTCAAGCGTTTTTGTTTCGCTGATGATATTGATCAATCGAGTTGATTATCAGGTGGAAGAGTATAAGATTAAAATAGAAAAATACACAGATGACTTATCAGATTCTTATAGTTCAGTTGAATTGAGAAGATTCATTATGAATAAACTAATGAATTTATAGTAAAACTGTACTATTGTAACAAGTTAGTTAAGATCAGGATAGAGATTGTTAAGTTTGTTTGTGTGGAATGTTCCAGTTATGATGTACCTTATGATGAACTTTGCAGGAGATATCTGATCAGTCTTGAATGTTTTGAAATGTTCATCCTGGATTCCATTACTGTTTGTAATCTATATATTCTATGAATAACTAATAACGGAATGTCTATACCCAGGATTTGTTTACACGGTGTCACAAACCAATGTCGTCGTATTATTAATCTTAAAAGTGATACTAAAATGATTGAACGTTCACATCCCATTTCATTTGATTGGATGGAAAATTCTCATTCAGGTCGCACGTTTGATATTGCAAAGCATGATTTGCAAACTTTTCCTTACCCAAATTGAACTTATGATGTCCATGTTCATGATGCATATCGCTCTACAAGGCCTCCTACTACTTGTTGGAACTGTGGTGCATGTCATTCTTCCCGTTTCTTCCCATTCAGTAAATGGGCATATGTCAAAAGGATCAATTGTGTTTTTGTATTGTCAAACTCTAACCTCGAAGGCTTACGCAAATATTTATCCATTAATGTTAATGATCATATTATCACTTTGTAGTTGGATAGTACACCTGATGTCACTTTGATTTCACATAAGACTTGACACGAACTTGGTCTATCAAATAATCATCCTATTTTGATTTTATAAAGAATGCATCGGGCATTCCAATCAAAATTTCGGAAATGATCAAATGTGCTGTCAAATTCGGTGGTCTGTTAATTAAATTCAAATGCTATGTTACTGACGAATTCTTCAGTCTTTTGGGTCGTGCCTAGATCACAGAATTAGAAATGCTTGGTTTTTTCATTTAATCTTATTTGTAATCCAGATTCGGAAATGCTCGATCAATCATCTAATCTTATCCGCAACCAAGTATCTTCCTATTCTCATATGATGCACAAATGGCGACAAAAAGTTTCTCTTAGGGCTTCAGCTATTAATCCTTGTTTGTATGAAATAAAACTTATTCGCAGAATTCTTGTGTTACTAAAATCAATTATATATCACGACTCTATTGTGTCTAGTGTTATCGCTGACTTGTTTTCAGGTTTTTCAGATCATTCGAAGATTCAGAAATGGGCTTCAAGCTAATTTTGCATTCCTTCAGCCTCACATCTAGTTGTCGTGATGTCTTACCTACATAGATAGCATTAGAATCACCACATTTGATCTCACATACATGACCTTGTTGTTCCTTCTCTCATATTAAGCCTTTGATTCTCACTAGTTTGTAGCTTAGAGTATTATCTGTTTGAAAGAATGCCCTCATGCTGTTATGACTTAGGATCCTTCTGATCTCTTTCGAAGTTCCTTTAGGACATGGGATCGCCACCGTGTTAATCCATTCTTCCGGTTTGTCTTTTCTCTTATCTTTTAAATCTTGTCTCCTAATTATTCTTTTTATACAGTCTCAAGAATAAATATTCATAATCAGAGTGGACATAACTGAATGCATTTCAGTTTCTTGGTAACTTGCTTCAGTAATTAGTTTTTGTACTCTGTTTGTCAAATTATTGGCAACTGTCACTTTGGTGGAAAGGGCTTGTTCTGACTCTCAAACTAGAGACTTCCCAGAATATCTTGACTTTCGGAATATAATAATTTCTAAACAACCGATACTTTTTATTTCAACGAAACAGTCAAGAAAAGGACATTTTTGGCCAGTGGATTCCATCACCTTAGTGATTTTGGTGTCAGATATACTGTTGATAATTTTAAACAATTCGTCTAATCCATCTCGTTTTATAATGACAAAAGTGTCATCTACGTACTCCAACCGGAGTTTTGGTGGAAGGGGATATCTATAGATTGCACTTGTTTTCAATAAATGCATTAATAAGTTGGCGACAATCGAAGAAACAGATGACTTCATAGCGACACCTTTTGTTTTCCCATATAAATTGCCTCCAAAACCGAAAGATGTGGGACCCAGAGCTTTAGTAATATCCAAGGGACCTAATCCGCATCATTGCTTTAATTCAGTATCAAAGTTTAACTGATTATAAAATATATCTAAAGCCTTCCTAATAAGGGCATTATTAAACAACGCACAAACATCCAAACTTGCCACTAGTTCATCTTTCATGGGGATAATAGTGATGATGTATTTGAATTCACCACAATTTTTCGCTTTCATATGGTTGAGGAATCCTGAAAGTGTATTTAGAAATATTGTTCCCTAATGAATGTGTGTAATCAACCACTGGTCATAGTGGGATATTCGTTTTATTGATTTCTGACGGCCCATAGAATCTAAAAGGGTTTCAGCGTTTTAAATATAGAGAAAACCATAGAAAATGTACTAGTTTATGTTTCAGAGTCTGTATCATTAACCACTTTGTGCTTTTAACTTATTTAAAGTAGCTTTACATTTGTTTTTCTTGATTTTTTCATAAGGTCTATCATGAAGATGTTCGTTGACTTTTCGTTCATGATCAGAGTTGCTTATAACAACAGTAATATTACACTTATGTGCTCTCATAGTAAAGATTTTTCTCACTTTACTCAGCTCTTTAGATAAAATAAGAACGTTGGGTTTTAAAATTGATAATGCAGCCAAGATTTCAATCCTTACTATATTCTATTGTTCATTGGAAACATTGCTTAAAGCAGACTCAATCAATAAAAAAATTCAGAAACCAGAAGCCGTGATCTGTTCATTTTGAAAGTGAAACCCTTTTTGAGTACTGATTGTTCATGTTGATTGAAATGTCTGTCAGATAGATTCACCGCTATTTTGTTTATATCTAAATTCTTGGAAATGTTTCTAATCTCGTTATTATCAGGTTACGATAGATATAGAAGCATTAGTTCGAAATTTCTTGTTTGGCGTTCTTTTTGTGTTTTTATTATAAAAGTTTTCTTTATGTTTGAGAATATCCTTAGCAGTTATTTTTTATTATATTGATATAATTAAAGGTAAAGCATGATCAATGTTTGTTATACATGGACGTAGAGATTCCAAGTTTGTGGTGGATTTATGTATGCGTTTCCTGAGAATCTTATATATATATATATATATATATGTTTTCATCACATTTTCCTCTCTATGGGACTCCTCAACAGTGTGCACCCACGATTGAAGTTAGACATTAACACCGTTGGATGCCGTCTCCATAGTCTAGAGGTTAGGTATTTACGCGCGTGACTGAATGTCCTGTGTTTGGATCTCGAGTATGGGATCTAGGACTAAAAGGCCGTCCAGTGATTCCAGATTTTCATTGGTGGTCTAGCTTAAATTGACCCATGAATTTGACTATTAAAATTACCACAATCTCCTAACCCCCCTTCTGTTCAGATTAATTTTTCTTAAAAATAAACAAACAGATGAATAATAGAATACTACGTGAAATTGTTTGCCATACATATGATTGTGTACGTCGTGTTGACATAAAAGTTAAAGAACAAGTGAACTCTCTATATCAGTGATACAAAATTTCAATAGACCCACAATCTACTCATGAGCAAATCGTTATTACCATTATTATTACGATTGTTTATCAAAATATGTGAGAATCGCTTCCGTTTTCTATTGAAACAAAAGAAAATGGAGTGTTTCAAAACTATCTATATACAGACTTAATTCAACATGAGTTCTATTAACTGCATATGATACTAGCGATCATTTGTCATTCTCTCGTTACAAAATACATTTATATATATTTAACTATTATTTAGGATGAAAGGTATATAGAAAGCGTTCAGTCTGATGACATTTCTACATCATGACAAATTGTATTAAAACCAGGGTGAGCTAGACACATTTGTTGCATTTTCATAAATAGGAGTGGACGCGGTGATGAGGTCACTCCATCATGACGAATCAGTCGAGTTACATTGGCTGGAACACTTACTGCTTTAGGTTCTACCAAGCTATACAGGTTAGATGGATAGTTGGGATATTGAAAAAACTAATTTAAATATCCAAAGGGGAAGTCATACTGCCAATCTTCCTGGGGTGTAATAACTGTGAGATATCAGCAACGGATAACTAGTATTTGCAAGATTATTGTCTCCGCACAATAGAAGGGTAGACTACAAAGGCCGACCCGGAAGATAATACACTTCACCTTACTCCATAAACCTTCAGTCCATGCAGTAATATTCATATCTCCGGAACTACTGACAGAAACTCCGTGTGTTACAGGTCTCAAGCAACTTCCCCTTGGAGCTTGTGGTCAGATTCCTATGTGAACAAGATTATTTCCAACCTCCTTCCGTTTTTAATGCCCGTAAGGAAAAAATATTCATCCACGAAGTGGCCAACCAGGAAACGTAAATCGCTCTAACAGCACACATATGATTGAGTGTTGCAAGAGGTTAAGTCAGCTCATATAAAATAATATTTGTCTGTAATGAATTATTAAACTATGTAGATTGTTGTTAAAATTACCCGTTCATATTAAAACATTCTTAAGAAGTATGCACATTTCCTATCCATAAGTATCATTATTTTACAGAACAATGAACACTTATACAATTGGTTAGTAAGAAAATATCATTCACACCCAACTAGTATTAGTTAATCGGAAGTTATTTCAAACAAAACAATTCATTCTAGTTTCTATGCTGCCCTTTGATCTAAAGGATAGTATGAAGTAACGGAAAAAAAATAATTAAACGTTTACATCTCAATGTACATAAATGCTTTGACAGCCAAAGGTCACAGTTACTGAACGATAAAAAGCATTCAGTATACTGACATAGATGTTTGCACAAAGATTTAAGAACAAAAACATTTCTGATATAAATTAGGCTGTTGCTTATCATTTAATTAAAATAAGGGAAAATAATACTAAGAAACAAGGTTAGATTATTGGACAATAAGTATTAATATTATTGTCATTATTGCTATGTTCTGGTCAGCATTAAAAGTTTTTGATCAATATTCCATTACTTTTTATACATAAATATATTCAACAATGTTGAATGGTATCAGAAGGGGTTTTGTGGAGATTGTAATAATTTTAATAGTTGAGATCATTAGTTAATTGAAGCTAGATCACTATGGAAAACCTGGAAGCACTGGACGGCCATTTCGTTATATTGTAGGACTCCTCAGCAGTGCGCATCCACAATCTCGCCCCCCCTCCTCGAGATTCGAGCCCAGGACCTATCAGTCTCGCATGCGAGCACTTAGCCACTAGACCACTGAGCCGGTCGGCATCTAACGGTGTTAATGTCTAACTTCAACTTATCCACCCAACTGAGCGACACATCCACCATGATGAATGGCTTTTACAGTATCGCAGCTACGAGTGACCCACCTAAATAAATGTTGTTCGTTCGAGATTAATCTGTTGGTAACCGATTAATCGATTCAACATCTCAAAATAGTATACATGTAACCAAACCATTTAGGTTATTGGCTATATTATAATATGTTTAATATAATCCGATCAGTACTAAAATCCAGACAAATATAATATTGGTCACTATTCAATGATTGATCAGTCGTAACAATCATTGTTATGAATGAAAAGCATATATCATTACTCAACACAGTTTGCGAAAATCAAAAAGAGATTGTCCCTTAACGAAATCTCAGTAAATAAATAATATCAGAAGGGATTGTGTGGAGATTTTAGAAATTTCACTGGTTGAAATCATGAATCCATTGAAGCTAGACCACCATGGAAAACCTGGAAGCACTGGACGGCCGTTTCGTCCTAGTATGGGACTCCTCAGCAGTGCGCATCTCGCGAGGAGCGGGATCGTGGATGCGCACTGCTGAGGAGTCCCATACTAGGACGAAACGGCCGTCCAGTGCTTCCAGGTTTTCCATGGTGGTCTAGCTTCAATGGATTCATGATTTCAACCAGTGAAATTTCTAAAATCTCCACACAATCCCTTCTGATAATAATAATAATAATCATCTGCTCACTAGTGACTGACTTCAAAATAGATACTCCTGAAGTTCTAGTGAGAAGCCGTTACCAGTGGAGTTCAACCAGGTCTGTTGTGAGATATCAGCTCACTGAAGACAATGGTGTACGGTGGCGCAACTTCGTGGATTGGTTGAAGTTAGACATTAACACCGTTGGATGCCGGCTCAGTGGTCTAGTTGGTTAAGCGCCTGGCGCGAGACTGATAGGTCCTGGGTTCGAATCTCGCGAGGAGCGGGATCGTGGATGCGCACTGCTGAGGAGTCCCATACTAGGACGAAACGGCCGTCCAGTGCTTCCAGGTTTTCCATGGTGGTCTAGCTTCAATGGATTCATGATTTCAACCAGTAAAATAAATAATAATAAGGATAATAACAAAGACTTTATTTATTGACATCTAGTTGGTTACACTCAAAAATTCTCATCGCAATATACTTAATTACAGCCGAATTTCCGCTTTACAGGCATTCGACTTATGAATATTCAATATGTACTTATACACATGAACAATGAATAGCTGACATTCATATTGTTTACAAATATTCTCAATCCCATGATATTTAATTTCATCACCGAATATACTTGACATATACACTCCTATTTTCCCCAATATACAAAGGTGTAAGAAAGTATACAAATTGTTGTTGTGAACTTGTTTGATTTCTCAGTAATTCAATTCGTGATAGGTTGTAAATGTTTTGAGAAAGCGTTTATGTACATTTGGGTGATGTTTATCATTTGTTAATAAAAACAAATGTTAAATAGGTCACTTTGTATCAGTAAATGTGTAACGTATTCAAAATCTGAGGTCATGAGTTTCTAATTTTGAATATCAGATTGTTTTAATCTCACGTTTTTGTCACTACTAATTGTTATCGGCTTCTTTCATTACTAAATTTAAGTATATTCTACGTGCTAACTGAGTCGTTGTCTCACTTTCGCTCTTGTTTCTCTCTCTTCCACGTTATATCACATACTTTTCCTCACACCATCTCAGGACACAAAATAGATTCAGGCTAAACATCAGTCTACCAAAGGCTGAACGTTACAAATGTACGCTTAGAAAATCGATGACCAAGAATTTTGACTAAGTCGCCAAAAACTAGATCAAAAAGACCATTCATTCAACACACAACCGACCACATAAACAAACCGTATTAGTCAAATAGACTGAAAGAGTTAGTCATAAGAAACGATAAGTTCAGGTACATTATCTAGGAGTCATGAAGGGATACATACCAAGTATTAATCAGAAAATGGAAACAACAATTATCATATATGCTGACAACTAATCAGTGTAACTGATTGGATGTGCCCAATATATTCAACAAGCATCAGCACATTAATATTTTCTTCATGATTATGATGACGATGGTTGTACCAAAAACTAGAAGAACTTACCAAACCGATTAGTTTGTCAGTTAACGAAATTTTAGTCTTTAATATTTTCATTTCATCTTAAGAAATTTTATGGGATAGTTTATTGTTGGGGTATTCAGAAAATACCCCAGAAATTATCTAATGCTATTCCTGAATGAGAAGTAGTGTCATTTCCCCATTGGTCAACATTCTTCCAACGTGTCATCTCCTTATTGGTCAATATTTATTTGTGTCATTTCCTGAAGGTTAAATCTTATACAAATGTTACTTTCTATTTTATGGTACGATGTAGTCTGTTTGTTTGGTATATAAACAGAGTATGTTTGAAGTATAATGATTCATATCTCCGAGGCTGAGACTTGTGTTCTGGACTCAATTGACTGGGCTAGACAGGGAAGCAGGGCCAATCAGAACTCTAGGCTGCTCGCACGTATTTTATGCGTCACTGTTTCGATCGATAATAGGCTGCTCTCTAATAGGCGGATCACTCGTTATAACATTTATCTAATCAATTTATCTACCATGATCCATTAAATTGGATATATAGAGTGTAAGGCATAGATTGATAAGCATCATAAATCATGGGTAACATCTATAAACAAGATTCTACTTAAGAATTAGTAGGAAATCTTTTAATGAATGAAACATTTCTTTATTTGAGCCTAACTTCAAGTTGACAATGATATCACATTGATTTACAAATTATTCAACATATTGTCCAAAATCAACCATCTCTAACTTATTCTTCACAACTATGATCAGATTCATCTGTTTAAAGTAATGCTAACAGTATCACATCATTCCTTTCAATAGTTATTGTCCAATTTATTCTATAAAGCTATTTTAAAAAATACTGAAAATGAATGGTTGCTAAGGGTGAAAAAAAATCACACATTAAATTTCATTAAATTGATCCATTATTTATAATAATTAATAGTTCACACCTAATAAATAATAATAATAATAATAATAATAATTAATGATTTATGGGGTTGTACTTCATATTATATTTACTTTGATCAATGAAACGTTAGTTAATATTATCTATATATGTTTTTCCATAGTCTGTTTGTTGGCTTATATTGACATCTACTTCAATAATATCCACATATATAGGTATATCTGTGTATCACAACAGATGTACACAATCTTTTTTTCTTTTTTTTTCAAATGTTTTATCACCACCCTTTAAAATTCAATTTCCATTGTACATATTCTTTATTATTTATTGAGATAAGAATAATCAATCAATAAATAAATATCATAAATTAATAAGATATTTTATAGAAAACAATAAAGGAGAAAATTAATTTTAGAAAGAATATCAAATAAATAATAAAAACAAAAACCTGTTGATATGGTAACAAAAGTTTTAATAAAGTTATATATGGTATTAGTTATTTGTATGCGTGTGTGTATGTGTATGTATGTGTTTTTTTATAGCTTGAGATATATGAAGAACGGTCATTTAAATTTAGGGATAAAGTTGTTTCATTATAAATGAACATGAATTGAAGAAATGTTAGAAACAACGGAATTGATGTTTTATTATAGTAGTGAACATATTAGAACAATGCATACAAATGAAGCAGCTTTTAAAATCATAACTAAAGGAATTTGACTATATCGATAATGAGACTGTATTTGGAAACATGAATTTCTGAATTTCTATCACTTTATCGAAATAGATATAAATGGACTACTCTAGTATTGTGGCGCCCGTTATTCTGTCGTCGTTTAGATCGTACAATGTTGTCGAAGGGCTTTCCACTTTAGTGGCCCGAGATCTGACTCCAAATAGATCATATGAATGATCGTTGTGGAAATATATATGCGCCTTATCCTCGTATATAATCCAGTGACGGAATTAAATAAGTCAAATAACGAGAATGGACTTTTGGATACATATATTTTGTACATGAGTCGAATGGAATAGAACGAAGCAAAACGACGCGCACTGGAGATGGCTGGTAAGCCAACACCCTTTTAACTAAGCCTTAATCAATATTTATAAGCACACAAAATAAGTTACAGACATGTGATGAGTAATGGGATAAGAAGTGTACATACGCCTACGCGCTCATATAAAAACAGTCAAGATTGATAAGCGAATAATTAACAAGGTCAAAATGTGACTCAAGTAGAATGAATAGATTGAGATGTCCGAAAGCCAGAATAAGGTATTTGGGCTTAACATAATAACAGACACTACAGTATAATAGAAGGTTGTTAGTTCGAATAGCTCAATGGAGAAACTAGATTATATTGATTCTAGTTATCCTTAGAACATCAATTCCCTCAAGATTAAAGGTAAGCCTTACCGATCAGTGACAATTAACACGAAACTTAGTTCCGACTAACTACCTCAAAATATTTGAAGTTATCAATCGAAGTTTATAGTGATACTTGATTGTTATCAGTTCATGATTGTGTTTTGGGGTCGTAGATGAGAATATCCTGAAGAGTCTCAAACTAAGACGGAACATCTGTACAATCCTTTTCAACCTGAATTAATACATTAAACAATATCAGTTCATAATAAATAACTAAGGCAATCAAGAAATCGAACAAGGTGAATATAAAAGTGCTTCATAGTTTTTCGATAATTCGTGGCGAACAATTTGGAACATATTTTAATGACGATACTATTGCTACCACCGTAACGGCATGATGTCTAAATGCCCCGTTCTAATTGATTTAATCCTACAAGCTATGGCTTCTCTCAAACTGTTGTGATTTATCATCAAATAACTGCAGTAAGAAATGAGAGTGGTTGGATTTAAATGTATAGTTCTCATTACTTGATTTGTTAATCCCAAACCTGATTCCAAGTAGGATAGTTGATACAAACTTTTGAGTAGTGATACTTGTAGTAACTGTTATTCTACTAGTAACTGTACAAAATTTTCTTAACATATTTTCTCCGTTGTATTATTTGATAGAATTCTTTTAAACAATGGAGAGAATGGTGGTGATTTTGAAACAAATTGTTGAATCAACAAAGACAAATTACATTCGATTAGATAATTATTCTCATGTTATCGTTCAGTATCTAGTATCTACTGAAAATATCTGTTCACTTATGTGTGCTTATGTGTGCAGATTCATGTTTGTGTGTTTGTGTTTTTGAGAAGAATTCATAATTAGTTTCAAATGTAACTCACTGAAACTGTACAATCTATCTCATTCATAGTATATCGTGATAAATGTTCACACTTATTCACTTACTGTTACTTTTAAGACAACTGATTGCATTTGTTCTGCATGATTAAATCAGTTGATAAGTCAATAAATGCTGACTTATTTGTATGCTGAGCGTAACGTATTCGAAATTCGATCGTAAAAATCTCTTGTTTCGATTCTCAGATTGTCTTGATCTCAAGTCCAAGTGACTGTTAATTGTTATCATTTGATATCAATATTTAAATTTAACTGAAGCCCTTCTAAGGCTACTGCTGATCGCAGTCCCGAGTAAAGGAATAGGTTAGGGTTTAGGGTTATCAGTTTCTTCTTGTAAAAAACATGTCCACTTCAGGGATTATAGTTACAGAAACTGCATTCTATGTGCATACTTCGTCATAGGTTTACATTTTCTTTATTTTCCTGGTCTGCTCCCTCACTCCCTACATTACGCAACGTACCTTCAGGTTAGATGTCAATCTACTAAGAGTCAAAAGTTACACTAGCTTGCTTTTATTTTCAGCTATGTTGAATGACTTGACAGTACTTTACCTTTCACCAAAATATTCACTTTTGTAATGATCTAAAATACCTGTAACTTAGGTGAGTATGTGGTTCAAAGAGTATGTTTAGTTATTATATTCTTATATCTAATATCTCTCTATTCCATTTAAATAAAAAATAAGCACAAAATCCTAATTGTTCTCTCCAAAACATGATTTAAACTAGTTAAAGACAATCAGATAACATTGTCTAAGTGCAAATGTACACAACTGTTCAAATGATCAAAATCGATTAGAAACTTTCCTTTCAATATAGTTCTATGCATATGATTATAAATTATTAGGGTTATCACATAAATTCTAAAGAATATTAAGGATTAAATAATCTCTCAGAATAATTTAAAGTTAAACATTATCACCATGTCCTGGTATAGCTCAGTTGAGATGTTTCTTCCTTCTTAATTAGACATTTTTAAAGCCTAATTTATTTTTGTGTATGCCTACATTTATGTATCTGCATCTTAGAGTTGATGTTCACTCTGGGACTCGAACCCAGTACCGTCCGCTTCAAACGCCATCGCGTCATCCACTTACCTACTGAGTCCTGATAGCCACTTGCTTGTGCAATGGGGTGAAGTTTAATTCACTTGATATTGTTTTACTTGAATCTTCACATTGATGTTTAGGACTGCAATTGATCAGACTGTTTTTGGCATATGTGCATACTGTGTGTATTGCTTCTATATTACCAAATTGGATGAGACGTGCGTCCTGGATTCCACTGCTAGCTACTATCCATCTTTACAGTAAGCACATATGCCAATAGCAGACTGATCAATTGCATTTCTAAGCATCAATCATACGTTTCAAGTTAACGATACCAAGCTAAACAGGTTTATTGATTGGTCTCTATTATTTTTCAGAATATAAAAAAGTTATGTGATTAAACCATCCAAATTAATATATGCATTAGCACAATTATAGGCTACATAACTTCTTCTTTACAGTTGTCAAGTTGTTTTTATCAGTATAATAATGAGAGAATTTTTATTACACTCAGACACATTTTAATAATCTAATATTAGATAGTGTGGAAGGAACTATTAGGGTACATTTAAACCATGTTTTCGTATTGTTAAATACTCATTATCATGACTGGTCTACAGAGTAATGATGATGTTTACAGGATTCGGACTTATGTTCTTCCCTGTGTTACAATCAAAATTGTTAGAACTGAGCTAATCAAATTTGAATGACCTACTGCAGCATTATGACATTTGCATTTATTGTTCAGTGAGTAATAATTCGTGTCATATTTGTCTACACTTTAATGCTTTTCTTTACTATAAATTGATTCAGTGATAGAAAGAATCGATTTCACATTAACCTTGTCTACTTTTATAACACATAGATGAATAGTTAAATCCGAATGAATTACAATAAAAATTTGAAGAAACGGTATATATATATGTGTGTGTGCATACACATTCATATACAAGTTTACTAATAATAAATATTTTAATGAACAAGATAATTAATGTGAATATACACTTATAGTTGACATTTAAGTAGTTTCACCTAGTCATTCATTCCATTCTCTGAAAATGTAATTTTTCTCATACATTGTCTGTCAATTATGTAATTATTTAATTATTATGTTGATCATGATGATTAGTTATTGAATACTTTCTATTTGTAATGAATATTATCAAGTAATGATATAGATGATAGATGCGTTTCAATTCAATTCAATTCAATTCAATCAACCAATCAATCATCCATAGAACAAATGAATACCTGATTGGAATTCATTTTGTTTGTGGGAGAAATGAAAACGTCTTGTTTCATCACAGAGTGCATGTGTGTTTATGTTCACTGAACACAATCACACACACACACACACATGCACATGGATGAATCAAGAATGTGTTGAACATACAAATGAAGACGATTAATAATTTTCATGCACAATATTAAAGCACATTTTCGCAATTGAAATTGTGCACCACACACACACACACACAAACGAAGTGCAAAAGTGCTTGAGACACTGTAAGATAATACAAAGTAATTTGTAAACTAAATTGTATTTATACATTGGAATCGTGTTTACACAATGTAACACTATCTAGTACAATGATAAATGCATATATCCACACATGTTGTGTATATTACATTCGATTAACACAAGCAGATAATGGATACTTCCTACTGTTTCAAATGAATTTTTTTCAGGAAATTACTATGTGGGGCAAAACACTGTGACAATTTTTTCAGGACATGGAGTTTATATGTTTGTGTGTGCGTTACAACGAATGTCATTATATTCAACTTACCTGATCGAAGTTATATATGATACAGTCATGATTACTAGTATTGCTATACGATTAAGAAATTATATGTAGATGTCTTTTGAAATTGAATCCATAATGATACAACTATATTTAAAATTATCTACCAACACTCGGTAAACTCTAGCTTAGTTTATACACGTTTATCGCTCGTGTATCGTACTACTTAACACTGTGCACCAACGACCTCACAAAGGGGTCGAACACATGACATTCAAGCCTTTTGGTAAACTATTGTCCCACTTATCTTCAGTTATGATTTCTCACTTGAACTACCAAAATTCATCTTGAAGCTTGTAACAAGTGCACGTAAGATTAAAGTTTTGATGTATGCATGTTTGATAACTTATTTAGCGACTTGTAGATATGATCATTATTGGTATTATAATTATAGAGATAGGATATTTAATTCAAACCATTACTCAACCAAATTAAGAGACTTGTTTTGAATTCCATTTGCCTTTCTATACAGAATGTGACCATCAGATCCCTGTCCAAGTTTTATTTTATATTCGGTTGGTTTCTATCAGCGGAGTCTTCAAACATAAAGGTCTCATATACGACTGCCTTTACTTGGGGGGTAAGTTTGGCACTGATGATTACAATTCATGAACATTGTACTCACCTTCTGTTTGCACGTTTAATCAAAAAATTTCCCTTCACTGGTGTACATTAAAGCGATTAAAATTAGCGAATCCAACGAACAAACCAAAATCATTCATTCATTGAATTAAAATACAATGATTCACATTTGTTTTTGAAATCGAAATGTCACACCTAATTAGGAATTTACATTTATTGGTTATCGACTAATGACCAATGTCATATTTGTCTAGTCCTGAGTGGTGATCGAATTATATCTACCAAGTCCCAATGTGACAACTTTTCTAAGTAACTCAAAGTCACATACAGCATGTTGAGATGTTTTCTAGTAAGAGGTAGTTAACAAGAGTTTGTCATTCATCAAAAATACTAACTTGGAATCGTTTGGGACTTGTCCTCCATAATTACTGGACTTCAATCATCAATAAGTCCAAATATAATATCGGTTATTACTCAACCGTCAGTAGGGTGTTTATATCTCAGTCCTGGAGGAAGTCGTTCATAGTTCGGTAGTAGCGTCTTAGTCTGTGAGACCGGGTGATGTGCAATAAAATCCCACAAACACATTAGTTCCTTTTTAAATAGTGCCAACTATCATGAAATCCAGGCTGCAGTATTTTCTCATAGCTATCTACATAAACATATCGAATCAATATTTAATTGTCTAGCTATTACTGAACTGATCACCTAAATCTATTCAGGTTCAGAGACTAGAAGATTTCTCATGGTAGATGACAACCTGTCTATAGTGTAAGAAATTATGTCCTGACTTCTGACTATTAAACTAGAACACTCAAAATATAATTGATCTGTTTAAGCCGACAATAGAGAGGCATATTTTCAGGTGGTGGACATGTTGACGGTGATATTATTGTTATTAGTAGTATCAATCACATTTTTTTATAACACAACAAGTGAATATATAGATTTTTCTCAACTTCATTTATAAGCATTGTTTGTTTGAATCTCCATATTGACGTTTACGACTATAATTGGAAATTACTTAGTGGCTATCTAGACTCAGTAGCTAAGATGGTGACATGATGGTATTTGAGGCGAATGGTAATGAGGTTCAAGTCTTGAGCACATCTAGACGACAAGTACTAAGCAGGATGAATCGGAGGATCTAGATTCCACTGCTAGCTACTATCCATTTCTGTTTGAATGATTTGTCCTCTTATCATTTTACATTAAGAATATAAACATTAACTATAGCGTTGGTATCTATATTTGAGCTGCATTTTCACAAAATTTCATTGCTTATTCAGCAGTTGAAATACCGTCAAATAGAATTTGTTTTCGTCATTTCATATAAACAAAGCATCAGAATAAAATTTTATAATTAACTTTATGACACGATCAGGTTTTCATTCACCTGTCACTTCCTTATTTATACATGTATTCATATAAACATAACATACAACTAACAATATGGCGAAAACTGCACATTTTGAATAAATAAAGTGTCTAGAGTGCACCCCAGAAAACTTCACACTATTAGTCCGTTTACAGTCTCTTATTTAAACAAACGAACTAATAACAAGTCAACAAACACCAACTCACCATACTTATACTACATTACTTCAATCCAAATTTCATTTTAATATACAACTCTTGATTCTAAATTAACAATAGTTTACAAATTTATGACTATCTAATGGACTAGTCTAGTGCCGGAAGTCATTCCAAACGGACCAATCAGAAGGTTTCGAAATTTTAATTGGTTCAAATTATACAATTAACATAACAAATACCTTAATTATCTTAGGTAACCTAGTCAACAACTCATTTAAACAGCACTAAGACAGAGAGAGAGAGAAAAACAATGAGAAAATGCTAAACTTCCGGATTCATGAAAATTCTACAATTTGATAACGGTAAAGTGACTTTATATTAGGTTTATACATTTAATTGTTAAATGTCAACAGAACAAAAACTATTCCTTATAATAGCAAAACAGATTAGAAATTCAACGCCTTTTGTGAATATGAATGAAGATCAATAAATTCCTCAACACCATTTTAATGTTATAATATAATGATAAATAATAGATTATTGCATAATATAAGATATTCATTTAAACTAACATTGTTATTAACAGAAGTGTTAATATTGTTAATCATAACTGTAAATTGTCAATTGCCAAATGATATTTCAATCTCATGGATGGAAGAACGACTATTTGATCGAGCACGTTGTAAAGCTAACTGTTTGAGACTGTTCAATAATCCAGAAGAACAAAAGGCATTTCGTGCAAGTCAACAATGAGCTTATTTTCAATTTTTTTCAAGCACAACATTTCGAATAACTCTTTAACTTCAATCAAAAGAATATGATAACTAAGGTTTGCAAAACAAAATAAACAAGAACTTCCACGTAACTTTGTCAAAGACTCTGTCAAAGGAACAACTTTGCTTCGGCTTCTCAGAAAACCCTAAAAATTCTCTCTACAATCTATCAACAGTGAAGTTAAGTCAGATAGAAACAGAAGCCTTGTCGCTTGGATTTAAATTTCATATCCCCAAAACACATGCCGATAGAATCGACACAGAAACTCAATTTGAGAATTTATTTGATCAAATTAAAGAGTTGCACCCAGTTAGCGAAGAAAAGAAAGGCTGGTTTAAATCTAAACTAGTCGATGTCGCAAACCAATACCTCGTCTCACCTACACCGCAATCTAAGCTTTTATCCAAAGACCACTTAACAGCATTACGAAATATTAAGCGAAATGATGATATAATGATATTACGGTCAGATAAAGGTTCAAGTGTTGTCCTAATGAACACAACAGATTATGTCTCTAAGATGAAGTCCATTTTGAGTGACCATACGAGATTCAAGTTAGAGAAAAGTAGCAAAGACTTAGCTGATTTCACTGAGAAAAGAATCATGAAAGTACTCAGAGACCTACTGAAGAAGAAGATGATCGATAATTCCACGAACTCATGGGTCTCGTTTGCCCCACATGTACGGTTTACCGAAAATACATAGACAAAATAATCTTGTTAGACCTATTCTGTCAATGGTCAATTCACCATACCACAAAGTTGCACGATGGCTGGCAGATAAATTAGAACCAGTTCGTCAACGATTAGCCACCTATACACTAAGGGATTCATTTATATTTGCTGACAGCATGAATCACATAAATATTGCTGGTAAGTTTATGGTTTCTTCTGATGTGACATAATTGTTTACAAAAATACCACTTCTTAAAACCATAGACATAATTTGTCAGCATCCTGACATCCTACCTCTACCAGCAACAGAATTCAAACGATTATTACTCATGTGTACAAAAGATGTTCAGTTCCAATTCAACAATACTATATACCGACAAACCGATGGTGTAGCAATGGGAAGTCCATTAGGCCCTGTCCTAGCAGACATTTTCATGACTAACCTCGAAAGAACCAAGCTCAAAGGAGCGATTGATGACATGATATGTTATTCGAGGTATGTTGATGATACCTTCATCGTATGTAATAATCAACATCATGCAACAAATTTGCTAAAATATTTCAATGAAGCTCATCCAAAAATTCATTTCACTATGGAACATGAAAAAGAAAACAAGTTCCATTTTCTCGATATCGCTATGAAACGAAGAAAGGATGGTACAGTTGAACGCTCAGTTTATAAGAAAAACACATGGAATGGGATTTATCTCAATTTCAACAGCTTTTGTCCAATCAATTATAAAAAGGCACTTGTCAAAACATTGTTTCACAGAACAGAAAGAATATGTACTGCCGATACAATAGAAGAGAAAGTTATGAATGTTAAAAAGTGTTTAAGGAATAACGGATACCCATTGAAATTTATTCAGAAATATGGAAAACGTGAAGATAAAATACCCAAAGAAACTGCAGCAAATAAAAAACCTGTTTTTATTGAACTCAAATTCAAAGGTGATAATGTCATAGGGTCAATCAATATGAGACTAAAAACTGCATTGACAAAAACATATCCTGCAACTAAATTGATTGTTCTGTCCAAAACAACATGTTCTTTGACACAATCAAAGGTCGACAGGTATCCCTTTCATGTTACCACCAACTGTGTATACAAATTTACATGTATTTGCCAAAGCAGTTACATTGGTAGAACAGAAAGGAGAGCCTACGTCCGATTTAAAGAACATATTCCGAAGGGTTTGAGATCAAACGAACCAAAAACATTCAGCAGCGCTATCGCAAGACATCTCCTTGACACAGGACACGAAGTCGATATACTGAAGTCCTTCAAGGTGGTCAACAAACAATCAAATTCCAACCTTTTGAAATTTGCCGAAGCGATAGCAATCAAACGTTTAAAACCAGATCTTTTTATACAAAAAGAAACAGTAATAAATCTTTATTTGCCCTGGTAACATTACCCCTCCCTTTCATTTATTACGTCATTCCAACTCTTTCTGAATTTTATAATTACATCATTCATAACTGACCAATTTCAATTCATATCCCTCTTTATTACGATTAATCTATTTTCAGTTACTTCATTACATAATCATCTAATGTGTTTTAATTCCATGAGTTCTAATCACTATTTCTATGTTATGGAACCTTCCCTCCCAAACATTTTTTATCCGAAACAAAATTCTTATGACCTTATTAACTCTATTGAAATCTTCGCTACATCATGTTACTTATATTCATCCTTCATCACCCTCTTATGTATAAGTATGTCAATATCTGTAACAACGTTGAATTTCAAATATTTTAGGTTGTAAGCAGCTGATGAAAACCTAACGAAATAAAATGAATTCATATAATTCTTCATCAACCTTTGTTCTTGCTCTTTTTAAAATGACAACGAAGTGTTTATTTATGATCTCGAACATATAATATTTGAATGAATAAGAAAGGATGGAACTTCGTTGTCGATCAGTGACAAGACTAGTGACTGAATTTATCTGTGTATTAAATTGTTTCGAATAGTCATTCATATTTACTGAAATAAAATATATCATTTATCCAGAGTCACTCAAGTAGGTAATGTTGGTTGATGATAATTATACATTTTCAAGTTATTCCGTACAACTGTGCTGTCTGAACAACTCAGGATTATATTTTAACATGATCCAGAAGTATTGAAGTCAGTTACTGACTATTTAAGTCACAATCTGTGTAGATCAAGATTATTTCATTTGAAAACAATGTCAGTCGAATAAGTATAGTGTATATTGAATAAAGTTGTGTAACGATATTACAAGGGAGTTATATGTGAAAGCCGTGATTTATTCTGTCATCTTTACACCGGCATTGAATTATTAATAAAAGGGTTTGCTTATAAATTGAAAATTGAAGGAAAAACTCCTTGATATATTGATTATAGGAAATCTACAATTCGAAAGCATAATTGTTTATTGTATATTTTTCCACACTCTCATGATGATAAGAAAGTAATTTTCTCACTGAACAGTCTATAACAATATTCCTTACAACCGTTACTATATGGTATGTGATATAAGTTATTCTTTGGCCTTCTTCTTTTCCGCCTCCCTTCAGGATTCCAAGTTAGCGTTTGTCTTGTGATGCAGTTTGGTGATTTCCGTGATGTATGTCCTATCCTTCTGATTTTTAACATGGTTGAATTTCAACCATCAAAGATAGCTAATAAAATCTCATTAGTTCATTTTGAAGCTAATTATAATTGAGTGTTAGAGGTCTATGGAGATGTTTGCATTTTGTAGTACATATCATGAAGTGATTTCATTTGGATGACCAAGAAGTACTGTACATGTTACATCCTAGTGCAGATTAAATTACGGGTAACTCCCGAGGACTATTAATGCACGAATATTGTTTATATATTCATATGGTATAAATATTCAGTAACTAGATTATGTATATCTATATTCCCCTAGTTATAAACTTTGTTTTGACCTATAATTTATTATTGTACGATTTACTGTTCCTAAGCTATTTTCAGTTTATTAACTACTGCCTCCCACGTTCACAGCCACTTTTTGGCTTCATTGTGTATAAATGTTATTTCCTATTTTATGGTGCGTTGCGGTCTGTTTGTTTGATATATAAACCCAGTATATCAGAAATAAATGATTCGATCCGATCCGATTCGATTCTCATAGTGGAAGCTGATATTGGTGTTCTGAGCTCAAGTGGACGGGCTAAGCCAACATAGGATCAATAAGGACGCTAGGCTACTCATACCGGTCGAACGTCATTGGTTTGGTACAGTGCTAAGATTGTATAGGTCGTATTTTGATTGGTGGATAAATCATATGATAGAAAGCCGGACATAAAGTCATAACAGGACAGATGTTTTGAGTACAAGACAGTTATTTATCAATAACGTTGGGATACAGATTTACACCATCACGATTTAAATTTTAAAACACTGGACGTTAATTAAATGGAATAAAGTTTAAGGGCTAGCCGTGAGAATTAAGAATTTTTGGTTCGGGCCCCAGTAAGGTAACAGAAGAGTAGTTACACATTAGAAAAAAAAAACAACTGTTCAATCATTCCTGGTTTCCGATGTTCATTTAAGTCTATTTATTTTGTAATGTAGACTGAAACATAGGGTTGATAGATTAAGGACAATTTAATTCACCACCAGTTTTGTACTCACCAATGACGAAAACTTCAAATAGAAAAAGACTGAAAACTAGGGAGTGCTAAACAAGAGCATAACAACGAAATAAAAATCAATTAACTATAATTTTCAGAAGCTTTTAGAGTTAGTATCAGCTCATCACACAATTTTTATTAAGTATTCAACCAAGTTAAACCCTAATATCTATATTAATGACCATGAGAGACAGACTAGCTTCGGAAGTTTTATATTCCATATTAACCAGTGAGTAAGTAGATCGTCAGTTTATTATGTCTCAAGGAAAACTGTAACTTAAATGTACATAGTGGCTTTGAGTGAAATTTTCGATTTTCCAAGATTTACGATCGACTTTCTATATCTTAAATCTTCAACCACAAAGATTCATTCGTTCAAGAGAAGATCAGTTGTTTTTTTTCAGGTTCTTATCAGGTCATAACTACAATAAGAAACGTTCACATATAGTTTCTATAATATTCATGTGCAGATCTGAGATGACATAATGAGAATACAATAAAATGTCTGATTATTTTAAGGAACATGCATATACAGGGACTACCTTTTCTCCTATCCCTCAGTAATTACATGATTCAATAAAGAAATTATGAAGAATAAAATACGCAAATCAATTCTAACTAGATTATGTTCCAGATGAAGCGTCCATTAGATAGAATAAATGTTTTGTGTAATTTTGTTTGAACAAATTATCACTTTCAATGTATTGATACAATAAACAATAAGCGTTTCAAACGCTTAATAAAAACTTATTTTGTAACAGATAAATTACGATTAGCAGTGGAATCCATGACGTGATTCGTGTTATTTGGGAGTCGTCAACTGGAAGTATTTGATATTTATTATTGACTTACTTCCGTGAGTCCTGCGTACAATAACTTTAGATTCAAACACCATGAGCTATATACGGAACTACCGAGTTCAGATATTCATTAGATTATCTCTCCGGTGTGATTATTATATCAGTTTTTGCCAACATTTCCTATCCTGTACAGATCACCTCGATATAGACATTCCGTTATTAGTTATTCATAGAATATATAGATTACAAACAGTAATGGAATCCAGGATGAACATTTCAAAACATTCAAGACTGATCAGATATCTCCTGCAAAGTTCATCATAAGGTACATCATAACTGGAACATTCCACACAAACAAACTTAACAATCTCTATCCTGATCTTAACTAACTTGTTACAATAGTACAGTTTTACTATAAATTCATTAGTTTATTCATAATGAATCTTCTCAATTCAACTGAACTATAAGAATCTGATAAGTCATCTGTGTATTTTTCTATTTTAATCTTATACTCTTCCACCTGATAATCAACTCGATTGATCAATATCATCAGCGAAACAAAAACGCTTGACTTGATAACATAGTTTGATTAAATCATTGAAATGGAATAAATTTAACTTGTTACTGATGTAAGAAATCAGAGTAGTATGGTAACAAGGAATGTAAACTGTTTTGATTTGATGTTTGTGATGTTAATCAAGTGTGGTTTGTGTTCTCTTTCATCTTTTATCAATATCTTGTATAATTAGATTATTTTGTAAATGGAACAATGAATATTGACTTATTCTTCTTATTATTATTCTTATGAGTGTTAATGGACGAGACTCATTGAACCAAATGTAAAACATGAATAGATATACATTGATATGTAATAAATGTTTGATAATATGATGATGTAAGAAGACAAGACTGAATCTAGTGAGGTTACATGGATGTTTTCAAATGAGTTTTAACCTTTGTTACATGCTACTTTTGTAATAGTCAATAGTTGACTTGTTAGCAATAAGTAGACACCACTTTGTACGCTTCACTTATCAAAATAATTAGTATGAGTTTGTTTAGGTTGTTTAAAAACAAACATCGTTGTATATGTGACGATCTTGTAAAATGTTAATTGTATTTGTGATGTAAATGTTATGGGGGATGAGAGAGAAATTTGATAAATTATTGAGTTCATTATTGGTAGATTGTGCATACACTCTGTGATGGTGGTGGTTGTCGTACAATTATTGGTAGTAGTAGCAGTAGTGATAATGATCGGCAATTATTCAACTGAGATACAACATGCAATCCATCCCTTTCCTATAACTCTTTGGGAGTTTTCTTCTGAACACCAGTTGGACAAAGCATTCCTAACTTCTGAAGATTTCCCTGAGTATTTCTCACATGCTCACATGCTGAGTATTTCTCACAGTAGTCTTCCCTTACAAATTGATAATAAGTTGACTAAATATTGAAGAGCATGAGGCACTGGACAGGTGTTTCATTTGATGTTACGATCTTCATGATGAATTCAATTTATTTTGAAAACATAAAATTAGTGCAGTGTAGACAAACATCAAGAAATTCAGCATAGACCATTTTGTCACATCTAATGTGAATTTATTGTGTTGTGTGCCTGAAACCCAAAGAAAATGATAGTTTACTCAGATACTGATACACTCTCTTCCTGACTCAAAGTCTCATTGGTATATCGATAAACTTGAGTTAAATGTTATTTCTATTCAGTACCTGATATACTGAACAATTTAATAATTCATCCAAGATTTGGAAGCTCATCAATATCGCTAGTTTACATGTTAAAGACAACTTTCTGTTAAAAGGTCTAGAAAATTCTTGAACAGAGTTTTCAGAAGCAAGAAATCTTGAGAATACACTGACCGATCAGCCTTCTTTGGAGACTTCAAGAGAATTCTCCAGAATGATTCATCAGGCTTTCATCACCTTGATTCAACAATTATCGAATTCGCTGCCAATTTAGCGCGTTTTTTCAGTTGCATATCAATCAATATATACCCTTGTTTTCTGTTTGTTAACTAGTCCTCAAAGTGAATCTTTCTTCCATACTTTCTGAGTTCAATAATAGGAGATTTGTTGAGACTAGGAAGCGGTTTAAAATTCGGTGTCTGAGAGTCTAAGTGTAACACATGTCATCTCCTAGCTTGTTGTGTAATCACAGACTAAAATCAACTGATTGAAAATTGAAAGCTGTTTATCGATAGTGCCCATCCACTATCGATACAAGTGAACCTAACAGTTTCCAGTCTAACAATGATTTCGATGCCTGTAGACCACTCAGTGACGATTGAATGGTTTACCATTTTTACTTAAATTCAATTTACAATATTATAAGTTGGTTATCAAATGATATCATATATGTGATAACTTGGTTGATTTCTACTAGAACTTCATTTCAAAATTAATATCTAATTAGTGGGCGGTGATTATTATTAGAATGAAAGATTCACAGTGATCATCCTATCCCCAAATTTCATCACATACTAGCATAATCTATCATTAAGTAACCAATACATCAGATCGTGATTCAAATCACATAAGAAGTACAGACTATAACATTTTAACCCAGTTATTTGGCAGATTGATCCTCTCTGAGAAACAATCACTTCTTTGTAAAAAGCATAATTTAGACTGAGAAGCCGTGACCAGTGGGGCGCAACTATATCATGCATCAGACAACTATGATCGTCGCTCAGTATTACGAATTATCTGAAGTTAGAAATGTAAATCATTGGATGACAAATCAGTAGTCTGAAGATTAAATACTTGTTTTGAGGCGCGAAGACACCAAATCCTATCTTCGATGTTTTTGTGAATGGTCAGTGCCTAAAAGTGGTAAACTAAAACCAGTAATTTCTGAGTTGTTTTTTTAATGATTATCTAACAGTTGTAAGTTCATTGTGCGAAACCATATATACACAAACAGTAACTAATCATTGGTTTTCCTTTTATTTTTTTTCACACATCTTACCTATGACCCTTTTATTGTGTACTCAGTTCTTGTTTATTCATATCATAAGGAAACAGAATAAAAAGTGTAAACTGTTGCTGGGTTGAATGAAAACAATCATTTCATATTTATTCAATGCAAATTATAATAAGATTGTATAAAGAGACTTTGAAATGTGTAACCGCATTGAATTGACAGAATTTTATAAAATAGTTCTTTTTATTTTTTAGCACATCACAGTTGGAAATCAAGTTATTATGTTACTAAATTATTAAAGTATATAACACCTGTTTAGACCAGCATTTTAATTATACCGACATTTGACCGTATATAATTTGAGTGATATATGTAATACTTAATTGTTTATATGGTTTGTATTGTTAACTAGAAAGTGTTATGTTGTTACTGAGGAGTGTGTGTGTGTGTGAAGTGTGAATAAAATAATAGCTGTGAGAATTGGGAAGAGAGAGAGAAACAGTAAAAAAGTGAGCTGATAATTTATTATATTTGAAAAATGAAATGTGTTCATATAACCGAAATTAATATTCTATTATGTACATTATCCATTTAATGAATAAATGAACTTATCCACTAAGGATTTTGATAGAATTCAATAAAAACTATCAAGGAATCCATAAAGGTTAATGAACTATTTATGAAGATGATGTATTGAACAAAACAACTCTCTTTATTCAGATCAAGTGTTTCAATCAATGGAGCTAAAACAGTATCGAGTAGTATTAATACAAACATCGAATTTGTCTGATTGTATCTGCTTCCTGATGGATAGCCCATTATTGGATTGATTGGTGACAAATATAATTTGGTGAGATCGACTAAGTATATGAAATCAATCTGACAATATGAAACAGCCAAATACATCAACATCCAATGACTTTCAGAGATGTTCCAAACAATGAGAATGTAGATGATATAAATGTATATCTAGAGTGAGAGGGATTTGAAACGAAATCAAAATGATTTACCTTATGTATCATGGAATTGACTTTTCGTCATCATGATCACAGATCTTATAATTTCTGTTCAGATTTAATTCTGTTTCTTTGAATTAAGTGGTTTGTAAATCATTCCACTCAAATAAACATTTAATAGATTTAAATTATGACTGATATTAGATCAATGTTATTCAGGGAAAGTATTGCCTTCATCACGGTAACATTTAAAATCGGATGTATCTCAGTTACTTATTAATGTGATCTATCAACTAAAGCATCATATTGCTAATTCTAGTTAAGTCTGTAAGTATTATTCCCAGTTTTTATCGTATTTGATACTCGTCAGACGGATAAACATCAACAAGTCCATGATACTAATAACGTAGTAGTTGTCTCAATGTTTTATTCAATTGTATTATTCATTTGCTTACGATTTCATATTGTTCAGACCTATGGTACATACATTCCAAATTAACTCTACATTCCCTAAAATACTACGTAGTTTAGCACATTTTTGTTTTAGATAAAACCTACACATACAAACTATGTTCCTCTACTAATTGACCTGACAATTTCTGTTTTCATACAGTCAATATTATGATCCTCTTCAGTAAATTTCGAATTATTGGATATTGCCTAGAAGTATTTTAATCACTTGATGGACATCATATATTGAAACCATTTCAAACATATTATAATGCAGTTTTACATTAGGCCCTAACTTTAGTAGTGAACATTCATGACAACACCGGAAATATGATCAACGACCTCCAAGTCTAACTTTATTTAACTTTAATAATTTCGTGATATCATACGACCATCCTCCATTCCTATTCATGATATTTGTCTCACATCAGTTGAGCTTCATTGGTTCTAGCTTCATGTTAGAAATCCAACAATCATCTATCGAAACTAGTCAATAATGATCACATGAATACAATTAGAATATAGAATTGAAATTCAACGATCTTCACAAATCCTATTTGATAATGTGATATATATTTGGTTTTTAATTAGTGGCCATGCAGTTGACTATACTGTAATTTTAAGCTAAATATCTTGATATTAAACGTTTAAAACAAATATCGGGATGCTTCAAATAAAGATTTATATTTATTGTTACTGGTCAAACGTTTAAATATCAACAAGTTCATGATACTAATGACGTAGTGGTTGTTTCAATGTTTTATTTAATTATATTATTCATTTCCTTACGATTATTTCATCCTCTTTAGGCCTGTGGTATTATTATTCATGTAGATTAATAATTTTGTATATACATTCGAAGTTAACACATTTACATTCATTAGAATATTTTGTTATGGTTGTAATTGTAGACAATTTCCAAATATTTTGACATTTATTCATGTCTAAACAAATATACTTTTATACACAACATATATGTTTCTATCTTTCCCCAACCAACAATCCAATCACCCACCCACCACCACCACCACCATCATCGCAATTAGCCTAATAATTTCTATTTTCATACTGTTAGTATTATCATCATGTTTAGTGTATATTTTGAGGATAATAAGACAAAAGTAATTAAAATGTCATCTTTCTTTATACCAATGGAATCGGTTTATTTTTTTTCTCTTCTATCAGCTATTATTCTAATTATATTATTTATACATTGAATTATTCACTATCATCACTTTGTATTTATTCTTAAAATTTAACATTATTTCTGTTTGTCATAATTGTCTATTTGACTATCAACTGTTTCATTCTTTGAATCATATAAGTTTCTACTTTGCTTTATTCATTTCTTAGTTTTTCCCTCTTTTTTTTTCTTTCGCTTATCATCATTTTTAACATTTACATGTAAATAGTTTATAGATATTAGTGAGAATAACTTTCATTCAATATCTTTTTTTCTTTCCTTTCGTTTCTCTTTTCTCTCTTTTTTCTTTCTTTTTTTTGTTTTGCAATTTATTTAGTAATTCACACCTTATGTAGTATGAAAATTATTGAATATAATTTATGACATGAAACACCATGGAACATATGTTATAAACACTTTAGAATTTTTTCATGACCAAGTTCCTATATGATTAGTGAAGTGAAATACTGATATATTGTCTATTCACTAAAGAAGGAATAATATTACAACTATAGAAAATATAATGAATATATGTATATATGAATACAATTTGTTGATGTGAAAACTATTTTTATTTTAAGGTATATTATGTAAATGTCAAGTATTTGTAATTATGTGTAATATTGATATTAGTGAAGATTAAACATTGACAAATTACAAATGATCTAAATGGGAATGATTGAAATTAGTTACAACAAAGATTTTTCAAAAAAAAAGCATTAAAGGAAATGAAAATTTGTTCCATTTTGTTTATGAAGTATCATCTGAATAAATGTTATGACATTTAAAGATGAAAATATTGTCTTAACACAGTTATTTTTAAGTAAAGATGAATGATAGTTAACAATGGAATCTAGGATGTATGTCTCGTCCTATTTAGGATTTGTCAATAGGATATAGTAGCTAGATGAGTAACGAGATGGATTTTGAAATGAATAGTACTGGGTTCGAGTCCTAGAGTGAACACTTCAACTGAATGTACCTTCATCCTAGATTCAGAGTCCTAAATAGGATGAGACATGCATCCTAGATTCTACTACTAGCCACCATCCATCTTTGATTATAATGCTTGTGAATTAAGGCAATATCGAGGTTATCCACACAGAATGTACATATACCAATAAGAGATTGTTATTTTTGTTCCTCAATAATAGTTTACAATTAAGATTGGTAGGGTGACCTCTGGAGATTAATTCAATATGTAAATGCGTTTTCGTAACGAAGTTACATCACTTTCAGAATCAGACTTGTTTTGTTCTAACTTAAGACTATGTAGTAACGTTGCACTATAACAATTTAAATCGAGATTGAACAAATGAAATTTTGGGTCTTATAATGATTACGCACACTTGAACTACTAAATCGGGATGCAGTATTTTACTTTAGAATATTGTACGACAATCACTCAGTGTTATTGGTAATGTTTTTATCACTACTGTTATGATTTAAAATCAAAGATCCCAGTTTATCACTAGACTTTCAAAGTTCCTATTATCTGATAACATGTTAACTCATGAATATACACTATTGATTAATAGCATCAAACTGGAACTAAACAGCTATACAGTACTTCCTGGTTTTTCAGTGATAAAAATTATCTTTAAGTACTTACCAGAACTCCGCCTGTAGCTCTTCCAGAGTTACTGCCGGTCCCAAGCCCGGATAAAGGAGGAGGGTTGGGCATGGGGTTAGCGTCCCCATCCCGTAGAAACCTAACTCGCTAAAAAAACGCTAACCAGAAAAAATAACTCAAGCCATTTAAACCCTGCCCTGGGAGTTAGAGGTAATATGACGCTTCATGGTGAAAGCCGAGTTCCTTCGGAAGCCACGAGGCCGATGCCCCTTCTAACAACCAGAGCAACAATTTTTATAGGTACATGGAACGTCCGGACAATGTGGGAGACCGGGAAGACCAGTCAAATAGCAACGGAAATGAGGAGATACAACTTGGCAGTACTGGGAATCAGTGAAACCCATTGGACCCAAGCTGGACAACAAAGGCTCAATACGGGAGAGATGCTGCTATACTCCGGTCACGAAGAGGAAAATGCTCCACACACTCAGGGAGTTGCTCTAATGCTATCCAAGGCAGCACGAAATTCACTTGTAGGATGGGAATCTCACGGATCCAGAATCATCAAAGCATCATTCAAAACAAAGAAGGAGGGGATCACAATGAACATTATCCAATGTTATGCACCTACCAATGATAGCAACGACGACGTTAAAGATCAATTCTATGAGAGGCTGCAATCAATCATAGAGAAGTGCCCAAGAAAGGACCTCACCATTCTGATGGGAGATCTAAACGCCAAAGTCGGAATGGACAACATCGGATATGAAGACATCATGGGACTGCATGGACTGGGAGAGAGAAACGAAAACGGGGAAAGATTTGCAAATCTGTGTGCATTCAATAAATTGGTCATAGGCGGTACAACATTTCCACACAAACGTATACACAAAGCTACGTGGATCTCACCGGACCACACCACAGAGAACCAGATAGATCACATTTGCATCAATAAAAAGTTCCGAAGGACAATGGAAGATGTGAAAACCAGGAGAGGAGCGGACATAGCTTCAGATCATCACCTGGTTGTGGCCAAACTGAAACTGAAGCTAAAGAAGAACTGGACAACTGGACAAACAGCACCACAAAGGTTCTATACAGCCTGCCTTCGAGATACTGACAAACTCAATGAATTCAAGGTAGCTCTCAACAACAGGTTCCAAGCCTTACAGGATCTACTGAAGGAAGAAGAAACTACTATGGAGGATAGCTGGAAAGGTATCAAAGAAACATTAACTTCAATGTGTCAAGAGGTTCTGGGCCCTAAGAAGCATCATCACAAGGCATGGATCTCTACAGAAACACTGGACAGGATCAAAGAAAGAAAGAACGAGCAGACAGCAATTAACAACAGTCGAACAAGAGCAGAGAAAGTCCAAGCACAAGCAGAGTACATAGAAGCAAACAAGAAAGTGAAGAAGAGCATTAGAGCTGATAAGCAAAAATACGTGGAAGAACTAGCAACGACGGCGGAAAAAGCTGCAAGAGAAGGAAATATGAGACAGCTTTACGATACGACGAAGAAGCTTGCAGGGAAATACAGTAAACCAGAGAGACCAGTCAAAGACAAAGAAGGAAGACCAATCACTGAGATTCAACAACAGCGCAACAGATGGGCAGAGTACTTCGAGGAACTCCTGAACAGACCGGCTCCAATGAATCCACCGGACACCGAAGCAGCACACACAGATCTTCCTATAAATGTCAATCCACCAACGACAGAAGAAATCAGAATGGCCGTCAGACAAATCAATAGCGGGAAAGCAGCAGGACCTGACAATATACCAGCTGAAGCGTTGAAGTCAGACATCGAAGTAACTACAAGCATGCTTCATCTTCTACTCGAGAAGATTTGGGAGGAGGAACAAATGCCGATGGATTGGAAAGAAGGACACCTCATCAAGATTCCAAAGAAAGGAGATCTGAGCAAGTGTGAAAACTACAGAGGCATTACACTACTGTCAATACCGGGTAAAGTCTTCAACAGAGTGTTACTGAACAGGATGAAAGACGCAGTTGACGCTCAACTTCGAGATCAACAAGCTGGATTCCGTAAGGACCGGTCGTGCACAGACCAGATTGCGACACTACGGATCATCGTCGAACAATCAATTGAGTGGAACTCGTCACTCTACATCAATTTCATTGATTATGAGAAGGCATTTGACAGTGTAGATAGGAGGACGTTATGGAAACTTCTTCGACACTACGGAGTTCCTGAGAAGATTGTCAACATTATCCGGAACTCATACGACGGACTACAGTGCAAAGTAGTGCATGGAGGACAGCTGACAGACGCATTCCAAGTAAGGACCGGAGTAAGACAAGGCTGTCTACTCTCTCCCTTCCTGTTTCTTCTGGTGGTCGACTGGATTATGAAGACCTCGACATCTGAGAGAAACTACGGCATACGATGGACAGCTCAGAACCAATTAGACGACTTGGACTTCGCAGATGACCTAGCCCTCCTATCCCATACACACGAACAAATGCAGATAAAGATAGCCAGCATAGCAGCAGTCTCTGCATCAGTAGGCCTCAAAATACACAAAGGGAAAACTAAGGTCCTCAAACACAACACGGAGAACAGCAATCCAATCACTCTTGATGGCGAAACTCTGGAAGACGTGGAATCCTTCACAAACCTGGGAAGCATCGTCGATAAACAAGGAGGTTAAGATGCAGACGTCAAGGCGAGGATTGGCAAAGCTAGAGCGGCATTCCTTCAACTGAAGAACATATGGAACTCAAAACAACTCTCAACCAATATCAAAGTCAGAATCTTCAATACGAACGTCAGGGCAGTTCTACTGTACGGAGCTGAAACTTGGAGAACTACAACAACCATCATCAAGAGCGTACAAGTATTTATCAATAGCTGTCTACGCAAGATACTCAACATCCATTGGCCGGATACCATCAGCAACAGCCTTTTGTGGGAGAGAACCAACCAGCTTCCAGCTGAAGAGGAAATTAGGAAAAGACGATGGAAATGGATAGGACATACATTTAGGAAATCATCAAACTGCATTACGAGACAAGCGCTAACTTGGAATCCTGAAGGGAAGCGGAAAAGAGGAAGGCCAAAGAACACATTACGTCGGGAAATAGAAGCAGATATGAAAAAGATGAATAAGAACTGGAAAGAGCTTGAAAGGATTGCCCAGGACAGGGTTGGATGGAGAATGCTGGTGAGCGGCCTATGCTCCTTCACGAGGAGTAACAGGCGTAAGTAAGTAAGTAAGTACTTACCATAGGTAAATATATTTTGGAGTATAGTTTTAAACAATCTTTCGTATTACTGTTTAGCGAAGTTTCCGCAAATTGTTGTACTTTTAAGCCTTCATCACGAAATGATCTAAGTTAAACGACCTTTGAAAGTCAGGAAGTATTGGATGCCATTTCTTTTCCAGTATGAGACTCCTCAGTAGTGTGCATCCAATCGGGGATCACAACCGGGACCATCAGGTCTTGCTGTGAGCATTTAACTTTGCAGTTAAACATTACTATCGGGAGATGGGGTTCAGTAGTCTGAAGGAAAAGCGTCCGTTTTGAGAACTGAAAATCTCTACTGGGATGTTGAATGAACATTGCTGCGAAATCCCATACTCAGACAGAAAGATTATCCAATAGTTTCTTCAATTCAATGGTTTCCCGACTAAAATCAGTTCACGATGTAAGCTTTGAAAATATCTGCTCCTACCTTCTTAATAAGAAACACTTTTTCGAAGGGTGTAAACTCAATGCTTTTACACACATTATCAATAACCAATGAATATTTGACTGCTGCTTGAACTATTACATATATTTTTTGTTAGGAGATGGAGTTTTCAGTGTTGATAACTTAAAATGAAAAACAAGTCACTATTATTATTAACCTTAATTGACTTACACTTCAATGAGTCTGTCGTCTTGATAATTAGGTCAATAGTTCGTGCATTTCCGACCGTAGCTGCTACCTTGACGTGGTGGTCGGGCTTGCCTATCGTGATGATCCAACAGAGCTATATTGGCTGGAACATATGTTCCTGCAGGTTCTACTATGCCAGGCAGGTCGATCGGAGAACGGTGAGACTAAAAGCAGAAACTCAAGGTCTGAGGGCGGAGTCGTACTGCTGACTGTACAGAGGTGTGACACCAGTAAAGTGTTTCCCTCGGACAACCAGCATCTGCAGCGATTCTGCCTTCTCATGAGGAAGGAAAGGGTTAGAAAAGGTTGACCCTAAAAATGTCACACCTCACCTTACCCTACGGATTTCCGTCTCCGGCGGTAAGGCCTTTTGAAGAACTGAGCTAACACATTAAAAACCTCCCACAAAAATGCCGTGCGCAATCGGCCTCAAGCAGTTGTCTTTTGGGCTCTGCGGTCACGCTCCCAGGCCGCTAAGACCAACACTAATCCGATTTTTTTTCACGTTCCTCAAGAAATATCCTTTTACGGTGTGGGAAGCCGGGAAGTGACATCAGCCCTCATACCCGTAACAACACACGAGACCGAGTTAGTCACATTCGAATTCTTCCTATACCTTCTAATAACTCTCTTATCTCCACGAATAACCCTTCTCACGTCCATTTATCACCTCGCCCCGCTAGTGCAAACGATTTGAGTACGCGGAATGTTATTCCTGGTCTCCTTAAACCACGCTCTAAACTACACGTAGGAGCTTTCAACGTCCGAACACTGTGCCAAATAGGACAACAGGCTTCCTTAGCTAGGACTTTAGAATCCCGAGCCATCGATGTGTGCTGCGTCTCCGAAACGCACATACAGGATCCGAGTAGTATCATTCATTTGACCTCACCATGTCAAAGTAATAAACCAGGTCGATTCATGCTTTGTGTATCTGGAAGCCCTGATGCTGCTTCCTGTGGCCTCGCTGGCGTAGGTATAGCATTGAGTTCTAGGACATAACTATCTCTCTTAGAATGGATCCCAGTAGACAGTCGTTTGTGCACTGTCCGACTAAACGGAACAGTAAGGACTCGAAAAGATAGGGACACTCGTCGTTGCCTCTTCTTCGTCTCTGCCTACTCTTCCACTAACTGCAGCTCAGATAATGTAAACGATGAGTTTTACAGAAAGCGTTCCGACCTTCTCTGAAAAGCTAGGCGTTCAGATGTAGTAATAGTGGCTGGTGACTTTAATGCTCAAGTAGGTAAACTAAGCGAAAAGGAAAGACACCTGGGGGGATCTTATGGTGTCACGGCTCAAAGAACAGATAATGGCGACCGTCTGTTGCAGCTATGCTCAGATAACCGCCTGTTTCTTGCAAACACTAACTTTAAGCATAAAGAAAAACATCTTTTAACATGGCGACCCCCTAATTCGTCCCAAAGCTGGACCCAAATAGATCACATCGCTATCAGCCACCGATGGAGGGGCTCGATAGAAGACTGTCGCTCATTCTGGAGCACATGCTTAGACTCAGATCATGCTCTAGTGCGAGCGCGTATTTGTCTACGTCTTACTGGACGTAGGAAAGATGGTGCAAGAAAACCCCTACTTAATGATAGTCAAGCTAAGAGTATATTTCAGGAACAACTAGAAAAACAGTTAGGCAGCTATGTAACTGATGCCCACCCCGAGGCAGCGTGGAATGACATCCGAAAAGCTGTAGAAACAGCAGTGATGTCTGCAAGTACGGTAAACCATAAGGTTGGGGAGAAACACTGGATCTCAGCAGCGTCTACCGCACTGATAGATGCTCGAAAACTCATTCCATCTGGCTCTGAACATAACGAAGAGCGGAGTCAGCTTAAGCGTAAGCTGACTAGAAGCCTCCGCAATGATCGTGAACAGTGGTGGGTAGCGAAAGCAAGAGAGATGGTAAAGGCAGCAGCAATATGTAACAGCAGACAACTGTTCATACTTGTTAAGGAAACCGGTATTGGAAACCCAACTGTTAGCGAAACAATCTCAGAGAAGGATGGACATATTATTCATTCTCAATCCAGGAGATTAGACCGATGGGCAGAACACTTTAGGGATCAGTTCAACTGGCCTTCAGCCACACTTCGGTTTCCCACGATCTCCAAGTAACCTGAATGGCAAGTTAACGTAAGTCCTCCGACTCTTTACGAAGTTGAAAAAGCTATAGGAAATCTGAAGCGTGGGAGAGCAGCAGGCCCTGACAGGCTCACCCCTGATATTTTTAAGGATGGCGGTCCAGTATTAGCAGCGAGATTGACTGAGGTTTTAGGTAGAATCTGGGAACTGGACGTAATCCCATCTGACTGGTCTCAATCACTGATTGTGCCAGTCTATAAGAAAGGCCAAAAGTCCTCTTGTGACAATCACAGAGGAATTAGTTTGACTAATATAGTGTCTAAAATATTAGCTTCAATAATTCTTCGACGCCTAACCAAAGCTCGTGAAGAGCAGACTAGAGAAAACCAGGCTGGTTTTCGACTTGGACGTAGTTGTATAGACCAAATATTCACACTACGTCAAGTCCTTGAACAAAGACATACATACAGAAGACCCACAATGGTCGGCATTTGACTCTGTTGATCGTGAGGTTCTATGGCAGTGTTTGTCACTAAAAGGAGTACCAAAGAAGTACGTCAACCTTATAAAGGCTCTCTACTCGAACACAACTAGTCGAGTGAGAGCGTATGGCGAACTATCATCAGAACTGATTACCTCAAGTGGTGTTCGTCAGGACTGTCCACTCTCTCTATTCTTGTTTAACTTTGTTGTTGACGTGCTTTTGGATATAACACTTTCCACATCTGAATTTCCAGAGGTTGAACTTCCACCGAAAGATTCGCTTGTTGACTTAGAGTATGCCGATGACATAGTTTGATTTGGTGAAGACGCTGACAAACTACAGAGTCTACTGACCACTTTAAGCAACAATGCAGGCATGTTCGGTATGCGATTTTTTCCCTCGAAATGCAAAATGTTGCTTCAGGATTGGGTTGCGTCGACACTCGAACTAGTGATAGGGAGTGAAGTAGTTGAGTGTGTCGATCGCTTAACTTATCTTGAAAGTCTCATCAGCCCTTGTGGTCTGGTGAGTGAAGAAATCTCAGCACGAATACAGAAGGCTCGACTAGCTTTTGCCAACTTGCGTCACTTGTGGCGTAGGAGGGATATCCGTCTATCAACCAAAGGACGGGTTTACTGCACAGTAGTTCGCTCCGTCCTACTTTATGGCTGTGAAACATGGCCGGTAAGAGTAGATGATATTCGTAGGTTGCTAGTATTCGACCATAGATGTCTTCGAAACATTGCTCGTATATCCTGGGACCACCGAGTAAGTAACTCAATTGTTAGGAAACAGGTACTAGGTAAGGATAGCAAATCAATTGATGAAGTAGTGAAACTTCATCAGTTGAGATGGTTGGGATATGTGTTACGTATGCCCGACCACCGACTGCCCCGACGTGCGATGTTTTATGGTGTAGGAGTAGGTTGGAAGAAAGCTAGGGACGGTCAAACCAAAACATAGCACACAAGTCATTGACAAGTGGACTGAGCTATGTTGGTAGGTGTAGACTACCCGGTTGGGGTCCGCGAGACGATAGCAACCGATGGTTAGAGACCTTGAATGACATGACTCAAAATCGTTTGAAATGGGGCAAGTGCCTTCACTATTTGTGTTCTCTCAAACTCTAATATTCTGAATTCTTCATGTCCTTTATTTTCTTTCTAAATCTATTCCACTGGATTATATAACATCATCAAACCTTAATGTTCCCTATCATTACTTCTACTTTTACTACCTCTACCACTACGGGATTTGAATCGATAACTGAATCTCTGTGCTAATGTGGTATGGCAACTCGAACTGATGTACATACGTACGAAGTTCTACGTTGTCACTGACTGACTGACTGACTGCATTTCTGACACACTCTTCACAGTTATGTAAAGGTGGTGTGAAACAACTCCAGTTCTTGTACAATATATTTGACTTTCAGCATTGTACGCTATCGGTATCTGTTGAGTAACATTTCTAGTTTTATACCTCACCTAACAATGTACATTAACAGGTGAGGGATAATAGACGACTACAACAGATAATAGTCTGCTTCATTATGTCTAATATTTCAGTCATTGGAAAATGAGCCTAAATCATTGTTCATCATTATTATAGTATCTGTTTATAACAGATTGACGCGTTTATACTTAGTCGACAGGCAAACCTCATGCAACATCTCTGAAAACAATTAATTATGAGAACAGATACAGATAGTAATTTTATTGTTCAGTTAGTCAGTCAGTCAGTCAGTAACAACATAGAACTTCGTACGTACGTACATCAGTTCGAGCTGTCATACCACATTAGTGCAGAGATGTAGTTGTCGACTCAAACCCCGTAGTGGTAGAGGTAGTAGGAGTATAAGTAGTATTAGGAAAGGTTAGGGTTTGAAGATGTTATTCAACGAGTATAATCCACATATATTCAAATATACTTATCCACCGTAGTTTTTAATTTACACTGAAGAATACATCATTGTGAAGAAATTGTATTTAACCGATTCATTTGACAAAATTATACTTTACATAAATATCTCATTTAGGTAGTTACCTTGTCCGAGTGTTATGCAATTCATTTCTATTTTCTTTTTACAACAAATTCATCTGTTAATTTTAGATAAAACATTTACAATAGTGCAATTCACAATGAAGTATCCTTAACCTACTATTTCTGTGATAGACATTTTAACTATTTAAAAGTTTACTCTCATCAATATTTTTACATGAGAATCTTTAGTAGGTAAACATTTACTCATCTAAATCACAAAAATATATTCATATCATACTGATTGATAGACCACCCTGAAATTTGTCTATTAACCAAAAGAAACATTGAACGGTACCATACTCGCCTAAATTCACCCAAACATTATCGTCAACTTTGTTTGATTTCTAAAAATTGTAAATATCAATGTTAATCATTTGTTGATTGAACAGATTACAAATATGATGATTTACTATTTATATACAGACTTACACATAGAACACATACAATCAGATATAAATATACACATTGATGCGGTACACTTATACATTTCTATCACTATGCCATAAACACTTAAATTCAAGGGAAGAAAGAATTTATCGGTATATATGTCAATCATTTGAAGTAGAAGTATTACTAAATTACCATTACGAAGTGCACTGGTCTTAGTAATAGCAAGGAGTTATGGTTATTTTTTATTTACACATATTAAAGAGATAGACTTCTGTTTATAGATATACAAATAGAAAAATGATCTTCCATTCAACTGATATCTGATAGAAAGCAATTTAATGATGACATAAATTCATAGTATATGCGTATGTATTTATCTAATCTATCATTATCAGATTTTATTTTGTTTAATTTATGTATTTATATACTGATAATAGAATAAATGGTTCAATAAAGAATTCACTGATCATGACTGGTCTACGTGTCTTAAAGATTCATATAGGAAATACAGTTCACGAGTAAGTGATACATTCTTCGAATTGTTTATATAATCAAATTAGCCGAATATATGTTCATCATAACAGTTATTGTACCACAATTTCTGCTAAAAAGTAATGATACTAAATGAATGTCAAACGGTGAAATAAGTAGAGTGGAGTGTTGAAACTACGATTCAGTGGTTTGGAGTCAAGTGTTATAACGGTCAGACCACTAATCCACCAATGACCTAATTGAGCAGTGATTATTATATTGGTAGAAAGATAAAACTAGTCATCGGCGTTCTATCGTCCTCACAATATGATTTTCTTCAAGAAAATCAATATGTCTGATAACAGTATACTGTACTGTGAAAGGAAACATTGGTAACCAATAGTTTAATGAACCGCTTAACCTAAAGCTGAGAAACCACTGAAAAATAACGTTTGGAAGTGGTGAGTGCTCATCAGTCTTCCTTCTCTGGGAAATAAGCAGCCGAGTTGACTGAATGATTACTCTTTACTTTAAAAGTTAGTTTAGTGATTGATAAAATATATCTATGTTAAAAGTCATTTATGCTGAATTTTTGTTACAAATAAATAACATGAAGATGAATAGTGAGAATCAAACAGAACTGGACAACTGTGCAGAACTGTTCAATAGTGTACACTTACCACTTCATATTGGATATAGCCTAAGAGTATTTTAATCTCTTGATGGACACCATACACTGATACCATATAAAACAAGTTACACGTCAGTTTTACATTGGCAACTAACTTTAGCCAGACCATCAGTGAAAATCAGCAAGCAGTAGACACCTCTTTCATCTTAGTGTAGAATTCTTCGACAATGTCCATCCAAGACCTCACTGGGGACCGAATACAGTAAGCTGATGTCACACTGCCAGTGCTAACCCTTCAAACTTCTACCCCGATGTCCACTTATTTATATTTAGAGATTTCTTCAAGCAGCAATACTGCGTGTTCATCATTCAGCGTTATAAGTGGACTTGACTCACATTTGAGATTCCATTAATACATTATGTTCAAAATGTGTAAATGATCTGCAATTGGTTTAATCAACGATCCACTAAGCTGACATAAACTATCAGTTTGATCTCATATACATAACATAACATAACAAACTCTATTCTGTTCGTTTAGTCCAATATTGAGACTGTTACGTATTGTGCTCATTGTCCAAATACCATGATACCAATTTTTACATTTTTCAATAATGATGTTTTCAAGTAGACATTCTTCCTATTATTCGGCTTGGTATTTAATTGTCACTTAAAATTATCAGTGAATTTACTATCAATGAAAGGAAACGGGTTGCCAATTTATAAAATTATTTTTTCTTTATTTACAACGTTTGAAATGAAAGACAAAACGTAATGAGCCGGAGAAGGACCACCCAACTCATTTTATCAATGACTTCACTCGTTTTTGATAAGACTTATTCTTTGATTTTCTTATAATGAAGATTCCATATATTTATGTTAGTTGTTTGGTGTAGTTGTCAAGATAATCTTGTATGGCCTGGGTCTGAGACCATCTGAAATTTTGAGTGAACTAATGTTTCATGGTAGACTGGAACCAGTGTCACCTAGTTTCACAGTTCAAGTTTCTACTATTGATTTCTTCACTCCATGACTGACTTCCTATGGGATTGAGGTACAGATTTGTATATGGATGTGTAAGCTCATATTAGGTAGAAAGTCCTGCTAAATATAAGTTACACGCAAGGTATAGCTGTGATTTTCGTAGATTGGACTCTCTTTCTTAAAGGGTCATTAGGTACATTCAATCGTTGATATGGTCATAGATGAACATTGTAAATCAGTCTCAAAATCAGGATGAAACAACTGTCTAGCATTGCATTATTTTCAATGTCACCACTTAACCGATATTAGTTTATGACGAATACCTTTCAGAAGTCAATCTATTCAATACTAGTAACAATAAAAACCTGTCTGATTTTAATGGAATTAGCAACAATTTAATAAATGAAATCTTGGTGTTTTTTATCACTTTTAAAACTTCCTTTAAGTAATGATTTTTTTCAACAAATAACTTTTCATTTTTATAGTATTTGTTTAAGAAAAAAAATATGTAGTTGAAATCATGAGTCAATTGAAGCTAGATCACCATGGAAAACCTGGAAGCAGTGGATGGTCGTTTCATCCTATTGTGGGGCTCTTCAGTAGAGAGCATCCACGAACCTGCCCCGCGAGATTCGAACCCAGGACCTATCAGTCTCGCGCGCGAGCGTTTAACCACTAAACCACTGATCCGGCCGGCATCTGATGCTGTTAATGTCTAACTTCAACCAATCCATGAAATCGAGAAACACATCCACCATTGTCATCAGTGAGTTACTATCTCACGACAAACCCAGTTGAACTCTACCTGTAACTACTTCTCACTAGAACTCCAGGAAATATCTCTTGAGGCCAGTCACTAGTGAGCAGATGATTATTATCAGAAGGGTTTTTGTAGATATTCTAGTAATTTCAACAGTTGAAATCATGAGTGGTGGTCTAACTTGAACTGACTTTTTTTATTTACTCTTGTTACCATTCGTGTGGTGTTATAACTGTGAGAGAGGGACGTACGATTTGAGGAGAAAGAGAGAGGATTATTGATCGGACCAAAGACGTGTGAAAAACGTGAGAACAGCCTAGAGTTCTGATTGGCCCTGCTTCCCTGTCTAACCCAGCCAGTTGAGTCCAGAACTCAAGTCTCAGCCTCTGTGATATGATTCATTATATTTCAAACATACTCTGTTTATATACCAATCAAACAGACTACATCGTACCATAAAATAGAAAATGACATTTGTACAAGATTTAACCTCCAGGAAATGACACAAATAAATATTGACGAACGGGAAAATGACACGTTGGAAGAATATTGACCAATGGGGAAATGACACCATTTCTCATTCAGGAATACCATTAGATAATTTCTGGGGTATTTTCTGAATACCCCAACATGTGCGAGCACAGACTGACCACCAACATTCTCCATCCAAGATTCTCCACCTCCAACATTCTCCATCTTCTCTGTCCTGGACAATCTTCTCTGGTTGTTACCAGTTACTACATATCCTTTTCATATCTGCTTCCAATTCTTGACTTAGTGTATTATTTATTCTTTCTGCTTTCCATTTCTTTTCAGGATTCCATGTTAGCACTTGCTTAGTGATGAACTTTGATGGTTTACTTATTGTGTGTCCTATCCACTTCTATTATCGTTTCCTAATATCCACTTGAGTTGGAAGCTGGTTTGTTCTCTTCCACAACAGGCTGTTGCTGATGGTATATGGTCAACGGACATTGTGTATCTTGCTTAGACAAATGTTTAATAATACTTGTATGTTTTTATTGATGATGGTAACAGTTCTACAAGTTCCAGCTCCGAACTATAGAACTGTCTCGACGTCCGCATTAAAGTTCTTGACCTTTATATTGGCTGACAGTTGTTTTGAGTTCCATATGTTCGCTAACAGTAGAAATGATGTCCTTACTTCGCCAATCCTTGCCTTCACATCTGCATCTGATCCTTCTTGTATATCGATGATATTGTCCAGGTATGTGAAAGTGTCCACATCTCCCGGAGCCTCTCCAACAAGTGTGATTGTAATGGTATTCTCGATGTTGCATTTGAGGATCTTGCCTTTTCCCGTGTGTATGTTGAGGCCTACTGATGCAGAGGCTGCCGCTACACTGGTTGTCTTGACTTGCATTTGTTAATTTGTATGGGATGGAAGAACCAAATCATTTGTGAAGTATGATTCCATTCAATTGATTGTTCAAAAATGATCCGATTAGTTGAAATTTGGTCTGTAGCGTGGTGTCGAGTTGAGCTTGACTATGAACACCGCTATCAAACTACGTGCCAATAGACCAATAAGATTCCGGTAGGCCAAGAATCAGAAGGCAGATGATGGCTGTAGTCGAGATGTATTTGTTGGCGATCTCGTGATATCGAAAGAATACCGAGATCGTGCCAAAGGAGTACAAGCGTGGTTACTAAGCGTAACCGGATTCGTACAAGTTCAAAGTCAACGGGAGAGTAAGTATAATGGCTGTCATTAGCACAGTTAAACAAACGAGCACAGTAAAACAGTCACTGGTACAATTGGTTATAATAATAATTGTTTTCATTGAACCAATCGCGTTCTGTAGACAAAAGTAGGTCACTACAGGAGCCCTCCGCTAGAAAGGGTTTACACTTTCGATAGTTAGCGATTTGATTCGTGGGACTGATCGGCAGAAGTGCGGTTGTAGGACGAAGGAAATTGGCGGAACAGGAAGTGATCGTTGATCCTCGAGTTGCCAACGAAGGTCTTTTGCGCAGAACGGTACCAGGAGAAGTGTGCTGTATTTGTTGGTCGAATTAGCATACCACACCAGAGTGGTTTGTATCCAGAATCTGATGATTGCGTTCGTAGGGATGTGAACCAGAAAACGCTGCAGACGTAGGACGAAACCACGTTGAGCCAAGAAACCGGACGCGACCATAACGACCAAGCGTATGCCAGGCGAATTCGAGACCAGATAATCGACTGAGTGCGTTGACAAGAGCGTGGGTGGCCAAACCAGCTTTTGCCAAAGTTGACTGAAGTCGACGTTATCAAACGGACGATGGTTGGAGGCGTGGGCTCAGGATACAAAAAAAAATCAAAAAAAGAAAAGTGTAGCATGCGTGTAGTATAGGAATAATCCTACACCGTATCCGTTATTGACTGTGCGTTTAGTCGCGAAAGCGTACGGGTAATCGTACTCGGCGACCGGAACGTGAGACGGTGGTCTCGTTCGTACTTCGTGAGCCTGCGATCTCATCCGAGGTCAAGGGCGGCGTGGTCTGCCGATCTGGACGTGAGACGGAAGTCTCGTCCGTAGATGGTGCAGATAACGCGTGCTGTTGACCAGGATGTGAGAACGAGGTCTCTGATGTATCTAGCGTGGGATCCGAGGTAGACGTATAGATCTCGCTAGAAGGTTTGGTAGGTCTAGCATTGAGTCTCAAGTTATCGGGTAGGGCACTGTCATCGACGTGTGATGGTTTGAGACGATCAATGCTGACGATCTCGACGCGGCCATGTCGATCAACCTTGAAGGTCTTTTTGTGACGAGAGATCACGTGAAAAGGCCCTTCGTAAGGCTGTTGCAAAGGTTTGCGTACCGAATCTACTCGTATGAAAACATGTGAACAGGTAGATAACTCTCGAGGGAGAGCGACCTGTCGATGTTGTATTCGAGTTGACACCGGAGACAGCGTTTGCATAAATGCAGACAGTCGATGGACGTAGTCTGATTTACCGAAATCATTACTGCTCCGTGGTGTGAAGAATTCCCCAGGCAGACGCAATGTCTCGCCGTATACAAGTTCAGCGGCGGAACATTGAATATCTGCCTTCAAACTCGTTCTGATGCCTAAGAGAACGAGCGGTAAGGTTTCGTACCAATTGTCGTTTTCGTGTGCTCGAAGAGCACTTTTAAGTTGGCGATGAAACCTTTCGACTAAACCATTCGATGCTGGATGGTAGGCGGTAGTGCGTATGCGTTCCGTACCAAGCAGCCGGGTCAGTGAGGAGAATAATGCGGACTCAAATTGTTGTTCTCGGTCAGTCGTGACAGTCGAGGGACAACCGTACAATGCTATCCATCGTTCTACGAAGCGGTGAGCAACTGTCTCCGCCGTGATAGACGTGATGGGAATAGCTCCGGGCCATCTTGTAAAACGGTCAATGCATGTGAGTATGTGATCATACCCATGCGATGGTGGCAATGGTCCTACAATGTCTATATGAACGTGATCAAAGCGAGTATCAGGCGTAACAAAGGTGCCAATGGGGGCAGCTACGTGCCTGTGTACTTTTGATCGTTGACACTGTAAGCATTGCTTTACCCACATACGAACATCTTTATTCATGGACGGCCAGACGTATCGTGCAGCAATGAGACGTAAGGTGGCTGCGATACCTGGATGAGACAATCCATGAAGGGCATCGAAGACGAGACGGCGATAGGTAGAGGGTACGATGGGTCGAGGAAGACCGGTAGAAATATCACATAGGATAGTACCTGAGCTAGTTGCTAGGGGTACTTCCTGACACTGAAGGGACGAAGATTGTGGTGCTTCTGTACAGACAGGATCGTTTGCTTGCGCGGCCGCCATAGCAGGAAGATCGAGCACCGGTAAGGTAACTGCATTCGTCTGGATACGTGATAGAGCATCGGCAACATAGTTCGACTCGCCTTTAATGTGACAAAGGTCTGTCGTGAACTGTGAGATATAGTCCAAATGTCTGCACTCTCGTAGTGAGTAGCGGTCAGACTTGGTATGCAGGGCATACGTTAAGGGCTTATGGTCGGTGAATAAAATGAATTGACGTCCTTCTACTGCGTGCCGGAAATGTTTGATGGCGCAGTAGGCTGCAAGCAGCTCGCGACCAAAAGCGCTATATCTCGTCTCCGTGTGAGTAAGGCGTCGTGAGGAAAGTTCAAACGGTTGCCAACTACCGGAGATATTCTGTTGCATGACGGCTCCTATAGCGAAATCTGATGCATCAACCGCTATACTAAGCGTGGCTGATGGGTCAGGATGAGCGAGAAGTGTAACTTCAGCGAGAGCCGTTTTGATCTCTGAGAATGCAGTACGTGCGGTATCGTTCAATTCTAATTTGCGTGGATTACCGCGTAGTAAATCGGTTAATGGTCGTAACCGTTCTGCCGCGTGAGGGATAAAACGTCGGTAGAAGTTAACCAAACCGAGAAAAGCCTTCAGTTCCTTGATTGAGGACGGCACGTTGTACTCCTTAATTGCTCGAACTTTGTCCTCGCAAGGCAGAATACCCTCTTGTCTGATGATGTGACCCAGACATATTATTTCTGATTTACCCAATTCACATTTCTCTGGGTTGACTACTATTCCATTATCCGAAAGACGTTGGAATAATAGCGTAAGGTGTTGAAAATGTTCATCTAAGTTTGATGATGCGATCAGCAGGTCATCAATATAGACGTGAACAAAATCCAAGTCTCGTTCTATGCTATCGATAAACCTATGGAAAGTTTGAGCAGCATTCCGTAATCCAAATGGCATTCGTAGGAACTCAAACAGACCGAAAGGAGTCGTGATAGCAGTTTTTTCGATATCTACAAGAGCGACTGGGATCTGGTGATATACTCGTACCAGATCGATTTTAGAAAAGATAGTCATGCCCTTGAGCGATGCCGTGATGTCGTGTATGGGGGGGATGGGGTAGCTATCAAAGCGCGTAACTACGTTTAATGCTCGGTAGTCGCCGCATGGTCTCCAACTAACCCCATCCTTTTTGCGCACCATGTGTAAAGGAGAGGCCCAAGGACTGTGAGAAGGACGAATAATACCAGCAGATAGTAAATTGTCAAACTCACGTTTAGCGAAGGCTAATTTGTCCGGTGCCAGTCGGCGTGGTCTTGCCGTGACTGGTGGTCCGCGGGTGACTATATGGTGTACCACACGATTGGTCACCGATGAAATCTCCTCGAGTGGTCTAGTTATTCTGGGGAATTTCTCGAATAAGGCGTGGAATTTATCGTCACGCGAATAAAAAGTGCCAAGGATTCGGTACGCGTACATCGGAGTCTATTACATTAATAATATTCTTATCGTTATCCGTCATGTCGAGTATATTATATATGAAAAATAATTATGAAAATATACGACAGACGTGGATAGATAAAACAATAGACTCACCGAATTGCCTTCTTTGGAAGATTTGACCGAGGTTGAGGCGTGTTCCAATATTTGGCTCACCAAATGTAGCGTGGTGTCGAGTTGAGCTTGACTATGAACACCGCTATCAAACTACGTGCCAATAGACCAATAAGATTCCGGTAGGCCAAGAATCAGAAGGCAGATGATGGCTGTAGTCGAGATGTATTTGTTGGCGATCTCGTGATATCGAAAGAATACCGAGATCGTGCCAAAGGAGTACAAGCGTGGTTACTAAGCGTAACCGGATTCGTACAAGTTCAAAGTCAACGGGAGAGTAAGTATAATGGCTGTCATTAGCACAGTTAAACAAACGAGCACAGTAAAACAGTCACTGGTACAATTGGTTATAATAATAATTGTTTTCATTGAACCAATCGCGTTCTGTAGACAAAAGTAGGTCACTACAGGTCTGTGCACAACCTATGCTTGGGGAATCCAGTCTATTAATCTCGAGGCTGGACGTCTACCGAATCTTTCCCTCAGTTTAACAACACTGTGCCGAAAAACTTCTCACAACTTTCATTGACCTACTGAATTTCTTAGTGATACAAATATGGTCGATCTGGATCTCTGAATCGCGGTCCTGTAAAACCACGTAGCTTTGTGCATGCATTTGTGGAAGCATTTTGCTGAATGCACATACATTTGTAAATCTGTCCCCATTCTCTTCCCTTTCTCCAAATTGGTCCATGTCGTCCCATGATATCTTCATATCATGTGTTGTCCATTCCAACTTTTGAGTTTAGGTTTTCCATCAGGATGGTCAAGTCCTTTCCTGAACACATCGCTATGGTCGATTGAAGCCTCACGTGGAATTGATCTTTATCATGTCCATTGCTATCGTTGGTTGGCGCATAACATTTGATAACATTCATTGTGATTCCCTCCATCTTTGATTTATAAGATACTTTGATTATCCTGAGTCCATGAGATTCCCATCCTATAAGTGCGTTTCGCGCTGCTTTGGACAGCATCAGAGGAACACCCGGAGTGTGTAGAGCATTTTCCTCTTTGTGAACAGAGTACGGCAGCATCTCTCCCGAATCTATCCTTTTCTGTCCAGCTTGGGTCTGCTGTGTTTCACTGATTCCAAGTACTGACAATTTATATCTTCTCATTTCTGTAGCTATTTGATTGGTCCTCCCGGTCTCCCACATTTTCCGTACATTTCATGAACCTATATTATTTGTTACTGTGATCGTCAGAAAGGACATCGGTCTCGTGACTTCCGAAAAATCTCTGCTTTCACCATGAATCGACATAATTCTTCCTTGAACTCGGAGGACAGAGTTTAAATGGTTTAATTTGTCTAATCTGATCAGCTTTTTTTAGCAAGGTTGTTTTCTACGGGATAATTTAATGAACAGTGAGACATCTGCTTCACGTACACAATTTATTTACACAATCAGTGAAGGCCAGGAAAAGCCGGTCGGTTGTTTAGTCATAGTACGAGATTCATCAGCAGTGAACACTCAAGACAACACCGGAAATATGATCAACGACCTCCAAGTCTAACTTTATTTAACTTTAATAATTTCGTGATATCATACGACCATCCTCCATTCCTATTCATGATATTTGTCTCACATCAGTTGAGCTTCATTGGTTCTAGCTTCATGTTAGAAATCCAACAATCATCTATCGAAACTAGTCAATAATGATCACATGAATACAATTAGAATATAGAATTGAAATTCAACGATCTTCACAAATCCTATTTGATAATGTGATATATATTTGGTTTTTAATTAGTGGCCATGCAGTTGACTATACTGTAATTTTAAGCTAAATATCTTGATATTAAACGTTTAAAACAAATATCGGGATGCTTCAAATAAAGATTCATATTTATTGTTACTTGTTGATGGTACTCTATTATCAACGTAAACAAGACAGCATGACCGATTAAGTATGTTCTGTCCAGTTCTATGAAGAATTATCGACTGTTCAAAAACCTACATGTCAATCTGTATGATTGTGGAGCTCCTTAATATGTGTTGAATTTTTCAACTCTCTCTTCAAATTTTCATGTATGTTTTGTTAATTAACATTGGTTGGTAGACATGGGAACTAGATCTACGATCTCGTGGAGATGCGTTCAACCACACAACACTCCACAATCCCTTCGATAACCTTACTATCATTCATTTCAAATATGATATCGTATATGGCATCGCTTATTAATTCCTGTTTGACTTTCGTTCTTTAAATAAGGGCCATTCAATTGGATGTTTTATTGGTTGTTTATTAGCAAGACGAAGTTTCGCTGAACTTCCAGGAGAATGTCCCAGTGCATCTGTCAGTTCAACATATGACAACAGTAACAACAATGATAATAAACAGAAATTATTCAAAGATTGTCTGAACAACTGTCAACTTGATACTGATCGTGAAAATCCACTAGAAATCTGTTGTAACTCAGTAAATTATCATCAACACTGTACCAATGTAAGTAACGAATAATTTTACCCTCTATACTCAATGATTTACTTCTACCTGAAGTGTTTAGGTGTGTGTGAGTGTTCCATTTACTCACTTACTTACACCTGCTACCTCTCATGAAGGGACGTAGGCTGACCACCAGCATTCTCTATCTAACTCGGACCTGGACAATCCTTTCCAGCTCTTTCGAATTGCTATTTGTCCTTTCCACGTTTGCTTCCAATTCTAGACGTAGTGTGTTCTTTGACCTTCCTCTTTTTCGTTTCCCTTCAGGAGTCCATGTTAGCGCTTATCTAGTGATGCGGTTTGATAATTTCCGCAATGTATATCCTACCCACTCCCAGCGTCTTTTCCTAATTTCTTCTTCATCTGGCAGCTGGTTTGTTCTCCCCAACATAAATAAATTAGTTTAAATTCTTTGAAGAAAAAGCTCAGATGGTGTCATGTGTAGTTAGCTATTTTTGTAATATTATGAAACTTCTCAGTAGTGTGCTCTCCTACGAATCAGGATCTTTGGGTCTCGTGGTGAGCACGTCAAGTTTGAACCATTGTACTGACGTCAAACAGATCACATATTCTACTTCGCTGACTGATTTCGACTTCATTAACACTGACTTTTGGTTTCTAAATGATTAATATTACCGATTGAATAATATTAAATGACTGAACATTTTACTCGAAATTCGGACTGAGACTGGTTTCGGTTATTAAAATAATTGGAATACAAAATCATGTCTGACTGTTATTAATGATCAATGTATTGTGGGATAGAATTACATTGTTTACCATCAAATTGTTAATTAATACAGGTTTCTTGGTCTTAAGGGAAGTGAATTGCAATCGTATTATCTCAATGGTGCCCCATCCCAGCCACTGATATTTGTTAAAGCTCTCCGGAAAGGCTGATTAGCCTAGAGACAACGTTCAGGGTTTGCACCATTTAGGCTTTGCTGTACAGTTTAAGTGAGACAGAATCTTTGTGATAAACAAACCTTCCAAATACCCCTGAACTATTCAAATCAAATTGACTTATACATTTCACAGCGTACACAAAATTATAGATTCGACTTATGAAGAGTAAGATGATTTTTTCCGTGGTCCTCTTATTTGCTACTCGTTAGTGTTAAATCACAGTTATATAATTATACATTACGTGGACACCAGAAACATATGTATCAAAAACTTATACCCTCTCAGAACATATATATGCATAAATTCCATCCTCTTAACAGTCTTTGTTTTAATGTAACTATACATTATACATAGACATGAAAGACACGGATAAAATCAATCCAAAACTCTCATGGCATATACATAGGCATAGATGCTCCGTCTCTTGTTGTCTGACACGAGGTCATCTCGTTTGGATCCGATTTCGCAGTAGTGTAGTGGCTTACACAAATTTCCATAGACCGCCCTTGTTGATTCATAAAACACAGCCTCACTACTCCTTGAGCCCCACAGAATGGTCTGGGACGAATTCCTCTCAAGATCACCATGGTTAAATTTTGATACTGAGTAATCCCAGTTCATTTACCTTTAAAAATATTAGTTTCCACAAAACTACAGACACATCTTGCTGAATGTAATCCACACTTTGAGTTTCTTATCATTTCCCATCATCTATCCAGATCGAAATTACATAATATTTCTTAAAGATCTAGTTCACGTTGCACTACCAGAGTAGGACCGAATTTGAGACTATTCCCAATAGATAACAATAAAAGTTATTATTTCGTTATAAAATGTCTAAATATATACTGTGTAAAGATTTGAGATTTCACATGCTTAAAACCTACATGCAACTGAACCCCGAACTTAAAGAAATCCTTACAAAGAGACCAACTGAACTGAGAAAAATTCAGTACTACAAATAAATGAATTATTATTTAATATGACAATATACTTTGCGTTGATGTGTTTATTTGAAATAAATACCACCTATTTTGTATGCAGTTAATAATAATTTGCAAAACAAAAGAATATCTAATTGCTTTCTACTGAGGTTACACATAGTGTAGTGAATAAGAACACAAATGAGGACAATCAAATGCATGTGAACACAAAATTACAGAACATCTTAGTAAAATCTGAGAACCATACAGTAAATAGTTCATTTGCAAAATATCAATCAATCGTCTCATACTTCAGTGTTTTTTCGTTTCCACACCAATCATTCTTAGTTCTCGTTCTCTTTGCTTTCATCTTCTTAACCTTCTGCCTCCAGGCATTTCACTTTCAATTGATGATACATACTAGTCATATCTGTCGACATTAGTAGCGCAAACCACAATAAGACACTACAATGTATTGTGTTATGTGTGTTTGAGTGTGAATACCTTGCTGTATTCTAGTACTACTCTACACTTTTTTCCTCTGCATAAAAAAGTACTTCTTGAGAGAAATAGATGACTTACTTACTTACGCCTGTTATTCTTAGTGAAGAAGCATAGGCCGATCACCAGCATTCTCCATCCTACCCTGTCTTGGGCAATCCTTTCCAGCTCTTTCCAGTTGTTATTCATCCTTTTCATATCGGCTTCCAGTTCCCGACGTAATGTGTTCTTTGGCCTTCCTATCCATTTCCTAATTTCCTCTTCAGTTGGAAGCTGGTTTGTTCCTTCCCTCACAAGGCTGTTGCTGGTGGTATCCGGTCAATGGATGTTGAGTATCTTGCGTAGACAGATATTGATAAATACTTGTACTTTCTTGATGATGGTTGTTGTATTTCTCCAAGTTTCAGCTCCGTACAGTAGAACTGCCTTGACGTTCGTATTGAAGATTCTAACTGATAAGAAATAAATACAATACATCACACATGATTTTTCTACTATACACATTCATGACTTTGCATAGAAACAAGTTTAAAACTTTTAAACCTCATGTCACATACAGTACTATTAGATGATGATCTAATTAGAATTCGATGGTATACATTTTTCGAATTCAGTTTAATTTATGCATATAATCTATCTATTGTATTATTCAAACCTAAATCAAAGTTTAGATATTCAACTAAATCAATTGTACCAATTTTATTGATCTGAAAAATGTTATGCATTTATTGTAAAAATTTGTATGAACAATTTGGTCGCATAGATATTTGTCAAAGAACCTATAAATGTAAAAGTGTCACCATCCTAGTATTGCATAAAAAACTTCTTATTCTTTTTCTTATATTTTATCATCCATTTTCCTTCCCTCCTATTTTCAATCATTACTGCTTTTCATAGACAAATACCTAGACAAATGTAAATGAAACTAGTATTTTTTAGAAATGTATAGAGTAACTACATCAAAATTTCAGTTTACTATAGACTGATTTTGATTAGAAAAGAAATGAAATGAAGAAAACACTAAACAGCTTCGTCTCAGTACAGTACTTTTAACAATCCGTATTAAACATACCACCAGATGGCAAATTCAGGACTTTCATACCTGATGGCACTGTCTAGTTTCGAGAGGTGTTGCAAAATGTTCAAGTGAGAAGTCATGATCTCTGAAATTCATTCATGTTGGGCATGAAGCAATTATCCTCCAACCATATCAAAAGATGGTTGTGAAATATCGAAAATTGATTGATGTCAGTCACATAAACCATTGTATGGGGGCCCAGTTGTCTCGTGAGTGAACACTCAACTCTGAGCTTGAAGGTTCTAGTTTTGATGGTTGGTGAGGTCTTAAATGGCCATTGTTGGGTGGTCCCGCATTAGGAAGAAACAGTTATCCACTGCTTCTTACCTTTATATGGTTATCTAACCAAGGTGATGTAATTTATAAAATCCAACAATCTCAACATACTTCCTGTGGTAATAACATCACACTTTTTCAAACGAACTCTGTCGCCACATTGTACTATTGAAATACCCTTATTTGTTATGAACATCATTAGATGGAGCCATCTGTGTATATACATTTTCATTTTTTATAGCCCATCTACAATAAACTTGTCCCACCTCTACCAATTCATCTGAACTCTACCATATCTTCAACAAATACTAATATTATCAAATTATCGTGGTCTTCATAATATCAAAATATAACTAACACAATGAATCCAATTGTGTTTATATTACAAATAAGAATATGTATTTGTAAGGTGTTTGATGAAAATTATGCATCAACATGGCAAACATTAATTATGGTAAGTATTATTTAGTAATACTACTGTGACATTTATAAATCTTTACTACCATTCTTCTGAGTTCCTGTCTATAATTTACAAACTCATAAGTGGATTAATTTGATTTCTAATTCCTTGAAATAATCCTAATGTTGGTTATTTGAAATTTTAACCAACCTCTGGTAAGGAGTGCTATGTTTCTCCAGTCAACACCACATCACAGCTTTAGACACTGAACTTCTATCCCAGATCACGTCTTACTAAGATGTTCCTCTAGAAGTAATTTTCAATCCACTTGTTGAGTATATGCGTGAACTAATGATTCCTTTGTACTTGATTGCCTGCTCAATACATATGTCAATACAATCTGTTCATTTGTGTTCATCTAGTCCTATCTATCTTAATTAGCACTATATCGGAAATTCTCAGTTACAACATCAATTCGAATACTTCTAATTATCATATTCATTGACATAGAACCATATTTAATCTAACATCAGATCTGATTTTCTCTATGAACTCACTAGCATTAGAGTGAAACCGAAATCACAGTTTTTATGTCTGGGAAGGTTCTTATATGTTGAAAATATTACAATTCCAGTTTCTATAGATGAGGGTTTAATTCAATAATAAATGGTCATACGAAAAATCATGCATCTGTCCAACTGAATACAATTTGTGGAAAAGATAATTTATTCCAATGATTATTCTTCATGTATATTTATATATATAGGTGTGTGTGTATGTATGTTTGATTTGTGCCAATTTTTAGACTCATGAATTTGGAGCAAATCTTGAAGCATTTGAACCTGGACGATTGTATCAATTTCGTATTGCTGCTGTCAGTATTCATGGTACTAAAGGATTTGGTTCAAACACAAACGCTTATCCTAGAGATGCAATCAGACCATCACCACCAGGATCACCTAGAAATGTAACCGATTCAATGTGGAGGTTGTATTCATCTGGTAAGATAAGTCTTCTACTAAAATGGCAGCCACCGGAGCGAAGTGATCTACCGTTAACAGAATATTTAGTAAGTTGAAATTTGCTTCCTCTGAATGTCCATTTATAACTGGAAATTGTTGAATATATAGACAGGATCCCTTAATCAATCGTTTATTTTATCATTTCTTTCCATTGGTAGATAACATGGTCAATTGATCATGGTTACTTACATACGGATGGACAAACACTAGAATCTCTTATTCAGTTCACTCAAACTATCAATGCGGTAAGATAAGCTTGCAAATGTATATTTTATTAGCGCGCTAATTTATTGTAAACTGAAAAGACATACAACAGTGATATTCTTTTGTAAGATAAGAATTCTGATGGCACAATATGTTTATGTTCGTATGATAGTTACTTAGTTTAGTGGTTCGAAGATAGCAATTCGATTGAAAGATAGTATTGATTGCACGAGTTGGCATTAGTTTAAAACTGTTGAAAACTACAGTACGCTGGACGGTTGCGTTGTCACAACTTAGCATTACTACCATTCGGCAGATATTCTGTATATCACACAGAATCAAAATTCAAGTCTCATCAATTTTCTTCAACATTATTCAATTCACGATACAGCCTAATAATCATTAAATAGTACCGTTCAGTAAGTTGCTCACTCCCAATGTAGTCGAACTTCATCACTGTATTTTCTCAAGTCTTCATGCGAATGCACCTGTAAAATGTTCAAATCTAAGAATGATATCTACTCGATGAAAGTTCTTATTTACACAACTTCATTCAACCTTCGAAATTTGTGTACTGAACTGTAATTCTTCTCCTTCACCCTATATATTTATGAACTTTAATACTAATTCTCATTTCATCTATATTACTCACAGAGAGTCAATCATAGATTTGCTGTAATTAGTAACTGAAGAAATACTGAATCACTTTCCATATTCGATTATAATTAATATTCTGTGAATAAGTTGAATTCAAGCTTAACCATACAGAAGAAAACTAATATAACCATCAATTATTCTGCAACCTATTAATCTCTGTATATAAATCACTTAATTTTACATTGAAATGTATGTAAGGTTATTGATTAATTTGCCCTTTTAAGGCTTGAATTTTTCTTAATCTTATTTAAGTAAAATAATTTTGTTGAATAAAACACAATACCAGTGGAGTTATTCCTTGTCGGGTAGAGATAGGCATCTAACTCACTACAATGGAAGATGGTCGCGCAATTTCGTGGATTGGTTAAAGTTAGACATTAACACCGTTGGATGCCGGCTCAGTGGTCTAGTGGCTAAGTGCTCACGCGCGAAACCAGCAGGTCCTGGGTTCGAATCTCGCAGGGGGCGAGGTCGTGGATGTGCAATGCTGAGGAGTCCCATAATAGGACGGAACGGCCGTCCAGTGCTTCCAGGTTCTCAATGGTGGTCTAACATCAATCGGTTCAAGATCTCAATTAATAATTTAGTAGTCTTTACAACCCTATACTGATAACCTTACATATTATTAATTTTCCATTATTTCTATAATGGTTTCTCTTAACATTTACTTTGGCTAATTGAAAATGAATCACTTCCTAGTTTGATTAATATATATAGCCTTTAATTATTCATACTATTCTAAAAACTAGTAGTAAATTGCTGTAGGTAGTATTCGTCATGGTTGATTTCATTCGAGGTGATACCGAAAACCATACAGCACTGGACAGATGTTTTGTCCTCAATAACTACTCGTTTCCAGGATCCTTTTAGGGATTGAGTACAGCATCATTTGGTCTCTTAGTGAACACTTTGCTACTAGAGCTATTAGGATGAGGTTATGTGTGATTTAATCCAAAAGCTGCTTAATACTCCCAGGTTCCCAATAAAAATTTGATAGTTGTGGTCAACAATGAAGCATACATATTTACTTACTTATTTGTAAATTAACCCATGGATAAATAATGTCAGTTATAGAAATTGGTGACGGTAAAGGAGATGTAAAAGATTTTTCTACCGGCACTTATAGTTCAAATTGTATTCAGTCTAATTATATTTTTCAGGGACGAACAGAATGCACTTTAAACAATCTCAAACCAGCAACATCATACAAAGTTCAGGTATGTTTCACTTACTACGCACAACTTTAACAGTAGTATATTTTTAATTCCAGCAAGTATTATGATATTTATTTGCAATGTGACCCCTAATATTCCATTCCTTATTGTATTATGCCAAGGAAATTTTGGGATGAAATATAAAGTTAGTCATATATAAAAACATAAAACGAATGGTTATTCATGTGATTTACAACATTTTATAGCTAAACTAATATAATAGAATAGTTATTATTAACGAATACTTTTTCAACTGACAATGAATAACAAATTACAAGTTAGTTCACTGTAGACTTGGTAATCTTTTTACTGTCAGGCAATAGGTATAAAACCTAGACTGACTTATTTTTCTTGCTAGTCGATATCTATCAGCGGAAACTACCTGTAATTTTGAGGGATCTGATAGTGTTCGTGGTATTTTTAACATTGTCATTCATTTTCACATTTACATTTATTCAATAGGGTTATTCAACCCACTTATCAGGTTAACTTTGAGTCGAATTACAAGAGTAAAAGCTGATAATATTTCCGAATCGCTTGAACCAAGGTAAGTGGAACTTAGTTTGAACGCATCACCTGAGCAGTCTAGCGTCCTATTGGGTCCTACGTCCTTCTAACTCGTCCTCTTGAGTCCAGAACACAATACCAGCTTCTGAATCAACCAAATCGAACCAAATCATTTATTTCAGACATACTCGGTTTATATATCAATCAGGCAGACCACAACGTACAATAAAATAGAAACTAACATGTGTACACAAATAGGCCAAAAAGTGGCTGTGAATGTGGGAGACAGTAATTAATAAACTGGGCATAATTTAGGGACAGTAAATCGTACAATGATAAATTATAGGTCAAAGTGAAGCTTATGATAAGGGGAATATAAATATACATAATCCAACTATTAAATAATTACACCGTAAGAATATATAGATAATATTAGTCAATTAATGTCTCAGAAGTTACTCGTGATTTAATCTTTGTTCGGATATAACACCTCCCCCTTTTTGTTTTTGAAGATCCAAAATTTAGATTCTGATTTCTCAAAAAAATATGTGTATCTTTGAATTCTCCAACATTCTCCTCCTCCACGAAATAATGTCGGATCCTCATATCTCCAACTTAAAATTAATATGACTTTATTTAAACCATGTTTCTTGCATTGAATGTAGAATCCACTAGAAATGATTAGAGGGTTATTTGATTCAAAGTAATTAGGATTTGGTTCTTCTGCAACACTTTCTTCAAATTCATTTTGAATCTCATTAGTGGATACCAGGTTGCTAGGAAAATCAACATCTAAATCAATTTGATTGGATTTTCGATCACATTTTGGTTCAGCCGATATAGCTTTCTCACTGTTATAAGGAATTTCACCAAAATTATGTGCATTATGATGAGAAATCATACCTGGTACATTTTCATGAGAAATCGGATAACTTGGTTCAATATAAATTTCTGTCTCCCAGTGATTTTGAGTATCACTTGGTACATCTGGATTCATCGTATTGCTCCAACTATTTTCTGGATATGATTCCACACAGCTTTCTCGATTAATATCACATGAACCATAATTTTGTTCTAGCTGGAGTTTATTTTCAGAGTTAGCCAGGGCCAGTAGTGCTTCATTCAATTCTGGACTCGGGACTTCATCTACGGGACCTGTTTCTTGACCATCTGGTATTGTCACAATTTCATGTGCATTTAGCAAGATATTGTCTTGCTGTGAACCGGACAACTTATTCATATTACGTTTTGCTTCAGGTATAAAGGGATTTGAACCCTCCAAGCTGCATGCCTCTGAACTGGCCATAACTGCACCCTTGTCTGCATCATAAATAGATTTCTTATTTTCTAGTTGAGTGAAAAGTCTGCCAATAATTGTTTCAAATATTTGCTGTTGAAAGGCTAACATATGCTGCTGTTGCTGCTGCTGTTGTTGAAATTGTTGTTGATGTTGCTGCTGCTGCTGTAATAATAACTGCAACTGTTCAAAAGAAATCGCCATATTTTTTTACTGCTAATAATAATAATAATCCCAAAAAATATCACCGGCAATTATTACAGCTTATTTCTTTTCAAGATCTGAGTCACTAATTGTTGTATTATTTTTTTTCGTGCCAAAATCCCCGTCGCCAATTTGTTATGTTTTGATGTCCGGCTTACGATCACGTGACTTATACACCAATCAGAATACGGCTTATACGAATATTCGCACTATGACAAGACCAATGACGTTCAACCGGTCTGAGCAGTCTAGCGTCCTATTGGGTCCTACGTCCTTCTAACTCGTCCTCTTGAGTCCAGAACACAATACCAGCTTCTGAATCAACCAAATCGAACCAAATCATTTATTTCAGACATACTCGGTTTATATATCAATCAGGCAGACCACAACGTACAATAAAATAGAAACTAACATGTGTACACAAATAGGCCAAAAAGTGGCTGTGAATGTGGGAGACAGTAATTAATAAACTGGGCATAATTTAGGGACAGTAAATCGTACAATGATAAATTATAGGTCAAAGTGAAGCTTATGATAAGGGGAATATAAATATACATAATCCAACTATTAAATAATTACACCGTAAGAATATATAGATAATATTAGTCAATTAATGTCTCAGAAGTTACTCGTGATTTAATCTTTGTTCGGATATAACACCTCCCCCTTTTTGTTTTTGAAGATCCAAAATTTAGATTCTGATTTCTCAAAAAAATATGTGTATCTTTGAATTCTCCAACATTCTCCTCCTCCACGAAATAATGTCGGATCCTCATATCTCCAACTTAAAATTAATATGACTTTATTTAAACCATGTTTCTTGCATTGAATGTAGAATCCACTAGAAATGATTAGAGGGTTATTTGATTCAAAGTAATTAGGATTTGGTTCTTCTGCAACACTTTCTTCAAATTCATTTTGAATCTCATTAGTGGATACCAGGTTGCTAGGAAAATCAACATCTAAATCAATTTGATTGGATTTTCGATCACATTTTGGTTCAGCCGATATAGCTTTCTCACTGTTATAAGGAATTTCACCAAAATTATGTGCATTATGATGAGAAATCATACCTGGTACATTTTCATGAGAAATCGGATAACTTGGTTCAATATAAATTTCTGTCTCCCAGTGATTTTGAGTATCACTTGGTACATCTGGATTCATCGTATTGCTCCAACTATTTTCTGGATATGATTCCACACAGCTTTCTCGATTAATATCACATGAACCATAATTTTGTTCTAGCTGGAGTTTATTTTCAGAGTTAGCCAGGGCCAGTAGTGCTTCATTCAATTCTGGACTCGGGACTTCATCTACGGGACCTGTTTCTTGACCATCTGGTATTGTCACAATTTCATGTGCATTTAGCAAGATATTGTCTTGCTGTGAACCGGACAACTTATTCATATTACGTTTTGCTTCAGGTATAAAGGGATTTGAACCCTCCAAGCTGCATGCCTCTGAACTGGCCATAACTGCACCCTTGTCTGCATCATAAATAGATTTCTTATTTTCTAGTTGAGTGAAAAGTCTGCCAATAATTGTTTCAAATATTTGCTGTTGAAAGGCTAACATATGCTGCTGTTGCTGCTGCTGTTGTTGAAATTGTTGTTGATGTTGCTGCTGCTGCTGTAATAATAACTGCAACTGTTCAAAAGAAATCGCCATATTTTTTTTACTGCTAATAATAATAATAATTCCAAAAAATATCACCGGCAATTATTACAGCTTATTTCTTTTCAAGATCTGAGTCACTAATTGTTGTATTATTTTTTTTCGTGCCAAAATCCCCGTCGCCAATTTGTTATGTTTTGATGTCCGGCTTACGATCACGTGACTTATACACCAATCAGAATACGGCTTATACGAATATTCGCACTATGACAAGACCAATGACGTTCAACCGGTCTGAGCAGTCTAGCGTCCTATTGGGTCCTACGTCCTTCTAACTCGTCCTCTTGAGTCCAGAACACAATACCAGCTTCTGAATCAACCAAATCGAACCAAATCATTTATTTCAGACATACTCGGTTTATATATCAATCAGGCAGACCACAACGTACAATAAAATAGAAACTAACATGTGTACACAAATAGGCCAAAAAGTGGCTGTGAATGTGGGAGACAGTAATTAATAAACTGGGCATAATTTAGGGACAGTAAATCGTACAATGATAAATTATAGGTCAAAGTGAAGCTTATGATAAGGGGAATATAAATATACATAATCCAACTATTAAATAATTACACCGTAAGAATATATAGATAATATTAGTCAATTAATGTCTCAGAAGTTACTCGTGATTTAATCTTTGTTCGGATATAACACCTCCCCCTTTTTGTTTTTGAAGATCCAAAATTTAGATTCTGATTTCTCAAAAAAATATGTGTATCTTTGAATTCTCCAACATTCTCCTCCTCCACGAAATAATGTCGGATCCTCATATCTCCAACTTAAAATTAATATGACTTTATTTAAACCATGTTTCTTGCATTGAATGTAGAATCCACTAGAAATGATTAGAGGGTTATTTGATTCAAAGTAATTAGGATTTGGTTCTTCTGCAACACTTTCTTCAAATTCATTTTGAATCTCATTAGTGGATACCAGGTTGCTAGGAAAATCAACATCTAAATCAATTTGATTGGATTTTCGATCACATTTTGGTTCAGCCGATATAGCTTTCTCACTGTTATAAGGAATTTCACCAAAATTATGTGCATTATGATGAGAAATCATACCTGGTACATTTTCATGAGAAATCGGATAACTTGGTTCAATATAAATTTCTGTCTCCCAGTGATTTTGAGTATCACTTGGTACATCTGGATTCATCGTATTGCTCCAACTATTTTCTGGATATGATTCCACACAGCTTTCTCGATTAATATCACATGAACCATAATTTTGTTCTAGCTGGAGTTTATTTTCAGAGTTAGCCAGGGCCAGTAGTGCTTCATTCAATTCTGGACTCGGGACTTCATCTACGGGACCTGTTTCTTGACCATCTGGTATTGTCACAATTTCATGTGCATTTAGCAAGATATTGTCTTGCTGTGAACCGGACAACTTATTCATATTACGTTTTGCTTCAGGTATAAAGGGATTTGAACCCTCCAAGCTGCATGCCTCTGAACTGGCCATAACTGCACCCTTGTCTGCATCATAAATAGATTTCTTATTTTCTAGTTGAGTGAAAAGTCTGCCAATAATTGTTTCAAATATTTGCTGTTGAAAGGCTAACATATGCTGCTGTTGCTGCTGCTGTTGTTGAAATTGTTGTTGATGTTGCTGCTGCTGCTGTAATAATAACTGCAACTGTTCAAAAGAAATCGCCATATTTTTTTACTGCTAATAATAATAATAATCCCAAAAAATATCACCGGCAATTATTACAGCTTATTTCTTTTCAAGATCTGAGTCACTAATTGTTGTATTATTTTTTTTCGTGCCAAAATCCCCGTCGCCAATTTGTTATGTTTTGATGTCCGGCTTACGATTACGTGACTTATACACCAATCAGAATACGGCTTATACGAATATTCGCACTATGACAAGACCAATGACGTTCAACCGGTCTGAGCAGTCTAGCGTCCTATTGGGTCCTACGTCCTTCTAACTCGTCCTCTTGAGTCCAGAACACAATACCAGCTTCTGAATCAACCAAATCGAACCAAATCATTTATTTCAGACATACTCGGTTTATATATCAATCAGGCAGACCACAACGTACAATAAAATAGAAACTAACATGTGTACACAAATAGGCCAAAAAGTGGCTGTGAATGTGGGAGACAGTAATTAATAAACTGAGCATAATTTAGGGACAGTAAATCGTACAATGATAAATTATAGGTCAAAGTGAAGCTTATGATAAGGGGAATATAAATATACATAATCCAACTATTAAATAATTACACCGTAAGAATATATAGATAATATTAGTCAATTAATGTCTCAGAAGTTACTCGTGATTTAATCTTTGTTCGGATATAACACTACCCATCTTAGAGTTTCACATGAGTTGGTGTTCATGTAGAAATAAATGAATACAACATGAATGAATTGTAAAGAAATATGAATGGACATACATCATCCAAAAACAAAAGTAATCAATCTAGAAAGAAATTATAGTAAGAGTTATTTATATCCATATAAATAATATATAATTGAGGTTAGGTATAGAATGTATTTCAGTAGAAGATCAAGAAAGAAAGAAAGAAAGGGGATGGAAAGTAATTAATATGAAAATGTATGAACAATGAAATCTGACACAATTGATTGATATTTGTAAAAGGAATAATCAAATTCGAGATGATGGATTAATATTTTGCAAATTGACGATTTACTATTAACACCGTTGGATGCCGGCTCAGTGGTCTAGTGGCTAAGTGCTCACGCGCGAAACCAGCAGGTCCTGGGTTCGAATCTCGCAGGGGGCGAGGTCGTGGATGTGCAATGCTGAGGAGTCCCATAATAGGACGGAACGGCTGTCCAGTGCTTCCAGGTTTTCAATGGTGTTCTAGCTTCAATTGACTAATGATCTTTATCATTGAAACAATCAATTTCATTGCAACCAAAACTCACTGCAACAGCTTAAGCTCCTGGGTTAAACCTTTGTGATATAGTGTAGAGGTTAACCAAGTTTGTTGAGATAAATTTCCTCTATATTCGACTCCAAATAAAGATATCTCATTAACCGAGTATTTAATACAGGCTTAATCTCCTAGTAGAATTATCGATTTTACTCGAGATCATTAAAAAGCCCAAAAATCAGTTATAGAGATAGTTTATTGTGAAAGCCTGGTAAAGTCCGCAAGCATACAGCAAGCAAGCACCGAGTGAGACAAAAATCAAAGTCTGGTGTGTCTGTGTTAAAAGATCCATATATATTTTTGAGTATCAATCAAGTGTAGATAAATTATTGATTATCTATGTGTCACAACCAATGGGGAATAGAATAGGGATAGAAGTGCAGACACACGCTCAATCATACTCATATGGAAATTAACACAGTTGTGTAGACAAATAATACATTAATGGAATGGGCTTGCTACATAAGCTCCCATCCAGAACATTGATGTTTTTATTTACAAAAAAAAATTTTATTAACATCTATGTTCGACAAAGAGATAAAAAACGAAATTGTCTTTAAAGTAAATGTACAATTTGATATGATGATGAGTAAGCGTTAAGTTGTCATAACACCTTGTGTGTTGAAACGCTTTGTATCATGTATGTATAAAAGTATATTTAACATCAACGAATTTCATAAAGTTAAAATGTAAGCATAATGAAGATCCGTGGCGCCAATAAAAAATAGTAATGAAAATAAAGAAGGATTTTTGTGGTATAAGAGCAATCTCAGGACTTGGTCTAGATAAATATGGTGGTTGCTACATACCTATCTGGCCAGTGTACTCTTCTTCCTGATCTTGTTGTGGTTTCTGTTGTTGGCGTACTTCGGAGTGAAGTAATGTTTGTTGCGGTTAGTCTGTATGGTGCTTGCTCTGATGCAGGTTTAGACCGTTTTATGGTTGTGTTTTTTTCAGTATACTTTAAAAACGGTGGTTTTACTCTGTTGATGCTAACAGCAGTGAGCCTTTGAATATTTGCTATGTCTTGATAGTTTATATCAGGGATCGAGAAGGTATTGATACTTAATCTCGACAGTGCATCTGCTGCCTCATTTGCATTGCCTTTTATGTATCGTATATCAGCTGCAAATTGCGAAATGAATTCTAGTTGACGAATTTCGCGCGGACTGTATTTATCATGATTGTGCATCAAGGACTTAGTTAGAGGTTTATGATCCGTATATATCGTAAAAGAATTGCCTTCTAACATATACCGAAAGTGTTTGATGGCTAGGTAGACAGCTAACAGTTCTCTACCGAATGTGCTATATTTTGTTTGCGTTGCGTTTAGCTTTTTTGAGAAAAATGCAAGGGGTTGCCATTGTTGATCGACATGTTGTTGAAGCACAGCGCCTACTGCTACATTAGAGGCATCGGTCATTACTGCTAAAGGTGCATCAACCTTTCGACGTACTAGTAATGCCTCAGTGCTTAATGTGCTTTTTAACTGTTCAAATGCTTGAATTGCTTGCGGTGTCATTGTCAATGATTTAGCTCGTCCCCTTAATAAATCAGTTAGCGGTTTTGCTATGTCTGCACATTTCGGAATAAAACGTCTGTAAAAGTTGATCATCCCAAGGAAACGTCGTAGTTTCTTGAATGAATCAGGTAAAGGATAATTTTTGATGGCTTGTGTTTCCTCAGGAACTGGTTTGATGCCTTGACTATCAATTACGTGACCTAAAAAGGTAAGGGATTGTTTTCCGAACTCACATTTGTCAGGGTTGACTGTTAACCCATACTCGTTTAGCTTCTCAAAAAGCATTTTCAGATGAATTAGATGTTCATTTTCATTTTTGCTTGCGATAAGAAGGTCATCTATGTAAGCATATACGAAAGGTAAGCCACGTACTACTTGGTCAATAAAACGCTGGAAACTTTGTGCAGCATTCCTTAATCCGAAAGGCATGCGAACAAATTCGTATAATCCAAATGGGGTAGTAATGGCTGTTTTGGGAACGTCGTCCGGGTGAATTGGAATGTGATGGTAAGCGCGGACGAGATCAACTTTTGAAAAAATCGTCACATCAGATAGACTATGAGTGAAGTCATGCAAATGTGGAAGTGGATATCTGTCTGGTATAGTACGGCTGTTGAGAGCTCTATAGTCACCGCAAGGTCTAACTTCGGAAGAGTTTTTCTTGGGTACCAAATGGAGCGGTGATGCCCACGGACTATCGGAGGGGCGTATGATACCCAACTCTATCATTTTGTTGAATTCGTTCTTTGCTAGAGCCAAACGAGAGGGGTCAAGGCGTCTTGGACGTGCGAACACTGGTGGACCCTCTGTCTTTATATGATGTACGACGGTATGTGTCAGTTTGTCCCGTTTGAAATTCGGTCGTAATAAGTCTGGAAACTGATTAAGTAAACTAACGTACTTGTCATTCTCACGATGAGGTTTGATCAATAAATGTATGGATGTCTCGTTAGAAATAATCCCTCTAATTTCGCTGCTATGGTCAGCAAGGACAAGTTTCCGACTTCTTACATCTACGAGTATTTTATGGGATTGTAAAAAATCAATGCCGATTATAGGAATGAGGACGTCAGCTATGATGAAGTTCCATGAAAACTTGGATTTAGGACCGAAATTTAATTGTAACTGCCTTTTGCCGTACGTCTTGATCTCAGATCTGTTTGCGGCTTGTAGTTTTAGTTTGGGGTCAGGTGTGTTTTTCTCAAGTGTAGTGGGTGGTACTACACTAACCTCTGCCCCAGTGTCGACTAAGAACTGTGTTCCAGTCCTTTTGTCTGTAACATATAACAAGCGACTGCTTTGAGAGTTGTGTTCAGCGACTGCAGTCGTCATTAACCGACGTTCATGATGGTCTCTTTGTTGTGTGCTTGCGAAATTACAGGGAGGAGTACATTTTTTAGCTTGCTTACCGTACGTTTTATGGTACCAACAAATGTTATGTCGAGTGGTGCTTGGACTATGACTTTTACGGCTTCTAGACCTTCCTTTCCGCTTGCTGTGGGAGGTATTCAAAAATTGGAGCTGAGCTATCTGATTAGCGAGGACTTCGACTGTTCGTCGCAACTCGGCGATCTCGTCAGATGAGTTTGATTGTATGTGAGATACGGAGTGCGTCCTAGTTCGCTCGTAAATTCTATCGGCTATATCTGCTAGCCTATCAAAATTGATATCCTCGTCTCCGATTGCTAGTATCTGTTGGATGTTTTGTGGTAGACGTCTGAGCCACAATTGATAGAATAGACGTTTATCTACTGTACGATTCCCCAATAAATTTGTCATGTGGCGTTTTAATTGAGATGGTGTACTGTCACCTAGCTCTACATTAGCTAAAAGTTGATCAATTGTTTGCTGGTCGGTGAGAGATGTAACACGAATGACCTCTCTTTTTAGACAATCGTATGGTGAGTCTGGATCCGGTTTAAAAATGACGTCAGACACTTGTTCTATAACATCGTCTGGCAGCAATGAGTTTGCATAACTAAATTTTGTGTTCTGATTTGTGATTCTGTTTGCAACAAAAAAGCTTTCTAAGCGTGCAAACCACAGTTCGGCCTTTCGGGGATTAAAGACAGGTAAAGGTACAGAGATGGCACCCACGGAAATAGACTTAGATGAAAGGCTTGGTGAATTATCAAGTGACATGATACGAAGAAATAATAACAATAGCAATAATAATAAGCTGAGGATTGAAATATATGATATGAATAAGTCGAAAATAACAACAAGAAATATATATGAGACTCACCGAAAACAAAGGTCACTTTGAGTTTAAATAGGCAAATATAAAGTAATAATTCCAAAGCAACAATGTTATAGATGAATTAACTGACTGTCAATGTATTGTTAATAATTGCAATAGTAATTCCAATATGAAGTTCTTTATGATTGGAGAATATGCAGCAGATTTTGTAGAGAAACAGGCGCGTGTTCTAAATGCGGCTCACCAGTTTGTAGAGGTTAACCAAGTTTGTTGAGATAAATTTCCTCTATATTCGACTCCAAATAAAGATATCTCATTAACCGAGTATTTAATACAGGCTTAATCTCCTAGTAGAATTATCGATTTTACTCGAGATCATTAAAAAGCCCAAAAATCAGTTATAGAGATAGTTTATTGTGAAAGCCTGGTAAAGTCCGCAAGCATACAGCAAGCAAGCACCGAGTGAGACAAAAATCAAAGTCTGGTGTGTCTGTGTTAAAAGATCCATATATATTTTTGAGTATCAATCAAGTGTAGATAAATTATTGATTATCTATGTGTCACAACCAATGGGGAATAGAATAGGGATAGAAGTGCAGACACACGCTCAATCATACTCATATGGAAATTAACACAGTTGTGTAGACAAATAATACATTAATGGAATGGGCTTGCTACAATAGCATGTTCGCACCTGTGAGTACTGGTTCGGATATAGTACAATATAGCTCCATAACGCTTCCTCGTTTATCATGATCCTTTAAATGATATCATTTTGTGATCATAAATACCTTGGAATTGAACAAGCTGAGTTTAGTTTATGTTAAGATATGCTTTTGTGATTAGTTTAACTATGCCGATTAAATTATAAAACAGTTGATTCTAATATTTTGCTATTACCATTTTACTGAAACCCTTGTTTTTCAGCACTACAACCAGTCACCTCACCAACAAAACTTCAAGTAATTCACATAAATAATTTAAATTATCGAATATCATGGGTACAACCGACGACAACTCTGGATAAAATAACACGAGATGTGGACAAATACTCAAGTCGTTGTGCAACTGTCAATAAATTAAAGCGAAATTCAACTAAATATCGAATAATGTGGGCACCAAGAATTCATGAACCAGTGGATGAATCAATGTATAATGATGAAATCGGTTTCAGTCCGATAATGGATTTACAACAGATTGATGTCAGAGTAATAGATAAGGTAATTGACATACGTTTGTTTTTTTCACTAATGTTTATCCTGTTATTATCAATGATGTTTATATAATAAACTATTCGATCTCAGTTGAGCTACAACATTGGAACCAGTAGATTAGAACAAATTATGCTTGATCAAGTATCAAGTTGAAATGGTACATTATTGCAAACCTGATTTCGAACGAATGGCCGACAACGGTCTAATCGTAGAAACATGTGTAGTTTAGCTGTAATATGGGACTGATAACTTTTAATCCTAGCATAATACCCGACTCAGTAGTACTTACTTACTTACTTACGCCTGTCATTCCTCGCGAAGGAGCACAGGCCGATCACCAGCATTCTCCATCCAACCCTGTCCTGGGCAATCCTTTCCAGCTCTTTCCAGTTCTTATTCATACTTTTCATATCTGTTTCTATTTCCCGACGTAACGCTAATCAAACTGAGTAGTAACATAGTGATAAAAATAATAACACAAATATTTACTGGAAATGAGTTACAATGAATCGTACAAATGTTATAGACCACTTAATATTACTGCGAGAGAAACATTCTAGCAGTATGCACATATGCCAATATGATAGACTGATCAATTGCAGTCCTAAACATCAATGGGAAGATTCAAGTAAAACAATATCAAGTGAACTTAGTAAATATCATTAAAAGTCATCTGAACTCATTGTTTCCATATACACCTATGCTACAATAAATGATCATTGCATTAGTCGGCATATATTTTCTTATGTGAAATAGTAAGTTCTTTAAAAAATGTAGATAATATAGGCTGGGGGAATCCAACATAAACCAAAATGTTCTATTGACAACTGTTGAGGACGTGATTATACGGAATGGGACTAGAGATATATTGAAATAGGGATCTTTGTATGTTCATTCAAGTGAACGATGAAGTTGCTTGTAGTGTATCAATTGTACAGAATACTGAAATCATAATATTTATTCTTTAGAATTAGGGACAATTATTTTTACCTGTTGTACAAGGGAATTTCTAGAATGTTAATTTCATTTTCCCACTTAGGATCAAACATGGATTATATTAAACCAACTGAAACCCAACACACTTTATATTGTACATGTACAAACTTTGCTTGTTTCACATAACGGTATGGAGAGGGAAAGTGATCCAGTCTCTGTTTATTTCACAACAATTTGTGATAAACAAATGAAAAGTTCTTATTCAGGTAAGTCCTATTTACTATTTATGTGGATGATAAGAAACATCATGGGTTAGTTTTGTTTGATGATACTTTCATGTACAGAATGACATAAACTGAGAAAAGTTCATTTAAGACCAAGAAACAGGGGAGGGGCACTAGTTTCATTATTAGCATTTGATTATTCGACAGTGTAAATCAATTACGATTAATCCATTTAGTGAAGTTTATTGATCATTAAACCAATGGACACTAACGATTTATTTTTAGATGGATAATGTGGAATTAATCGATAATGAAGGCAGTTAAATGAAAAGTCGAGTAGATGATCACCGATCAGGGTGTGAATTTGAAAATGTCAACCACTGTATTTTGATTCAGTGTTTTTAAAATGTTCTAGGCGTCCTGAATGCTGGAAAAGCATAGACTTAGATAAAACAACAGTCTCCAACTTGCATCAACTATTTTCAAGGGAAACTCAACTTGTGAATATTTCCGAAATTCTCTCGATTTAATAAATAGGCTTCAAGTATATATATTACCTAGAAAGCATTTCTTTATTATCCATTTAGCTTTATACATATATATAATTAACTGTTCTCATCGTATTTAAACAACAGTCAGACAAAAATTTTAAAAAATTCAAAGTCGCTCTGCAGGATTTAATTTGTCCTACAGATATACTACTAGAACCGTAAACGCGATACTGGCGAGCACAGAGTCTATGTGAAAGCTATAGTCAGATCAAGGACAACGTGGCTTTAAACTTTCTCTGTTTCTGAACGTAAAAACAATTCGATTAGTTTAATAATTAAGGAAATTACAGTTATTAAATGAAACGCACAAGCATGCCGACCAATGTTGCGTGTCTTATCGAAATGAATAAAATTATGAGTCACATTAATATAATAGAATAACAATGTCTTTCATTTGGTAGATCACATGCAACAGCGATAGTTTACAGACACAACAGACTCGATCAACGTGGTGGGCGCTTGAACAACGACCTGATTGGTTAGTTATGGACATAACTAACCTTCCCACCCCCCAAGCGGACACCAAGTCCAAGTTTCGTTACCGTCGCGCTCAAATAAGCGGCCTCTTCCAGTAGGCACAGGTTCTGTATATCCCGGCTGGTGTCTTCTGTTGCTGTCTTCAATTAAACTGTTCTGACTCGTCCATCTGGACCATAATTGACCTACCTAACCATAGCTTTTGGCTACAGATTTCTCGGTGAGCCAATATTGTTAACTGGCACTAAGTCACTCGATTATAGGTTCCTTCTCATGTCCAACAACTTTGATCTCGTCTGAAGGGTTAGTCGGTAATCCCGTAACTATCTGTTCCAGAATAGGTTGGCTAGTTGTTGCGCTTCCTTCCATCTCCTGTTATATAAGCACGTTTTACTCACCTGCGCTTCATCGAATGATACGCCTCTGTAAGCTAACAATAACTTGTTTGGTGTAAGTACATCCAGATTATCACAGTCATTAACTAGCTTGACGAGTGGTCGATTGTTCAGTATTCCTTCAGCTTCTATTAAAGACGTCTTCAAGGACTCATTCGTCAATACCTTCTGAAACAGTAGTGATCATAGAATTCTTCCTATTGACTTTATGATGCATTCCCACATACCGCCTCGATGACGATCTTTCAGAGGGTTAAAGTGCCATTCACAGCCTCTTTCCAAAAGGGCATTTGCTATCTTATTTCGATCCCAACTACAGACGATCTGTCTAAGACTGGCGTCGGGCCCCTCTGAAGTTTGAACCGTTGTCGCTAAACACATGTTTGGAGTGACCCCGCCTTGCAACGAATCTTGAGAGAGTGCATAAAAATGAGTCAGTATCCAAGGTGCGGGCAGTTTCCATGTGAACTACTCTAATAGACAGGGAAGTGAACAAACAACCGTATCGTTTTTCTACGATTCGCCTCCTCTTAACGTAAAGTGGTCCAAAATAGTCTATACCAACCGAATTGAATGGTAGTACGTAAGCTTCTGGGCGACATTCGGGTAGTGGAGCCATAATCTGCGTTCACGGTGTACTGTTGAGTCTTTTGCATAGGAAGCATCGTTTCGGAACTCTTCGGATAGCATCTTGAGCCTTAATGATCCAGGACTGTTCGCGAAGACTGTTCAAGGTGTGAGTAATACCAGAATGCGCGTTCTGGAGATGAAAGTCCATTACGATCAAGTCAGTGACAAAATGTTTACTAGGACGTATAAGAGGATGCGTGTTTTCAAAGGGCAAGCACGATAATTGAAGTCGCTCCCCTTCTCGAATGACGTTGCCTATAACGAAGGGATTAAAATTTTTATCGGGCTCCTACATGCAATGGTACTTCTCATTTTCTTACCAGCAAACATTAGATGGAGTGTCATTTCCTTATTTGAAACAGATCCGCCTACTCTCTTCGGTGTTTCTCGAGATTCATATGTATTGCCGTTCTCGCCTTTATGCCGTGTTTGCCTTAGTGTTTCCATCTCTCTGGGAATGAGATCATTTGAACCAATTTAGTTACATCCTTCTTCGCACTATCGAAGCATGAATTAACGGTCTTCTGTCTAAATTCATCCTCATATTGAGGGCGAACCGTCTACATAGAGCAAATATTCTCAGCATTTTAAACCAGGTCTTACAATTAATAAATCGATTCATGACTCCTCGCTAATGTCTCGCCTAATTCTTCTGTAAACAAATGGGCTAAAACATGGTTCTCCTCTTTGAGTAAATTTGGCAAGCCACTTTCGTTTTGCCATAAAAAGTTCGGTTCGTGGAACCCCTTATTTAGTTTGATGCTGTCATCTAACGATAAATCACGTGAAGCAAAATCCGCATGATTCTGTTTTCTTTTAACGTATCTCTATTGGCCCACTTAACAGTTGGTGAATCGTTCCTAACCTATTGCTCGCGAATCTCTCAAATCTTTTAGTTATATTTCTTACGCAATGGAGTACGATTAATCAATCCGTCCAATAAGTGACAGAGGAGATAGGGATACGCAGTTGTTGTTCCACATGTTTTCCAATATTAGCACGTAGTACAACAGCTGTTAATTTCATTCTGGTCATAATGACAGGTCTTAGTGGAGCAACTCTAGACTTAGCTAGCAGAAATGAGCAATGAACCTGACCAGAAACACTTTCATAACGAATATACTTAACAGCACCATACGCAAGCCCAGAAACATCGGCAAAACAATGAATTTGAACGGATGATGGTTCAAATCTTGGCTTCAGACACTTTGGTATTCTTAATTAGCCCAACGTTTTTACATGCCTACACAAAATATTCCACTTTACTTGACAAATCGTTGGTAACTCTGCATCCCAGTATAGTTTCTGCCGACAGGTATCTTGTAAGATCACTTTGTCTGGTAGTATTATTCGGGCTACAAACCCAATTGAATCAAAAATAGATGCTACGTTAGGTTTCCACGAAACTCATGAACTTTGAAACATAATTAATCTGTTTGTAAGTTCCACTCTATACCCAGCGATCGTTTACTCGTCTCATTGGACTCGCAGACGGTAATATTTCCTTTGATACGGTCTTCCTCTGGAATGAACTCCAACACTTTACTATTACTAGTCCACTTAGTTAGGTTAAATCCTCCCAAACTTAAGAGTCTTTTAAAATATGAATATGTCAGTTTGGCTTCTTCTATAGCATCCACATAGAACTGCTCCTTAGCTGCTTACGTAACAACCCTGGGAAATTTATCTTGATTATCAGAAATCGTTTTCTGCAAAGCAAACGTGGAGCAGCATGGCGATGAGGTTGCTCTAAACAGATGGACTTTCCTTCTATATACCTCCGCCTCTTTTTCTAAGTCCCCACCTGGTCACCACAAATACCCAAGAACATCTCGATTATGCACCTGAACTATTACTTGATGGAACATGGCTTCAATATTTGCTGTAAGACCTATTGTTCTTTGTCGAAACCTGGTGAAAACGTCTACTAGGTTATTGACTAAATCAGGACTAGAATAAAGAGTCTTGTTTAAAAAAGTCCAAGCACACTGAGCTGCACAATTGAACACTATTCTTAACTTTTTAGGCTTCTTGGGATGGAAGACAGTATGATGAGGAAGATATCAGATTTGTCCATTAGAGTAGTTATCGTTTACCTTTTCGGCGTAATCTCATTCTATATACCGAGTCATTGCGTTCATATGGTCTTGGAACAACTTCGTATCCCGAATAAGTCGACCTTTCAAACAGCTAAGTCTACGTTCTGCTAATTTCTTATCACTAGGTAACTTGTGTTCTTGCCTCCAAAACAGAGCTATTTGATAGTGCCCACTTAACTTTTGCACTGAATCTGATATAGCGCTGAATGTTATACAATCTTCCACAGACATCGATGAAGTACGACTAAGTGGGTCTTTGAATCCAGTTGAGTACAAGTGTTCAAACTTATCCTTCAAAGCCTCCTTAGTCAAGAGGTAATTAAGTACGCGGTTGCTTTCATGGGGTTCCTCGTAAGGGCCAAACAGCGTCCAACTCAATATATTCCTCGCAGCAGACGGTTCATTCGTCTTTCCGGTTCTTATCTCATTCATCTCGTATACGCCCGGTGCATTATACCCAATAAACAGTCTGACATTCTCATCTGCTACTCTCATAAAACTTATGTCTTTTAAATATGACTAGAATGCCATTTGGTGCGTCGTTGTCACATTCCTGTAAACTGCTGGTAGTTTTTTGACTGTCAGCACTTTCTGTACCTTAACAGATGGAGAAAAATCTATCGAATGCAACTCCACATCAACCTCTTTGGATACCAACAACTATTCATTACTTAGATTCTTTAAAGATACCATTTCTGGTCTTTCCTCGAGGCCTAACTTATCAGCTCGATCTGCTATCTAGAAGGGCGCAAGTCTAAATAATCTTCTCCCCATTCTTCATCTATACAGACACTTAACGCCTTCCTCCATACAAGGCTAAGCATTAATATAGACATAACTATTAGTATCTCTTTGTTCTTCTCGATTTTTGTGTAACAGGGTATGGTGTCTTCAGCCACACCCTTCAACAGCACATGACCTCGGTAATCGACGATTTTTCGCTACATAGTTTGCCTTCAAACAAACGTTACACAACTTATGCCTAAGGACAAATTCTTTTCCTTTTCTAACATTCTTGTCTTTAAACATCTGGCATTGATCTGAAGAGTGATTGCTTGAGCACTCAAAACAAGATGAACTACGTAATAGAACATTGCCATCACTAGTACTCACATATGATATCCTTTCTACATTGTAATTTGCACTAATTTTCCCCTTTCGAAACGCCAGCACCCCTTTGGTCACTATTATTACCGCGGTTGACAAGTAGGCCATATCTGGTATTAGCTATATCTGACTGTTCCTTTGCGAATTCGCAGAGGTCCTTGAATAAAGGCTCCTACCCATCTTAAGAATTTAACATGATACTTTAACCCATTCTCTCTGTACATATGGTGAGAGTTTTAAAAACATGCATCCGATGGTTTTTGTAGAATTAAAATCAGATACATAGTTTATCTGAGTGAGCGTTAGCTCATAAATATGCATCTCACGAGACAGCCTTCTTAAATTATCTGAATCAGTCCCCTTAATAGCAGGGATGTTCAGCGTCTTATAGATAAATGCATGGGCTGCTATGTGCTTCTGATTAAATGTTTCCTCAAGAAGCTCTAACGATTTACGATAGCCTTCTTCTGGTTCGAGCAATGCACAATGAACAATAGTAGCCTTAGATTCAACATCACAATACTGAATCAAATAGTATAACTTAAGTCGAAATCCAACGCTTTCATCAAAACAGTCTTCGAAATTCCGTATAAAACTCCAATAGTTCGTGGGATTACCATCAAACCTTATAATCTCTCTCTTTGGCAGTTCTAAAGCTTTAGATATCATTATTATCCAGTCCTTTTCTTGATTATTATCAACTGTACGTGAGGTAGATGTAGACTCGTGTGACATAACCGTATCAGCCACAACTTGATTATAATATTCTCTTTCGATTTGACGTAACCGTTTTAACTCAATCTCTTTTTACGTCTGAGCTAAACGTACTTTAGCTAATTTTAACTCTAAAATGGGACCCATTCTGAAGCTATTTCTTTTAAACTAGTCATCACCATGAGTTTCAGAATAGTGGGGAGACAATTCAGAAATGTAATCAGCTTTATGATTCTCCATAGACATTTAAAGGTAATCAGTCTATGGATTATTGATGAAATTATTGGTCAAAACTTTGTAGTATTTAATTTGTCTTACAGATATACTACTAGAACCGTAAACGCGATACTGGCGAGCACAGAGTCTATGTGAAAGCTATAGTAAGAACAAGGACAACGTGGCTCTAAACTTTCTTTGTTTCTAAAAGTAAAAACAATTACATTAGTACAATTTCGCTCACTTACTTACGCCCGTTACTCCTAATGGAGCATAGGCCGCCGACCAGCATTCTACAATCCACTCTGTCCTGGGCCTTCTTTTCTAGTTCCATCCAATTCTTGTTCATTTTTCTCATATCTATCTCCATTTCCCGGCGTAATGTATTCTTTGGTCTTCCTCTCCTCCTTCGACCTTGAGGATTCCATATGAGGGCTTGTCTTGTAACGCAGTTGGGTGTTTTCCTCAATGTGTGTCCAATCCACTTCCAGCGCTTCTTCCTGATTTTTTCCTCTGCTGAGATCTGGTTTGTTCTCTCCCACAGTAGGTTGTTGCTAATAGTGTCCGGCCAACGGATCCGAAGTATTTTGCGTAGACAACTGTTAACAAACTCTTGTATCTTCTGGATGATGGCTTTCGTAGTTTTCCAGGTTTCGGCCCCATACATTAGAACTGTCTTCACATTTGTATTGAAAGTTCTGACCTTGGTGTTGGTTGCCAATTGTTTTGAGTTCCAGATATTCTTCAGTTGTAAATATGCTGCTCTTGCTTTGCCAATCCGTGCCTTTACATCTGCATCAGATCCACCGTGTTCATCGATGATACTGCCCAAATATGTAAAGGTTTTTACATCTTCCAAAGCTTCTCCGTCAATTGTGATTGAATTGGTACATGCTGTGTTGTATCGGAGAATCTTGCTTTTCCCTTTGTGTATATTGAGACTTACTGCTGCTACACTAATCGTCTTCTCCTGCATTTGTTGTTGCGTTTGCGATAGAAGAGCTTGATCATCTGTGAAGTCTAGATCATCCAACTGCATTCTAGTTGTCCACTGTATCCCGTGCTTTCCTTCATAATCCAATCGATCACCAGGAGAAAGAGAAAGGGTGAGAGTAAGCAACCTTGCCTGACACCGGTCTTTACTTCGAACGACTTTGTCAACTGTCCTCCATGAACGATTTTGCAGTTTAATCCATCATAGGAATTCTATATGATATTGACTATCTTCTGAGGCACACCATAGTGTCGAAGAAGCTTCCATAGTGTTGTTCTGTCCACTCTGTCAAATGCTTTTTCGTAGTCAGTGAAGTTGATATAGAGTGATGAATTCCATTCAATTGATTGTTCCACAATGATCCGTAGAGTTGCGATTCGATCTGTGTACGATCTATCCTTACGGAATCCTGCCTGTTGATCGCGATGTTGTGCGTCTACGGAGTCCTTCATCCTGTTTAACAATACCCTGTTGAAGACTTTTCCTGGTATTAAGCGAAGAGTGATGCCTCTGTAGTTATCACAGTTGCTGAGATCGCCTTTCTTTGGTATTTTGACTAGAAGTCCTTCTTTCCAGTCTTTTGGTACTTGTTCCTCATCCCAAATCTTATTGAAGAGAATGTGGAGTATCCTTGCAGTTACCACCAAGTCTGCTTTCAGTGCCTCTGTTGGAATATTGTCTGGTCTTTTTCCTTTTCCACGCTTGGTTCGTCTGACGGCCATGCTGATTTTTTCAATTGTTGGTGAGCTGACATCGATTAAAAGGTCTTTGATTGCTATTTCGATGTTGGGTGGGTCCAGTGGGGCTGGTCGATCTAAGTGTTCTACCCACCTGTTTCGTTATTCTTCAATGTTGGTGATTAGCTTGCCTTCCTTGCTTTTCACTCGTCTTTCTCGTTTACTGTAATTTCCAGAGAGTTTCTTTGTTTTGAAGTTGCCACAAGTATTCGGAGTTTGACAACGCTTTAGCCAGTATCACCTAATATGAAGCGTACCCAATAAGCAAAACCGAAAGACAGAAGCGAGGAGGTTCGAAGATATATTTGATAAGCTTTCAATATATCGAGGATCGTCTGAACCAGTCTGGCTAGCGATTGCAGTAGATGTTAAGCACGGCGTTCCCATACGTGATCTGGTGCGGATGCATGACCGAGCGCCTTCAGCTAGATGAGTCCATTAAAACTAATGTGGTCAGCATCCAATGTCGAAAACTTACGGAGCTATTTATTTTGGGGATTTATTTACCGCTACGGATTGCTCCCCTCCTAGCGGGGTAGTGATGACCCTAAGACGTGGCCAGACAGAAATTTAAACCCAAGTTTTTCGTTGGTAAACACTCTTCTGATAGCTTGCTAGGTTTAGCAGCGTTTGGTCGTCTTTCCTTACTATAAGTAACCATGGTGTACAATATAGCAAAGAAAAGAAAAAAGTGCAATAAAAATTTTCGTTTCTTTCAAACTTCATCGTTCTTTTTATCGTTTTTTCCAGCCGCCCTGGAAAAGAAAAAAAATATGTAAGTGCATGTTGAAATACACTCGTACGCGCGTGAAAACACAAAGCGGAGGAAAAACGGAAAATAAACTCATGCTCACGTAATAGCATAAAAAAGGATTTATACAATATGGTTTTTCTGTTGAAATAAAAAAATATTTAAGTATATTGAAATTAAAAAAAATTTATATATAGTACAAGGGAAAATCGAGACGATATAAAATGTAAACTTGTATCTTACGTGCAGTAATCGTTCAAATGTTCTGAAAATCTTACTCTTCTTCCAAAACGCGTTGTTTTGGGTTTATTTTCTGATACCGCCGAAGTATCAACGTATGTGTTGGCTGTAGATTGAGGTGTTATAAGTGCAGGAGTCGTGTCGTGCGATTGTATGGTTTTTTTCTAAATACGCTGCTTTAAGGCAATCGATGCTGATGCTATCGTTGGTTCCGTTCTTATCGATTATATAGTAGTTGGATTCGCATTGAAGAACTTTGAAAGGTCCTTCGTATGCTGATTCGAGGTGTCGTCGATGTGAGTTTCGACGTACGAAGACGTGTGTACTATATCGTAAGTCAGGTTGAACGAAAACATCAGTTGATTATGGTCGAGTGGAAACAAGTTTGACTGAACGCATGGCGTTTGTAAGCCTGTTCGTGTAGGAGGTTAGATCCATGTTCATTGAAGAGGGGGAAGAATACACGAATTCCCTTAGAAGTTGAATGGTCGTACCATAAACGAGTTGAGACGCAGTGTATCCAATATTAGCTTTCACTGCATTGCGAATACCTAGTAAGATGAGTGGAAGAACGTCAGTTGACTGAGAAATGTTTGCGGCTGATGGTGGCGCTTTTAGTTGTTGGTGAAAGCATTCTACTAACCCGTTTGCTTGTGAGTGGTAGGCCGTCGTTCGTAAGCGAGTGATTCCTAATACTGCGGTCAGACAACGGAAAATTTCAGATTCAAACTGACGTCCACGATCTGTAGTGATTGTTGTTGGGCAACCGAAGTTTGCTACCCATCGTTTGACGAAGGCGCGGGCCCCTGTTTCAACAGTAATGTCCTTGATGGATACTGGTTCTGGCCATCGAACGAAACGGTCTACGCAGGTTAAAAGATAAGAATATCCACTTCAATCTGGTAAAGGTCCTGCCAAATCCAAATGAACATGGTCGAAGCGAGCATCTGGAGTTTTAAACGAGCCTAGGAGACATTTGTTATGTCAAATAACCTTGGATTTCTGACAACTTACACAGGAGCGTGCCCACTACCTCACGTCTTTATTCATACCAGGCCAGCAAAACCGTTCTGCTATAAGCTTAATGGTTGCACGAACACTAAGATGAGAAAGTCTGCGCAACGTATTGAAGACTTTGCGCCGATAATGTTTCGGCACGATTGCGCGACCCCTACCTGTAGAAGGTTTCCTCACTTGCTCCTATCTGTTTGATGCGTAGTTTAAGGGTTGTTGACGATAACTCGTGCTGAAGTTCAGTGTCTTCTTTTTGAAGCTGGGAGAGTTTCAGAAAGTCGATTCCTTGGAAACTGTTCAAGGAAGTTATTCGAGATCAGGCGTCTGCAACTGCATCGTTTGCACTGGAAATGTGTTGAATATCTGAAGTAAACTGCGAAATGTAGTCCATTTGTCAAGACTCACGTGGTGAGCACTTGTCTGAAGAAGAGCTTGAAGAGAAAGTAAGAGGTATATGGTCACTAAAAAAGGTGAACTCTCGGTCTTCGATAGAGCGTTGAAAATGCCGTGCAGCACAACACATGGCTAGGAGTTCCCTACCGAATGTGTTGTACCTCGATTCAGTGTCTAGCAACCGTCTAGAGAAGGATGCCAAAGGTTGCCAGGAGTGGTTAACCCATTGTTGTAAAACTCCTCCGATTGCTGAGTCGTATGCGTCTACTGCGATGCTAATGGGCGCTTCAGTGTCCTGATGAGCAAGCATGGTCGCTTGAGCAATACGTTCCTTAAACGTGGAGAATGCTTTTCGCGCGGTGTCATCCAGACTGATGGATTTCGCATTTCCACAAAGTTGGTCGGTAAGAGGTTTCATAATTAAGGCGCATTTGGGTATGAATCGTCCATAAAAAACTTACCAGACCGTTGAACGTGCACAATGACTTGATGGTGGTCGGTTCTGGGTAATCCAGAATGCCCGCCACATTTGTTCTTAGGGGTCGGATACCTCTCGCATCGATAGTTTGTCCTAGGAAGTCTAAGAAGTCGGTTCCGATTTGGCATTTCTGAATGTTTACAGTAATGCCATGTTTTTTTAGTCGGTCGAAAACAAGGTCCAGATGTGATTCTCTGTCCGGACTTGCTATTAGGCAGTTATCAACATACGCATGTACGAAGTTGAAACCTCGAAAGATGTCGTCTATGAACCTTTGGAAGGTCTGTGCCACGTTTCTTAGACCGAAAGGCATTTGCAAAAATTCATAGAGCCCGAAGAGCGTCATAGGAGTTCGTTTATAGGCTTTAACCAAGTCGATTTTCAAAAAGACAGCTGTACCTTTCAAGGTAGCTGTCAAATCGTGAATGTGAGTCAACGGGTAACGATAGGGAATGGTTTTTACATTCAGTAGTCGATAATCACCAGTTGGACGCCATACGTTGCTGTCCTTTTTAGGGACCATGTGCAACGGAGATGCCCATGGGCTATTTGACGGTCTTATGATTCCTAAATCTATCATATGGTCAAATTTGTTTTTCGCCAACCTTAACTTTTCAGGGACCAGTCAGAGTAATTTAGAGAATACAGGTGGTCCTGTAGTCGTGATGTGATGTGTAACCGTGCTGGTTACACACGGCAATTTCGGTTGCGATTGGTAAATGCCAGAATACTTATCGAGTAGTGGTTGATCGAAGGGATCCATGGTGTGCTTAATAGTGACTGGAGATAACCTGCAACCAGAAAAAGAAGTTGCGCAAACAAATAAATTAGTATTTCCGTCTACTAGCCTCTGTTTGCGCGTATCGATGATTAAGTTGTGGTGCTGTAGAAGGTCCATACCAATGATCGGCATAGAAACATCCACAACAACAAAGATCCAGTGAATGGTTTTGCGTAAACCCACGTCAAGATAAACATACCTTTTGCCATACGTAGCGATAGGCTTTCCGTTTGCCGCCTGAAGATTTGAAACCGACTCGTGAAGCCGGTCGTTGGAATTCGCTGGCAGAACGCTAACTTCTGCGCCAGTATCGACGAGGTAGCGAACTCTCGTTATCACATCAGTGACGTTGCTATTAACGCGTGCCAGCTTGGAAGTTTCCTAAAACATTTTTTGTGTCGACCGATTTTGAGTTGGGAAAATTGTAGGGTTTTCTGCAATTTCTGGAGGATGTTCCATACTGGTTATGATACCAGCACCAGTCAGGATTATCCGTTTCTCGAGGTCTAGAGACAGATCGCCTACGTGATGTGCTTCTTCGTAGGGTGCGTGACCGCTTACGGTCGTTACGAAGTTTAAGATAACGCGTAAGTGTATGACGTAACTCTGTTATGTCATTCTGGGTCGTTTGAGGCTTTTCTTCGACTGAAAAAACCTCGGTATTAGAAGATTTTGTGATTTCAAGGATACGATCAGCAGATGCAGCCAGCTCGTCTACAGCGTTGTTTTGAAATGAGACCAGCACAGCTTGCACCTGTTGAGGAAGTTCTGATAAGAAAATTTGTTTGAACAGGCCATCATCGAAGGTTCTTTGGCAAATAACTTCTCTCATTCTTTGTAACATGTCAGTGGCAGAACCGTGTTGCAGGTCGATGTTGTTAAGGAGTTGGTCTAACCTTTGTCGATCAGTTAGATCTCCGCGTTTAAGCGTTTCGTATGGTTCAGAAACATCACTAGTAAACATACTAGGTGTTACGTACCTGTTGAATTCGCGCGGTAGTGCCTTGACTACTGTGAGGAATTGTGCACGTGTGTCGCTCACGCCTTGCTCGTAGAAGTCGGCTTCTGCGTAGCAGAACCAGGCTTCGATGTTGTCTGGCCAGAGAGGCATTAGTTGGAACGAAGGTGAGGACACAGTCTTTAACTTAAATACCTTAGGTGTCTGTTCAGACATAGTGATATATCAAGTACGAAAATGAAAGAGTGGGAACTATATGTATATCCAAAAACACTTGGAAAAAATCACAATGTAAAAAAATGTTAAATGAGACGAAGACATAAAAAAACCCAGAAAGGAACGGACTCATATTTTGCGATTCGGTGTACCGGATCACGTTAGGCTCACCAATGAGGATGCCACAGGTATTCGGAGTTTGACAACGCTTTAGCCAGTATCACCTAATATGAAGCGTACCCACCAAGCAAAACCGAAAGACAGAAGCGAGGAGGTTCGAAGATATATTTGATAAGCTTTCAATATATCGAGGATCGTCTGAACCAGTCTGGCTAGCGATTGCAGTAGATGTTAAGCACGGCGTTCCCATACGTGATCTGGTGCGGATGCATGACCGAGCGCCTTCAGCTAGATGAGTCCATTAAAACTAATGTGGTCAGCATCCAATGTCGAAAACTTACGGAGCTATTTATTTTGGGGATTTATTTACCACTACAGTTTTGTCATACAGTTGTCTCATATTTCTTTGTCTTGCAGCCTTTTCCGCAGTCATTGTTAAGTCTTCCACATATTTACGTTTGTCAGTTCTGATGCTCCTCTTCACTTGCTTGTTTACTTCTGTGTATTCAACCTGTGCCTTCGCTTTTTCTGCCCTTCTTCGGCTGGTATAGATTGCTGCCTTCTTGTTCCTCCTTTCTTGAATCTTATCCAGTGTATCAACAGTGGTCTATTGCTTGTAATGGTGCTTCGTGTAGCCCAATACCTCATGATATGTTGAAGTGATTGCCTACTTTACCCCTTCCTAGTTGCATTCCATATTAGTTCCTTCTCCATCGAGTAGATCATGAAAGGCCCGGAACTTATTACTGAGGGCTATCTTGAACTTGTCGGGTTTATCAGTATCCCGTAGAAGAGCCGTATTAAACTTTTGTGATATTGTCCGCCCCGTTTTCCATTGCGTCTTGAGTTTTAATTTCATCTTGGCGACCAGTAGGGGATGATCTGATGTTATATCAGCTCCTGTTTGCTCAATTTTCCTAGTTCAAGTCGTCCCATGATGACTTCATATCCGATGTTGTTCATTCCAACCTTAGTGAAGTCTTTTTTTGGTCACTTCTCGACGATTGACTGCAGCCTATCGTAGGATCTATCTTTAACGTCTTCATTATAGTCGTTGGTAGGTGCGTAGCATTGGATGACTTTCATTGTAATCCCCGTTTTCTTTGTTTTGAAGGAGGCTTTGATGATCCTCGGTCCATGAGATTCCCATCCTATAAATGCATTTTGTGCTTGTTTGGACAGCATCAATGCAACTCCTTGTGCATATGGGGCATTTTCTTCTTCATGGCCGGAGTATAACAGAAGCTTCACTGAAGCTAGTCGTTGTTGTCCAACTTGCGTCTAATGCGTTTCACTGGTCCCAAACAACTGTAGGTTCTATCACCTCATTTCTGCAGCAATTTGGAAGACTCTCTCTTAGTCTCCCACATTGTATGAGCATTCCATGTACCTAAATAAATGTTTGCTGTGGTGAGCCAATATTGTTTACTAACACTAAGACATAACTAACACGCTCACCACCTACAATTCAGTATTCAATCACTCAGTAGGCAGTGGTGTTCATCTACAACACCTTGACATATTGATGTTTTTTGCTCAAACATACTGGATAGAAATCCCTTCATGATGTATATTTTATCATGATTTGGGTATTGATCAACAGCAATCAATTACAAATTCACACCATCACAACCCGAATCCCTCAGATCTCACAACCAGAACAACACGGACAAGTTAATGAGCCACAATCAAAGGGGCTTTATTGCCGAATACAGTCAATTTACAATACATTGCGGTCATCATTCGATGCCATCCGTGTTACCTATTTAATATTTGACATGTCATTCTCATTTCTATGTGATAAATAACAAGTCCATTAACTCTTGCACAGTGTGCGTCCAGTGAGTTGACAGTCAAGCCAAATTCCTACCTTCCCCAAATCCCAGTCAAAGCACCAGAAGACAAGATGAGTTATCAAATATATCCTTTATTCGTAATTGTATGTGTAAAATCCAATATTACAATACAGCACGACTAATAAATATCAATAAACACTTATTTAGACCATGCTAAATAAGAATTTATGTTACTGATTGATAGTTAATTGACTCTGATTTCTGCTAGGTAAAAAAACATTTCAACAATTAATATATAGAAAGATAGGTCAATATTAGGTCTGAATAAATGTGTAAGAAAACAACAGATCAAGAGACAGTCCTTTAAAACACACAAATCACATTACCATAAGTTTCAAACCCCCATTCTACTCTTCAATGTAAATATCGATATCAGTTCACTGTATTTTGTTTCCATGACGAAAATCTCAAAATCATGGCAGTAATGATTACCATTACAAATGTAACTCTTAGATTGTTTTTTTCTTAATGATGTGGTTATTTCATTTATTCCGTTTACTTTCTTTTTGAATTGTTTCCAGGTAAATACAGATCTCGGAATTTCGCTTCTCAGTGTCCGGCAGCAGTATTCACCTATGCTCAGTTGTTTATTATATTCTCACTTCTTGGCATTTATCTCTTGTAAATAAGGATATAATTCACTACTGCAATTATCATCATAGTGAAACGATTAATGTAGACTATTATTCAATGGATAGTTTTTGTCTATTTTCAACACCATCCTTATAGTGATTATTGAACATGTATAATTTGTAAATATCGATGGTAAAAGCTTAAGATTCGACTGACGAAGAATAAAAGCCTGTTTGATTTTGTATTTGTAATTCATTTTTTGTTAACTAATTGTACAGATTTAGAATGTACATAAAGTATTTTCAAGTTATTCATGGTTTTATTGAAGAAATGTGGTATCTGTTACGTCCAAGTTTCCGCTCCTTCCCGTTATTGAAGCACGGTATATCGATCTATTTGCAATTTACGAACCCAAATTAACAATAGAACCAAACTCCAGTTTAGGTACCAAAGTTTATTCGCAATATACAAATAGTCGACCCAAATATCGTTCTAACAACAATAATTATAACAATTACAAAACAAACCTTCAAGTTTGTAGGTTCCCGGAGCGAAAACTCCTAAATACCGTGTCAAAGACAAAGAGAAACCAAATGTCCGAAAATAATGATATAGATAAACAAGTTCAGATGTTGAGTAAAACAAATACATCCAAAAACACAGTGAAATTAATATAAAGGTTTTAACAAGCCAAATGTCTTCAGTTCTTCCGTAACAGTATCCTGCATCATTTTTGGTCAGAACGTGTATAGTGACTGTTTAGTATTCAGACTAATTGTTTTTGGTCTTCTAACTATAGAATTTCTCGAAGTTCAGAGGGGCCTACGCCGATCAAAGAAGTGAACAGCATCAGACAATATCCCATACCTAGTTCTCTAACACAACTTAGACGTTTTCTATGTCTAATTAACTTTTGTCGAGGACTCATACCAGGTTGTGCATAATTGGTGCAACCTTTGAAAGATTCACTTGAAAGAAAACCAAAAGAATTCAAGCTGAATTCTGAAGCCCTTGGAGTTATTAAACAACTAAAAGATAAACAGACTCATGCATTTACGTTGATATATCCGAAATCTTTTTCCTCACTTCTTTTGATAGTGGATGCCTCAGACAAAGCAGTAGGCAGTACAATAATCAACTGGTTAAAACTACCTGGAAACCAACTGCTTTCTTCTAAACAAGACTCGCTCCAGCAGAGATAAGTTATTCTACATTCAGACGAGAACTGCTTGCAATCTACCTCACCCTTAAGCATTTCCGACACATGTTGGAAGGCATGTGCTTCATAGTTTTTACAGATCAACTTAGTGGACCCTTTACCGCGCTCGAACGGTTTTAATTGTCTGTTTTGATTCATGGGATTGCCTATAGCCATACCGATAACGGACATCACAGCCGAAACAGTGGCCAAGGTTTTCATACATCTATAAGAATAACGACAGATGGAGGAACACAGCTTTAATCTGAGCTATTTAACAAGTTATCTAAGCTTCCAGGCTCTAATAGGATACTTCACACTGCATATTACTCTCAGGCAAATGGAATGGTAGATCGCCTTCAACGTCAACTAAAGGCTGCCCTTACCCTCAAAATTCAATCAGTGGACAGAATTCCTGCCATTATTTATGTTGGGAATACGAACAGCTGTTAAAAATGACCCGCAGTGTTCAGCAGCGGAACCCGTTTTTGGATCGACTCTGGGAAGACCGAGTGATTTTATTAACCCTCATACTGACAGTAAAAATCTTGATCTCGAAAGTTACGTAGACCAAATACGGAACCATATGTCAAAGCTCAACCCAATTAATACTAGTGAATAAACGCGGGCGACATGTGTACCTAAAGTTCTAAGCAATTGCACGCTTATCCCTCCATTTGAAGGTCCTTTAAAGTTATCTCAAAGAAACCTAAATATTTGGTGATAGAGAAACAAGGAAACATCGACTACGTAAGTATTGATGGACTCAAACCGGTTTATCTAGATCATGTATGCTGTAAGACCGTTTGCCCGACAAAACAATAACTGAATCAACGAGCAAAAACGAAAAACCTGAACAAGTGGATAAAAAGGTTAGATGGGCACAGCCGATTAGTCAGTCAAGAATGTCCATATTTTTTTCTGAAGCCTAAAATGTGACCACGTATCTACTAAGATCTTGCGTTTAATTAACCAAAAATGTTTTTTCTCGTACCGTTTCACCAATTCTATTACATTAACAACAACGATACCAAAAAGTAGTAGTCTGAAATATTATACTACCCACACCTCAGATCTTTTCTTTTTGATGTATGAGCTTTACATTTACTTTTTAAAAAAATACTTAATACGTAACAACTTAGGCTTATTGGTTAGGAGTTGACCACAAACAACTGAGTATATGTCTAAGCAATAGAGCTCATGTATCCACTCACTTTCTTACTTCTTAACGACATTATATTTCTTATCTTGCATTGAATTTTGAAAAGCTTGATGTGTTTGAACAGGCAACCTCCCGCTCTACTGTGACTTTCTTGCGAGCTAAATAAAGACCTATTCACAACTACTCTGATCTCTTCTATCAATAGAACGGAGGTTAGCTTTGAGCACGAAAGCTTGCATGAATGATGGAACATTTGCTTGAAACTTGCGGGCTTATTTATTGCTATGACGATTACGCCTGCAAATCAACGATACTCGATAGTCATCGACAATATTCGTAATATATTTGTGAAATGCCAATGTTTCACTTTGTCCAAAAGTTGGTTAAAGTACCTGGGTAATGTTTGGCGAAATGCACTGGAGTAATTACGAGCACATGTGTTTCGATGAACAATAGTGTATTGCTATAACCATGTCCAAGTTTAAAACTACTTGTTAAAATTAGTAATGGAGTAGTACACTGGCTGCTAATAACGAAAGGACGAAAAATGATGCGCAATAGACGTATATCCACTTTAATATAGGATACCATTAAATAATTACTTGTGAGTGAGAAAATTGAAATGATAATGATTATAACTAATTCATATATGTGATTCATAATTTATATTGTTACATGGAGACATGTAAAAAGGACAGAGAGCAGTAAATATCTACCCGAAAAATTGATATGATGAACTGATTAATAATCTAAGAACATTTAGTGGGCTTACATAGGTTTGAAAACGGTGGATAGAAATTGCAGTACAGGAGATATGCTAAGCAAGCATGTGAATAATACAGGATTTCCAACTGAACAGGATTACTTTTACTCCTAACCACTTTTGTTCTGAACCATACTGATAGCACCTCAAGATACAGAGTCTCACTATTTATAGGACCAAATCACTATGTACCGAAGAAGATGGACTTATAAACGTGGCTATACATATTGCTATCAAACTTCACTAGAAACTGGTTGGTATCTAAAATTTTAGTAAGCTGGAAAATCTGTACTTTATATCATACTGAAAATACCTGAATATGTATATCTCTTTGGGTCACGCTCATCCATATTAAGGTATTCACGCTGCTGAAAATTGTTAGAAACACAGGGATTAGGTAGTGTTGCACTTGATTAACTGAAACATTTATACCCTATGATTTATTGTATGTACCCTTAAACGTCTGGCTTTTTCAGTGTGTTATAAGTATATGCCGGTGTTGGTATTGATGTGTAGCAGAAATAGGACAGTTGCATTCACATGTGAGTGATTCCACTTCATACGGTGATTCTCTGTCAATCATGAATATAAGATTATCCACTTTTTGTTCAACATGGTCATAATGCGTTTCCATAAGTTCTTGGAATTAGGTGGTTGGTTAAAGGAAATAATTATTTGGGTGCATTGCAGTTATAGCGCACGGTGGTACCAGTTTTGTTTTCCATACTTCTGGATGTTCTAGCGTTCAGGCTTGAGATACATATGTTACCGTCTAACCATCGAAACGCATCTGTTGGATCGACTGACACATTTTGGGAACCCGAAGCTTCACATACAATACTTAAGAAATCCCAAAGCCGAAAGCATGAAGTTTCACCAATACAATAAGAATTAAATAACTACAACTCAGAAAGCATTACTAGGAATTGAGGGCGAGCCAGGTTTTATAGCTCACCAGCTGCTGGACATATTTCTCCCGAATCTCAGCCATACGGTTTACATGTAAGTAAAAACAAAAAGACAAACAAGTCTAACTTAACGCTACAGAAAATGAAGAATATGTGATTTACCTTATTTGCAATTACCTTCACAATTTCTAGATATAAACAGACAAAACAAGTTACGCGAACATAAAAAACAACACAAGCTTGCAAATATATCACCAATCTCAAGCAATTTGAACATATATAGGTAGCCATGATATCTGTTGTCTAAAGGCAATAAAAATAACTAGAGAAATTTCAACGAACTCGTCGAGAAAATGTAATCCGTGTTTAGTAATGTCTCTCCAATTATGTAGCACGTATTATTAGCGTTTACTTAAAAGCAGGAGAGACCTGAAACACAACACAACAGTCAGAACCGGTAAATGCCACTGAAGTAAGAACACGGCGTACAAGCGCAACAGAAATATATTTAAAAATTGAAAGACGCTGTTCAAGTACAAAAACGGAAGCTTATTACGAAATGGGTTTATTCATTGTTCAGCTTACGTAAGGCTTGTTCCTCTTTTAGTACGTTCACTCTTTGTTAACCCTGCAATAAGGAAAACAAAGTCGCATTGGTAACGTCGCATGTAATGATTTTTAATACCGTTACAATTGAACGATTTGGACTTCGCAGATGACCTAACCCTTCTATTACATACACACGAACAGATGCAGATAAAGACGGCTAGTGTAGCAGCAATCTCAGCATCAGTAGCCCTCAACATACACAAGGGGAAAACCAAGGTCCTCAAACACAACACGGAGAACAGCGATCCAATCACTCTTGATGGCGAGACTCTGGAAGATGTAGAATCCTTCACACACCTGGGAAGCATCATCGATGAACAAGGAGGACCAGATGCAGACGTAAAGGCGAGGATTGGCAAAGTAAGGGCCCCATTCCTACGATTGAAGAACATATGGAATTCAAAACAACTGTCTGTCAACCAATATCAAAGTCAAAATCTTCAGTACGGACGTCAAAACAGTTCTACTGTACGGAGCTAAAACGTGGAGAACTACTACGGTCATCATCAAGAAGGTACAATTATTTGTAAATAATTGTCTACGCAAGATACTCAACATCCATTGGCCGGATACCATCAGCAACAGCTTTGTGAGGGAGAGAACAAACCAGCTTCCAAGTGAAGAGGAAATTAGGAAAAGACTCTGGAAATGGATAGGACATACATTACGCAAATCATCAAACTGCATCACGAGGCAAGCCCCAACCTGGAATTTTGAAGGAAAGCGGAAAAGAGAAAGGCCAAAGAACACACTACGTCGGGAACTGGAAGCAGATATAAAAAGAATGAATAACAACTGAAAAGAGTTAAATAGGATTGCCTAGTACATGGCTGGATGGAGAATGCTGGTGATCGGCCTTCGCTCCTTCACTGGGAGCAACAGGCGTAAGTAAAATGTAAGTAAAGCCCCTAAACGTGAGGACTGCCAGAATATTTACGGGTCCTTTGTTTGATCGATAAAGGATTGTCAGCTTATTAGTATCTAGAATTCATTTGCATTGGCTGTTTGAACCTTCTCATTAATATTTAGGACTTCAATTAATCAGTCTGTTTTGGCTCATACGTGTCCCGTGTGGATTGCTTCAATTGTGATGTCATGTCACAAACATTATAAGCAGAGTAGGATGGTAGCCATCAATGGAATCTAGGATGCGCGTTTCGACCTAATTGGCATCAGTCAGTTAGACGTACTTTGAGTCAGGTAACTGCGAAGTTTACTGTACGACCAAATATCTTTTTGATTCCTTCATATCTTTAATGGCAACTAACACAATTTCATGCTGTATACTTCAGATCCGAGTTTCTAGTTGCATCTTGTTGAGGTTTTTGACCTATTCGGATCATTAGTATTTTGTTGAATTATTTCAAACTCACATACTTGCATCCCACAATTGACAATCGCAGACTGATCATTTTCAGTCTTGGACATCAATGGGAAGATTCAGACGAACGATACAAGTGAATTAATGTTCATCCTACTGCAAAACACTAGTAGCCATCTGGACTCAGTAGCTTAGTGGATAACGTGGTGACGTTTGAGGTGTATAGCGATGGGTTTGATTTCCGGAGTGCAAATCAACTTTGGCGTCCATGCGAATCCAGCCTATGAGTACCAAGTAGAAACAAACGCTCATTACGCACTTCATTACTGGCCACCATTCAACTCAGTTACCAGAACTATCGTTCAATAAGGAGTAAAAAGATGTCACTTTCATTTTAAAGTCACCCAGTATTATCATAGCATAGATCCATTGAATCTGTCTTTAAAATGATTAATGCAGATAAATCGCTACTTAGATGTTGATAGTTCTCCTCAGTTCACACATTTCAGTGTTGGTTGATGACTTAATTGTAGCCGATGTAATGTACTGACATAATGCATTTATCGTGTTATAAAGCAGCCACAAACCCATTTGACTCGATATGTTTTGCTGCAAGCATGTTTCGATGTAAAGTAGTTAGTTGACAGAGAACCATATGTGGCCTTAATTTCGTAATGTTTGGTGCCCAGCAGCAAAGCATACCTATAAATTTGTTCTTCATTAGGAAAAGGAGGAATATCCACATCAACTGATGTGTAGTTAAATGGAAGCCTGTAAATCCCCCAGAAATCTCAGTAAGGGTAGCTCTCTGAAGGTACAGTATCGAGTCAATTAGTACTCCTTGTTTGTTTGTAACGAGAAAGCAGTTCATACAGAGGCTACTCAAGCCCGAACTCACCGTTATCTGCCTTAAAAATATGGTGCGTCAAAATTAATTGAGGACCTCGTTAATGTCATACGGTTGGCGAAATGATGCTGATGCCAAGCTAAACTATCCTGTCGTTCTCAGTATGTCTTTAGACAAAGGCAAACCGGAATAACGAAGTTCGCCAAATACATTTTTAGTTGACGGTAGAACGGCATTCAAAAGCGGAACTTTCATACTGTTTAGGATGATGTAACTTAGTATTTGGTGTAGCAAATACTTAGCGGGGACATTTTAGAGAATTACGAATTTTTAACTCTCCCTGAGAAAAACTGTTGTTTCTTACTAAATAGTTGAGTTACACTGTGGTTTGATAAAAATAAGACATATCGCTGAACTCGGTACTTGTTCTCCTAGTTCTGAACGTAAACTCTCGATGCTTTTCTACAGAGCTTTCAAATTTGGCTACAGGTAAGGTCTAGCGTATGGAAATTAGGCAAAAAAGGAGGATCATCAGCGTTTGCAAAGCTCGGGAGATAGGATTTCAGAAAATGAAATCTGTTATATCTGAGCTCAGTAACATCCTTTGGCAAAATAGTTAAACGTCATCCTTTTCTTAGACAGCCATCAAGTCGAAAATTGGCTTATATCTACTAAAGTCGGTGCATTCAGAGATAACGTAATGTACTAGTGTCTCTGCCATGCATATATGGTTATTCCATACATATTTCCTTCTCGCTATATTGAATATATTATTCCATCAGTAGACCCAAGTGTGCGTTTCAAATGTTTTTACAAAAAAATATCGCCAACTACCACGTAGAACAGGACAGTATAGATAGTGATTTGAATTCTACGTAAGATTATATGAATCGAGTAATCACATCGTCAGAAGCCAACCATTACATCCTAGGTGTGTTAGTCAAATGATGTAGATAAGTGCACTAATATCAATATTATACCTGATCCATACATGTACGCATAGCGTTCTGGTGACCGAAGATGGAGATCCTGTCGACAACCTAGGTCGCACATTGTATTCTCTACCAAGATTTCACTATGTCAGGCCAAACTCTGCCTAAAGCCGTTACCATCTTTCTGCCTGTCGTAAAACGCGGAAAACCAGAAATCGCTAGGATATATAGAAATAAGCGGTTAGATACAAAACGTTTTCGGCTTTTCGTTGATGGAGACGGTATGACACCGTAACAAAGTTCATTTCGCCGATGAAGTTATATGAATCATATTGAAATAAAATACTGAAATCTGAAACTCTACCCATAGCCCTTCTGAAGTTACTTCTCATCACGAGCCCGGATGAAGAGAGGGACTTGACACTGAGTTGGGAGCTCCATCCTATAGATTACAACACGCGTGTAGTGCTAAATGTATATTTGTATTACAAGGTAGTAAGTGTGTGGACTGTGTGGAAAATGAATAGTCACACGCGGTTGTTTGGAAAAACAGCTCAAGTTGAATGGATAGTCAGGCATTCTTTCTTTTCGAGAGCAGAGGGATTTAGCAATAAATAAAACGCTTGGACTACTGGGATCTCTTGACAGCTGGGAAGGCCTTACTCAATTATTTCGATATTTTTAATGTTAATTTGGTGGTTGTTAAAAATAGCATGTATTGCTTCCACCGATTTATTTCGTAGATTTTCAGACTCTATGAGACTATTGCATCTTTTTGTGTAGCTTAGGTGTTCCTTTGCATGAGTTGAGATTTCATGAGATTCTCCAGTGTAGAACGCATCGCGATTGACGCAATCTAATCTATAGACGTGATTTCTTGAGGATGTAAATGAGATTTTATGCTTAAACCTAACTAAAGTGTTTTGTAGAGTGTTGATTGCTTTGTGATGCGCCTTAATTCTGCATGATTGCAAGATCCGTTGTACTCCTTTATTGAATTATCTTCTTCCTTCAGCTTGTCTTTTCCAGACGTTGTGGTCTTGCCAGCTCTGCAATAATGTCCTACAGTTTATTACTTTCTTTAATAGTCTTATCAAGGAAATTTATTGAAATAAAATCACCTTTCTTTGGGACTTCTGATGCGCCATCTGCTAATAGACAACCTATTTATCCGACAAATAGTATACGGTCTCTCATCACTCATATTCCCCTCGATTACAATTAGTGACCCTACCTACCGGCTCCAAAACGACGCATAAACACTGTTTACTGTAAAACACTGAAAACCAATGCGTTGTACTTAACAGCACTGCATAGTTTATTGTGGAACAGACTGATATAACCTGTTCGCAGTTATGGTTTTACAACCAACTTTAAAAGACTAACAACCCTGTTCTTAGACTCTTAAGAGTTTTACCAACAAATGTCAGAACTACTAACAAACTGAGAGGCAATTTTTAATAGACCGCCTAAAATTTGAACTTAGCTGGGTAAACTATTGCCCGGTCATTAATACATCTCATTTCCATTGACATTCGTATATGCATGACAGAATAATAAAACACACGATTTCCCTTCCCCCGTCAACCATAGTCAGTTAGGTCCTCATGGCACAACCTCTCACTTTTAAATTTAGGGTTTTCTTAACGTTTAAAGTAAACGCATCATCGTTGGTTAAAAAACACCAATTTTAACGAATTTTTTTGTATTCCTTGAAAATCTTCTGATACCAAATTTAACAAGCTTCTGATGAAAGCTACTTTAAATTTTTCTGAAATATCGAAGGCGTAAATGAAGGTGTTGGACGAAGTATTATGTCACATAAATATGTCTTATGTGGTGTATCACGACAATACTGAGAGAATAAAGGAATGAACGAGGAGCGGAACATATGATGTTCGTGACTAGTGAAGCAGACTTACTGGTGATGGAAAGATTAACGTAGTATTACGTGGACTTGTTTCCTTTCATTAGATCAGTTGCTAGTGAGAGTATCCAGATAAGTCAACGAAAACAAGCCAATAGTATTGTAACAAATAGAAGAGATCTCAGGGATCTGAAAGGTTTAAGATTACGTAGATTTCTGAAAGGTAGCAAAGAAAACAGAGTTCGTATCGCTTATGTTATTGCCTGTCTTCATCATTTTCATTACATTTATAAAGTCACGGATGGACTCCCAGGAAGAGTTGTAACAAGATTTCTGGAGAAGAAGTAAGATCACTTGAACGTTACAATTGAGAGTTAGAGGTAGTTGGGATAGGAAAGTTACGTCAATACTGCTATCAGCTACGTCCATCCAAATCAGAAGGCGCAGTGATCAAACAAAACTTTCTTCACCATAGACATGGGTGGATTGAGGTTAGACATTCAAATATGTAATAGTCACCATAATTATTTCTGGAAAAAGTCTACAAAATTACTCTCTTTTAATCTACCTTGTTACCTCCACACTAATAGAGAAAGCTAATGGTGATATCGTTTGCAGAACAAGTTGAACTCCTGCTTTCATAGGTTTTGTTTGGGTGGGGAGACATCCTCGTTCTCAAAAATCCACATAACTTGATCACGCTTTAGTGTTTAAGAGTACTTGAAGCCATATACATCACCCTCATAATATGTCAGCATAAAACCAAGGAGATGTGCGATTCCCTCCCAAAGGCCTTTTCCTTTAAACCGAGAAGATTCACATTCAACACGGAGAGAAGGTCAAAAATGTTGGACGCGGGAGCATTTTGATCAATATGGCATGGATTGGCTGTATAGGCATGATCAATATGTAACTTATTCTTTTTCATATCAAATATGTTATTCTGCGCCCATTCTAGATGTGTTTTTCAGAGGTGCTTAACATCGTTTTACTGACCGTCACCTAAAACAGGTCAGCGAAGATAGTGATGTGACTACCATGTAAGATCTTACGCGTTCAATAGTCAAATAATGGCAAATCTACGATTTTGCAATAGGTCTATATTTCTGGTAGCACAGATAAGTGTACTTATGCCAACCTAAACCATAACTCTTCAGAATGATACAGTAGAACCCGAATTAAGCTCCTTTGTTCTGATAACGCGCTAAGGTATGACAAATATTATGAGTGTACCAAACGAAATTTGTTCCATTCATTTTTTGGCAATCCCAGTATTTGTTGGTATTTCAAGTTTCTTATTGTTTTGAGCATATACGAGTACTTCTGTATCGATACCCACCAAACTGACAAGCACGTACCATTTACACCATCATCACTCTCCAGAAAAAATGAGACGACAGCTGCTGAAAACTTCAAAGCTCCAACTATGGGACAATACAAACAACTAAGGATAGTTTTATAGGTCAGCAGTAGTCATACGTTACATGTCAACAAATAGATTATAACATCGTTATTCAGGGTATACTATAAAAGTTATCGAAAGTCGGGCAATCAAACAAGTTGTGGGTCAAAAATAGCCAGAAGAGTGTTCCTGAGTGTGAGAAATAGTTAGCGATTGATAACCCCATTTGTCCAGAACGACTGTTTTCGTATATTAGGTGGCGAACGCAACAAACTTATGAGTCTTCTACTACGGTTATGTGGGAAGTCAGAGATACCAGTTATATCAGACAGAGCCTAAGCTGAAAGACTGCTGAATCATATTATCAAAGTCCACTTAGGGAATTTTGCCGTTAACGTATCTCGTAGTTTTGCTGCCAAGATATCAACCATGGTGCTTGTGCTTTTAAACAAAAAGGTTAATTTCAATTACTCAGTCTGGTGAGTAGAATTTGCTATTATTGCTCTCACTAGATGACATAATTTCAGGGTCACTCACATTCTTGTTCAGTATTTCTACTCTTTAGACTAGAAACCCAGGGGAGTAGAAAGTTGCCATCAACGAACCATTTTTAAAAAACAGAAAGCAGTAACCGCAGTTTGACTACAGACTAGTTGGACCGCTTATATGGTTCGGTGGTCAATCCAAGTAAACATGAACTACTGTTCATCCGACACAATAATAGTAGCTGGTACAGTGTCGATAAAACACTGCTTACATGAATGAATGAGCTAAGAGACCTAGGAATAATTGTAAATCATGACCTGATAACAAATATCTGTTGGAAGGCAGCAGCTAGTCACTTGATAGAGCTTCTAACTACTCTGACGAAAATATTTTTCGGATTATATCCCTGCGTGAGGTCTCATCTAGCACACTTCATGTAACCAATTAATCCTTACCAGTCGGGTTTGCCGTTTGTGTGGGTATCCATTTAGTGGCAATAATTTCCACAATTTCCAGCGATTAGCAATTGAAACGTCTATATCTCTCCCTCACAATTTGCCGTATTGACATTACAGTTCTTGAATAATGATCTGGAAGTTCACACGTGTTTTCGGTTCAGCTAGAGCAACCCATCTCTGATCACACAACAAAACTGTTCAAATGCACGACAGAATAGAATAAATTTTCTTGAGTTTATAGCGCACCTGCTTTCCGATGTACAATAAACATGTAGAATGTACAATTTTTTCATCAACTTAGTGAGTAAAAGCTGGATACAAGCGCATGATTTTCATAGGGAATTCCTCATTAAGCCCTAACTTTCACTTTTGTGCACACATTATTCAGGAATTTGGGGTGCGTTGCAGCATTATGTCAACAGGGTACATATGTAGATAGGTCTATAAAATTAAAATTAACTGCCTAGTGAAAATCACACTCTTGAATGTCGCACTGACACACCAAGTGAACGGGAAAATGCCAGATATTACAATTTTATTGTGTAATGAAAAAGGATGGCTATCCACACTTGTAAAAACAGAGTAAACTCGATGAGATTTTGTTACATATATCACCAATGTAGGCGGCCATATGGATGATTTACGGTTCATTTAGGTTGAACGTGAATAGCTCAATCTCCAAACTGACATAGAAATCATGCTCCGCAGTTATTATCAAACGTGGACCACCCTTTCATTATACACAGGCATCAATGTATTTTTGACTACTGTATGGCCAAAATATAATGTAGCGACAGCAATGCTTCAGTAAAACTAAGTACAAAAACAGAGATTGGCCACTATCACATGCGCCTGTTCGTGGCGTGCAACTGATTGGTGCGCGTTGGCTTTTGTTGACATTGAAAACTACCGATGAACTTTTTGATATTCGATGACCTGACTCCGGGATGATTTAACGAAAACCCAGTGACATTTCACTGGTCATACACTGTTTTTGTCACTGGCTGTCTACGATTAGAATGCCATAATTGGACAGGCGACATCAGCCCCGTAGGTGAACAAAAAGTGTTACAGACATTTCGCGCTTGGTAACGCTACTGTCTGTAATCTAGGGTTCCAAAATCAGTCAAACCAGGAGTCAGGAATAAGTGGGTTCAAAGACACATTTGTAGGAACTGCCTAAAAATGATCTGGTGTGGATACTGGGAGTATGACCTGTAGAATTATGGTCTACTATGATATTAGTACTGCTCTAATAATAGACGTAATCCTAAATATGCAGATTTATCATGATATAACTGCCTAATCTTTAAGATCTTACGTGGAAGTTATATCATTGTTTACACCAACTCATTGCATTGTAACAAGTACCAATACACGATGGAGAACAAGCTTAGGCTAGATATAGGACAACATATTTAATATGAATAAAGGATGTGAGATAACATTCAGAAGGGACCACGCCTGCATGGCCGAGCCATGCCATCCGATCAACTCTAATTAGTTCAATTCATGGTTCCCACCTTTTTCCTTCGTTAGGTTATTCTCCCTGTTAAATGTTGAATATCTACTTTGAGGATTGTGTAGTTAGAGCCAAATGCCACTACAGACCAACTATACTAAGAAGGCTAGCACTGATGTCTCAAACCTACATAAGTTTGTTTTGAGGACTTAACTGCTACTACAAACAACAAGTTTAAACCGTTGTAAAAAGATAAATGCCTAGTCAAAGAGGTTTGTGACATATAAGACCGTTATGACACACAGAGCTTTAGTTGCTTTAGAATAATATTCTCTATGGCCATGGAATCGACAATTACGTACTTACTGAGTCACTTAATTAAAAACACCATAACTTGGTAATCATGCATCATTAATGAAGTTAAACATACATGTGAAATGTACGAATATGTTATGTCTGAAAAGTTTTTAACTAGGTCGATACGACCATCAGGTACAGAATATTAGTTCAACCTGCTTAATAAGTAATCAGTCAACTGCATGACATTAATTATTGTGAAACTGAAGAATCATGCAGATAGTATCTTGTCAGTTTCCTCAGGAGTTGAGTAATCGATACTGTCAGCAGTAACACATGTTCTGGAAAAACGGAGAACAAAGAGGTGTTGAAAAAAGCTTAAAGAACTGCAATTAAGTAAACTGGCACAAAATCAGGGTTTCCGTAGAATAAGAGAGTGGCTAAATTAAACTTAATCCCTTCGTCAAACAGGAGTGCTAGAGGTGACTCGATCACACTTAATAAATTACTTAGTGATGAGTTTGCGTCTGACATTCCCTTATCTTTCTTCCCTTGCAAAAACATAATTTACAAAAGCGTTTCAGAATGTTCACACGGTCAGAAACAACAAATTGTTTCCTGGCTACCGGCACTCCTATTTAATTAGCAACGAGCGAAACTCCCGATCTCGACGCGTGGTTGAAGCTTCGCCTTTTGACGCCTTCAAAAAACAGATCCATAGAACTATGATTAATTCAAGTTATCCAGGTTCATGTCCTTCCGGAAAATAAAAAACGAAACAGAATGTTTAATGAAGCAGAGTCCATCATAGCTTGTGGAAATAACTAAAATGGATTACATTCCACCAATGATCATTGACCTCGACTAGTAGGTCGGATAGTACTAGTCGATAGGTCCAACTAAGTTATAAACCGATCATTTGACCTATACAAGTCACTTAAATCGAACAGTTTATAGAAAAGCCTTGGCAAACATGTACTCTCCTGTGGTTACCACTCTCTCTTGGACCAACTATGTCTGATACATATCTCAAAAGTTACCACGGCTATCACTAGCGCATAACCAGTAGCTACTTCCTATCTTTTATTATAATCTCCGTTCTCCTTCAATCCCTTTAACTATGTTTCCATATTAAAAAGAATCGACATCCAGCCTGGTAATGTGATATCCAATAGTATTCAGAATCCCTATCTTAGGACAAACGTACTCGCTCAACTATATGATATACAAATCCACAAACAACTATCACCAGAATTAGTGCAGTTGAATGACTAATCTACCGCCTGTTTAAAATTACCATATACCTGAAAACATACCAAAACAATAAGAAGTTAGAGCAAAGAAAACAATTGATCTATACAATCTCGTGCTAAGATATTGGATACTGTACATATTTGAATTGGTGTATCGATTTTGGGTTATTGGCGTTCCTTCGAGTTTGTTGCATGTTTTTCAGTCAAGTGTTTAGTACGACGTATTAGATTTCTTATCAGCCTGCTCTCAGTGGTGTATTAACTATTTCTTGTGTCCCTTATACGGTTTCAAGGCAGCTTTGTTGTGACGAACTAGTACGATCTCACACAGTGACAACCAATTTTTGAGATCATATCAATAATACTGGTACTACGAATTGAATTTCATTGCTGTTCTCAATAGTTGCGATATTCTTTCTTACGTTGGATCAGCATCGTATCGTGAACTATCAGTGTTTACCCATTTCCTACTAAACTCTCGACGTTATAACGTCCTTATAAGGCCAGATATATCTACCAAATCTTACGATAGTAAGATTTTCAACTTAATTATCGCCGTTATTTGCCATCTTGAAACTGGTCACTCCTATTCTTTATTAATTATATTTTGTTGTCTAAAATTTGTACTCTAGGTTTTTGACGGTTTCACACTCAACTGGGTTTCGAAGTCGTCGGTAGTTTTTGACATAATTAATAGTGTATCAAAGCCCTGTTTTCTAGTAGCTGTAAAATACACTGCCGATTAAGAGAGCGGGAAATTTGTAGGGGTAAACTCCAAGTGGTGAGTATACATGTTAGATTGATATCTGATGCATCATGACTAGTTGGGTAAAAAGTCTTACGGATATCTGGTTCGAAATAATCAGGTTTAATTAAAAAACCGACTCATTTGTGGCCCGGCAATATTTACTCTGTTTACTCTGAAATTAAGCTGACAGAGATGCACAAACTCCACTTGTTTTATTTGTATTTCTCCTGCTCTTATTAAGTGTAGCGCATATTGTTTTATGTAGTAAACTGGAATCAAGTTTCGATTGATTGGTTTTGCTCCATTTTATTGGTGTTGTGTGATAAGTATTGGTTTCGAGCTTTCTGTCTAAATACTAAAGATGAGCTTACGACATTAGGAATCCTCATGGCTTAATGGTATTTCAAATTTTAGATGACTGAAAGCCGTTTTCCGCCTGATAAAAGGATTATTTACATCTCTCCTAAAGAGCTTTCAAGTCTGCCAACAGATGGACCGATTTATGTACTATCAACTACAGAAAACCCAGAACCCAACCCTTTAGCAAGTTGTAGCTCAACTCAACTTGGTGCATCTAGCCAGGATTCATCTTCGGTCACTTGTTCAACGTTTGGTTCAACTTCATCTACCAACAGTTCAAATTATTTTAATAACACATTAGTTCCATATTCAGTCCCTTATCACGCTAACATTCCATATCCTCCTCCTGTGGTTTCAACAAACTTAATTCCTTATGGATTTTGCCCTCCTTTCCAACTTCCACCTTTTGTCGGTTCACAACCAGTTTCATGGGTAACACCTACTTTCCAAAACCATACCTTATATCCCCCAAGTGCCAATGTATTCCCACCATCTGGTCAGTACATTTACCCCTACCAAAACTTCCCTACTTTCCAACAGAATGTTTCATCAAATTCATACTTTCAAACATTCAATCCGTACAAACCACCTCCGTCGTTCAGTTTACCTCAGGTAACTTCGAAGCCCAGCAACACTTCTCTCATTCATAATTCTGCTGCAGTTGTTACTATTAGTAATACCGTTACATGTGTCGCGAGTACTATGAATACCAACAATACCAAACATTCTTGTTCATTCAATCGATCAAACGAAGAAAATGGGTATGCGCATCTGTCTTATTCTAAATGAAAATTTTACTATGCTAGTAGATATTACCAAGCAACTGACTAGTTGTTTACTCGGCTTAGTTATATATGACAACCCTTTCTCCAAAACCTATTACATGTTTAACATGGTGCTCTTCTGTTGACGTAAGATAAAATCATAGGTGAGATTTGTCTCTCAATATTATAAGAAGAGGGACTGGATTGTAACTCAGCCATATGTACTTCTAACTATTTCGAAATATATTCCCATCCTATTTTATTTTATGCAGTCTAGTAGTATCACTAATGACTTATTTATTTTATTTGAACACAAATATTGATACAAAGGGGCACCGAATACATGTGCGCTACACAAGTCACTTGATTTGTGTGTGGGCTGTGATACTGCCCGGGTGCCCAGACTAAAGCAGGTGGTTTTCTTAGGGGGCTACACCCAGAGCCTTCGACCTAAGGATCTGGTTCACAAGACAGCGGAGCAACGTCAGGAGATGCATTCCTGTGGTGGCCGGTGACCAATGATTGGTTCATACACCATTTGTTCCTTCAGGATCCTGGGGCCCACGTGCGCCATTGGTTTGAAATCAAGGTTTTTCAACTCCCCTAGATGGACCCTCCGTGTTCACATACCCGGTTAAAGCGCTAGACATTCGCTTGTCGTCCTCTTACTTTTGTGAACGACACCGCCGCAAGGAAGTGAGAAATACTTCTCTGGCAGTGGCTGTATGCACGTAGCCATGTAAGAGCCCCCGAATGCTCTGGTACGGCCGAGAGTGGGGAGAGTCCGCTCTCCCTCTCGAAATGCTCTCAAATGGCCACGCGTATACAGCCCCTGCCAGGGAAGTCCTACTCACTGCCTTCTCGTGGCGGGGGTGTTGTTTACAAAAATGAGAGGACGAAAAGCGAATGTCCGGCGCTTTAACCGGACCCCAAACCAATGGTGCACATGGGCTCCAGTATCCTGCGGGAACAAATGGCGTATGAACCAATCGTTGGTCACCGGCTACCATGGGACTGCATCTCCTTACGATGCTCCACTGCCTTGTGGGTCAGACGTTCAGGTCAAAGGCTCGGGGTGTGGCCCCCTAAGAAAACCACCTGCTTCGGTTTGGGCACCCGTGCAGTATCACAGCCCTCACACAAATCAATTGAGATTTGTGTGGCGCATATGTATTTGGTGCCTCCCTGTACCAATACCTATGTGTTAAAATAAATAAAATAATAAATAAATAAGCCGTGTAAGAATATTTCGAGAGGGAGAGCTAACCCTACCCACCCTCGGCCGTGTCGGGGAATATTAAAAGTATGGGGGTAATAATATATTTCTCGTGGTTGTACGAGGTTAATATGTTTCATTCTTTAATCTGAAAGGCAAAACTTCATGATTAGTGCTATGTGGGAACAAAACGTCTTCCAGTATGTTGTACTTAGCTACTATTAAAAATTATTCATTTTTATTTTGTCCAAATAGAATCAAAAACGTAATTCATTCTACCGCTCGCATTTTGAGAGTTTAGTAAGTTTTTCAGCTACCTTTTGAAATACCAGTTAAGAAGTTACTTGACTTTTTCCGTAAATTTTTCTTTTCCTTCTACTTTGTTGTCTTCTAACAGATCTTCAGAACCGAATAACTCGAAAAGTGAATCAACGTCATCAAAACAATCACATCCTCTTCGATATACCAAACTGATCTACGCTTCGGAACTTGATTACTTTGCTTTTGACAGTAGTGTAAGTAAATTTTTTTATTCCTTAGTAAAACTGAGTAAATTATCAAGTAGCATACATGTTTTATGCTCATTTTCGTGGTGATACATACTGTTGTTTTATAAATTAGTCACCAAAAAGTGAGCAATGCCGTTTTTAAATTCTTTGTGTCGTACAAATTTCAATAAACAAATTTATTTATTTATTTTAACACATAAATATCGGTACAAGAAGGCACCAAATACATATGCGCCACACAGATCTCATTCGATATGTGTGAGGGCTGTGATACTGCCCGGGTGCCCAAACCGAAGCAGGTGGTTTTCTTAGGGGGCCACACCCCGAGCCTTCGACCTAAACGTCTGATCCACAAGGCAGTGCAGCATCGTGAGGAGATGCAGTCCCATGGTAGCCGGTGACCAACGATTGGTTCATACGCCATTTGTTCCCGCAGGATACTGGAGCCCATGTGCACCATTGGTTTGGGGTCCGGTTAAAGCGCCGGACATTCGCTTTTCGTCCTCTCATTTTTGTAAACAACACCCCCGCCACGAGAAGGCAGTGAGTAGGACTTCCCTGGCAGAGGCTATGTACGCGTGGCCATATGAGAGCATTTCGAGAGGGAGAGCGGACTCCCCTCACTCTCGGCCGTACCAGGGCATTTGGGGGCTCAATAAACAAATAACTCAATATATTGACTTGAATGTGTAGCATAATAGTTAAATGTTCTGAAGTATGCGCTGGGTATTTAAAGGTAACCTGTCATGTACCTTGTCATATATATATGATGCCCCTTTGTACCAATGTTTGTGTTCAAATAAATAAAAAATAGTCTTTCCTGATGGAATTTATGTTCTTTCCAATTTTCATACACATTTTGTTAGCTATTGATGTTTATCATCATTTCTACAGTAAAGATTACATGATGTATGTTACATAACTAAAAGAAAATCAAAAGGTTATAACCTGAATAACTCAACTTTTTATCTGTGTTGTCTGTTAGACGATAGGTAGATTCCCTGTAGCAGAATGTATTGGATACTGTTTTGTCTAAAGTTTGCGTTCATTTACTGCATAATTCAACTTCACTTCGAACAAGTTTACTCATTCATCTCTAAGCTCAATAATAACCCTACATCTAAAACGCTGGGACCGACTAATTGAGAAATATAAGTATCACGTTCAAAACGATTTTTCGAGACGTTTTATCATACATTTTTAATGAGGATCTGTTTCATTGGCTTGGACCGATGCACATATGTGCCTGGTCCTACGTTGTAACTGACTGACTGACTCATTGGCTTACGCTGAATATAATTATGTCCTAAGTCTTCGATCTCATGTCTAAGAGACGAAACGATGCTTTGTATAATAGAGCGTCATGATAGACATCATTTAAAGTTAATTGATCATATCGGAAAGAAATAGAAGAGGAAAGCATATGATATAATAAGCAAGAATAAAAAGTGTTAAAGGAGGCTGTTCAAATTAGTATACAACGAAGATAGGTTATGCTCATTTACAAGATGCATCATACTATTCTAAATCAATAGAAATTGAATTGACTCGTTCACTGGGTAATCGAGTATGAATCACATTCTAAGTTTAAGGGTTAATGTTACTACCCGGTTGCCGAAATCGAAGTGGAACGGGGCCCGAACCTGGGACATAGTGGCTATAAATTAAACACCCTCACCACTAAGTCATCGCCTCAAGTCATACGATTTATAAGAAATCTAGTGAGAAATCGGCAAAATATAGGTATTGGTTTTTGTTTTTAGTTATGTTTGATAAAATCTGAAGCTAGTGAATCGTGTGACCGCCTAAATCCTATCCAGGGAGTCGTAATGAGGTAAAAATCACCAACACAACTATCCTTTATTCTATAGGACCATATCATAGACTGTTTATTTTCGCTCTTTTTTACATATTTCCAGCATTAGAAATTAATGTGCAGTATGAAAGACACTGAGATGACATACGTAGGACACTCTCACATTACTAAAGTTAATGTTTCTTGGAAGATAAACTCATTTAGTCATCCTTTTCACCATATCGAACCTTAAGATTACGTCCACGGTGTTGTTACCGAACAGAGGGATTATTCTTCATAGATAACTGTGATCGGATTCCTATGGTTTTCTAGCATTCTTAACTCGGTTTCACATGTATATATCAGTACTGCCTTTACGATAGTGTTGAGTACCCGATATTTTATTGGTCAAACTAATATCACAATTGTATCGAAGAAAGCCTAGAATGACATAAACGACTTTTCGTTTGTAATTTACTTAGAATAATCTCATCTATCACACCTCTACCAACAATCACACAACAACATAAACATACTGACTATTTTGAGCTCCTTACTGCGATAAAGCTACTGTATATGGAGGCTCTTCTTAGCCTTGTAAAATCTCTTGACAGTCCAACGGTACAAAATAGATGTGGTGCTTATTTTCATGCAATGACTCAAATGTTCTACATACGAGACGATTTTTATATTATCTCTGACTGTTCTACTGAAGAATAAGTCTGTTACCTGATAACATGTGTATTAGCAAAAAGAACCATAAGTGTCAACAATAATACGTTCAGGCATAAAATGATATGTGTTAGCGGGACATAGATTGGATTAAATCATGCTCATTGCACGCTTGCGTTGGCGCACGCTGATTGGCTAATTCTTATCCAATCAGCGCTAGGCGATGCTTGGAGAAGACTCTAGAGTCTTCGTATGTAAAAACTATAAATGTACTAACGGTTTTCCTATTGTGCTTCTTTCTTCCATCTAACTTTGTTATTTGGAATATAATCTCTTTCCTGTTCAACCGTATTCTGATCTGGGGACTTGTCGAGTGAATTGGTGTCCGTGACTACTAAGCAGTAGGAATAGCTGGGTTATAACCGTAAGAGAGAATTATAACAATATGTTTATAATTTAAAACGAAATAAATGAATCTATTATAGAGCGGGATCTTATGTTTCGATTGAAGGATTTTCGCTTTTCAAAATCGATGAGTAAAATGTTGTTCGATATTTGGTATGTCATGATACAGTGTATCTAAGTAATGGTTACTAACACAACTGAATTATTGGTGTAAGCCCTCAGAATGATTTGAGATAAAAAAACAAGACCACTTGCCAGAAGTATAGGTTTCCTTTGTGTAAAAAAGTCATATGCTTATGTAAAAAATATTAACACAAAAAGCGACATGGCAAAATGTCATGGGCGATTGGATAAACTCAGCTGGTAGGTCACTTACTCTCTAATCAATTAAGTCCTCATTGTTTGACCTGATTCTAAACCATCATATCAAGATCTGTCTGATCTAATATGATAAATTAATTTTTTATCAATTTCAATAACTAATTCTTCATCACGTTCAATACCTCAACTAGAAAAAGAATTCCATCAGTTAATAAAAAAAACCGTGTGAGTAATATCATGAACGTCCATACTCACATATATACATTAGGGGAATATCTCGTCTTGTTATGTGTATATTAATAACGACCATAGTATCTAAACTTTCAAGTACGAATTTATTTACTCGATTTTGAGCGATCGTTTGTGTTAGGGTTATTGGTACTATTACTGCTACTACTAACACTACTAATACTAGTGCTAATGTTAATGGTAATACTACTACTACTATATGTCTGTACAAATTTGAATAGTTGGTGTGGGGTGCAGACCTGCTACTTGTTAGTTAAAAATTAAGTGTTTCAATCATCAAATCACTGATGTACACGTCAGATAAATAATTTTAGTGCGTAGAAAAACCATGTCATTTAAATAAATTAACCAATTAACCTTTCCCAGTCAGCTCGTTAATATATAACAAATCTACTACCGAACACTTATTATACTTGGACTATTGCTTTCTTTTATTTTCAAATAGACTGGATCGTATGTAGCTACAAGTCAACTTATTGATCTGGAAGATCGATTTGAAAATGAGGTGATCGCTCGACGTCATCGTGTTACTTTAAATGATCCAGTAAGGCAGCCTCCTGAACGTCCTACATTATCAGATAGTGGTGAGTAGTAGTAAACTCTACTCTTTTGTCTATGGCATAGCTCCAGTTAAAGAGAACAAAGTAAATTGTTTCGGAAGAAACAGTGCGCAGGTTTTATTGGGTCCCACGTGATCGGGCCAGAATAATAGAAAAGCAGTACTATGATTTATCTTCCTAGTCCGATTATCGATTAGTTCATCTATACTGCCAGTAGGACCGGTGAACGTCTTATTTTTTGATTAACATCGATCGACCCCTGGCTGAGGTCCTAGAGATGGTGCAACACAGTGGTTAGAGACGTTATCAGATATGGCTCAGAATAGAAGCCAGTGACGATCCTGCTGTAACCTTCCCTTGCTTTCCTCATAAAAAGTGGTCGCCTCTTCCTCAACTGAAAGATTTCTTCTGATTGTACCTTTCCGTTTCCCCTATTATTATTATTATTATTATTATTATTATTATTATTATTATTATTATTAGTGTTATTATTAGTATTATTATTATTACACTACCTTACACTAATCTGTTCGTTATTTTTTTTAACACACCTTTTTTTCCTCTCTTCAAATTTTCATTGTTTTGTGTGGCGTATATATATTTGGTGCCGTCGTGTACCAATATTTATGTGTTCAAATAAATAAGTGTAGTGGACGCCACTCACAAAGCTGCTTGTAAGTAGTGTCTTGCGGAACGTTGCCTCAAAGTTGTCTGACGGAACAAAGAGTTTCAGTACATTAAAAGTACAGCGTTAGCAGGACACTTGGAAATCAGATGAGAAAACTGTTCAGATTCCAGAATACACCGAAAGATGTAAATGGACGATTGAAGGCTATGTATACGTATAATGCAAATGGTCTGTAACTTCTCATAATATGCATTCCTTCTGCATATTACCTTCATTTACAATAGCAGTCGGTGCAAATTAATTACACAGTTACTTCACAGTCTCATTGCATCAATTCTATAGTTACGTAAATTGCTATGAATTCAACTTTGGTAAACTTGGTCATCACAAGATAAGTTTAAATGGCATAGTATCTATTTCATCTGGTCAGTTGGTTAATTACACACATTTATTTATCTGTCTATTTATTTATTAACAGAGCATCGACGTAATTCCCGTGCTTCACATCTTCATCGTTCGCAAAAGTCGACCCACAAAAGTGATACAGTGAATTCAATGTTTGACAATAATTCCGATACTGATGATGACTACTTGGCGGTTATTGGTGATAACGCAGAAACTTCAAAAGAAGTTTACTTATCGACTGAATCTATAAATAAGGTATTCTTAATTGATTGTTGCAACACTTATTGATACTTTTTATCATTGCTGATGTTATTTTGTAAATAATACTATATACATTTGATGCTCACATCATATTCGTCAGCAATCGTTTGGACTGAAAATGAAAAGGCTTAGAGATGTTTACATTCGATTGAGTTATTCAAGTAAATAGATTGGTGGCATTCAGTAGTTAAAGAATTCGTGTTTCATCTATTAGGTCATTAATTTAAACTATTCTTCATTTATTTCGGTTCTTATAGACGGATTATAGTATTACTGCCCTTCTCACTAACAGTACTGCTCAACGTTTATGAGTATCGACACGACATCTATGGTGCATTTTAATTGGTCGGTAGCCTATGTATCACAGAACCCAATAATAAGGTTAATCATAATAGCTAGTTCTCATTAGAGACTGATGTCAGTATTAAAACCATGGTACATTGGATAGCAAATTTTTTTGTAGTTCAAGATTGCTTCTCTGTATTTCAAATTTAGCCGTGATTCCAGGACACTCAGTAAGGAAAATACCTCTACACTAATAAGTGCAACTCGAATGGCTTACATTTTAAACTGCAGTCGATTTTCGATGAACCTCAATTATCATCCATTCTTATCTGTAATAAGTGTCTCTCAATATGACTTGTTTTGATTGATGATAAAGGCTTGATATAAAAACCAGGATTTCTCAGTTACTGGCTGTGGTGGTTTGGTTAGGCCATGCATTATGTATGTGTCCCCAGCCACTCTGAACTGTGAGGTAGTGTTTCCTGGTGTATTAGTAAGTTGAAATAAAATAACTCACGTGCTGGTAACTTCTTTCAGTACATATCCCATCTCTTTTACAAAAACACACTTTACTCGATTCCATGCTAATCATTGTTTTTTATATTACTTTAAATTACAGAACTTATCCATCGATCATAAAAAACATTCAAAATCATCATCATCTAACTCTCATAATCATTTACGTAAACATAAAGTCAATAATTATGAATCTATTTGTGCATCTAATAACAGTATTAATAACACGAGTAATAATAGCATTTTAAATTCTGATTGTCACACTGTCAATGGTCATTCCATAGGTCAACGTAGTATAAGACAACAACGTGAAGTCGCTTATAAAATTGAACATCCTAATCGTTTACATCCTGATATTTGGCATAATGAAGCTAACGAGTTCAATGATGGTCCAGCTTGTTCTTGTAAACCGAAATATCGTATCGGACCATTACACAATCAATATGAAGGTGAACAGGTAATGTTAATATAATTTTTTTGTACTATACGGTTATACTAATCATAATGATATAGATCATAAATGTCTATATGTCATATTTTTGTTATATAGAGAAGGGCCATATATATTTTACTGTCCATGTACCCCCAAATGCCCTGGTACGGCCGAGAGTGGGGAGAGTTCGCTCTCCCTCTCGAAATGCTCTCACATGACCACGCGTACATAGCCTCTGCCAGGGAAGTCCTACTCACTGCCTTCACGTGGCGGGGGTGTTGTTTACGAAAATGAGAGGACGAAAAGCGAATGTCCGGCGCTTTAACCGGATCCCAAACCAATGGTGCACATGGGCTCCAGTATCCTGCGGGAACAAATGGCGTATGAACCAATCGTTGGTCACCGGCTACCATGGGACTGCATCTCCTCACGATGCTGCACTGCCTTGTGGATCAGACGTTTAGGTCGAAGGCTCGGGGTGTGGCCCCTTAAGAAAACCACCTGCTTCGGTTTGGGCACCCGGGCAGTATCACAGCCCTCACACAAATCAATTGAGATTTGTGTGGCGCATATGTATTTGGTGCCTCCTTGTACCAATACCTATGTGTTAAAATAAATAATAAATAAATAATAAATACTGTCCATGTAATAATTGTCTTGTTTTTTTCCGAATTTACAACGAAGAATAATAATAACTATCCAGTAGTAAGGAATCACTAAAAGGCGAGTTCAGTGGTTAGAGATTTCGAATTTCAACCACTAATTCAAAGGTTTGTACCACATCCCACGTACTTCGGTCCTGATAACCGGATAGTATCACTAGCCGTCAATACCATTTACATGAATCTGTACGTTCTAAGTGAGTTAATTGAAAAATCAGTCTCGAAGGATGAATATTAAAGACCACAAAACAAACACTAGGTCTTTGTTTCTTAATTTGTCATTTCTGACTATTTTGACTTGATTTTTTTAACTTTTCTCTGTGCTTGATGCGATGATATGTAGGAACCTTGACTGATCGGAATTTTTTTCTAGATTCCACTACTTTGTTTATTGTTGATTGAATTCTAATGAAGCAGTTGCCCATGACTAAACTTTACGTCATCTTCAGACAATTTTTCCCATTTATAAATTTGAATAAGATAATAACGACGATCTCTGTAGAATAATATTCATTCATTAACTTTGTAAATTCTCGACTACTTACATCTAGAAATAGTTGTATTGATGATCGACAAACGGTGTACATAATTTATACTATGATATCAGAAAGAATAATATGAATATTGTCGAAGGAAATGCATGGTAACATTTCACAGAAAAAATTAACTTTAAAAATCACGCAAAAACCATTACAAAAAAGGTTGATTAGAGGAATAAAGTGAGTAGGTCTGGGATAAGACACGAATGAAGAAAATAAACTTATCACTGAGACTCAAACATGAGAACCTACTCAACTGAGTATTAGGTTAGATAGTAACACCGCTGGTTGCCTGCTTAGTGGTCTAGATGTTAAGCGTTCGCGCGAGGCTGAAGGTCCTTGGTACGAGTCTCACGTGCCGGACCTTGGATGGGTATTTCTAAGAAGTCCCACACTGAAACGAAGTGGCCTCCAATACTTCCAGGTTTCCAATGATGATCTAGCATTAATCGGTTCATTATCTCAATGAGTGTTGGGAACTGAGGTCACTGGGGTAATGCTAAACTGACAACAGTATCTTTTCGAATGCATAAGTTCAGTTTAATCCTTTTGACAGCAATAGTTTAGCTGAAATGCAATAAATCCAAAGTTCTCACTGATTATTTTTAAAGGATTTTACAAATGATTTACTACTGAGTATTGACCAATATCATGACTGTTTGGTTCTTTTAGTCTTAATCGAATCCTGGGGATGATTTCGAAATATCAGTGTCGTGCCCATTATTGAGTAGATTAGAGGTAACTGCACTGTTCAAAGTGGGTCAACTTATTAGTCTCAATTTTCGCGAAATGTACTCGGTTTAGGAAGTTGAATAGTAGTATATCAGCACTAATTCTTAAATAGTTATTGATCAATGCCCAGTACAATCACCTGTGGTTTGTAAATAAATTACTTTTATTCTCCTTACATTTGAATTTGAATCCTACTGGTTTGTAGGTTCAAACTTCACTTCGATCACTTTGGTTCATCCATCTGACTAGTATTAATAGCTCTCGCTCTCATGCACGCAAAGTATGGTTGTTCTTGATTTATCCAATTACATCAGTTAAAATTAATCTATATTATCATTACTCAGTTATTTCAGAAAAAACCCTATTTCAGAATTCACATATGCTAACAGAAACTGGTCAATATTTATGTCTAAATATCAACAAATAAGCATATCTGTTGTTATCTAATAACCTCTCGACTTAGTAGCTTAGTGGACGATAACAGCGTTTAAAGTTATAGGTACTGGGTTCGGGTCCCTTCCTGATCACATAGTGGGATGTGACAGGTATATCCAGCTAGTGACGAAACCCGTGTCCTAGATTCCTTTAAGAAAGCCATAATCTAAATTTACCAAAGTACTCTTAAGGAAATGGCAATATCAAGGCATTCTCTTATGATGTACATATTCCCACAATGTCTTTGATCAGTAACGGTATTCAGTCCTGAATATCAACAAGTAGATAATAAATAAATATAACACTTAAATGTCTATTTATTGTTTTGTATTTAAAAAAATAAATCAATATGATAAATTAACATCTATTTATTTTTAATATTTATCTGTCTATTTTTTTAGCCTATTCCGCTATGTATTCCAGAATCCAATAATCATGATCGTCTTTATCATTATCGTGTGATTATATCACCGACAACTAATTTTGTTCAACCAATCCCGTCAAAAATTACTCATAATGAACATGATTATCTATTTGATGGCTTTTCACTGTTTATGCATTATAAATTAGATAAGGTGGATCTCATTCGTTGTGAATCTTGATTTTAATCATTTTAATAATTAATTCATTAATCTTTTTAAATACTATAGCACTTCATGATTGTGTTTAATGCCTCTGTTGTATATTCATTTCAAAGATCATATCCCCTATTTTTCTTGCTATATCTCCCAATATCCTGAGAATACCGTATTATCAAAACTTCCTAATACCGACTAGATAATTTCGCACAGAATTGACACTAACCACTTCTTGACTTTGATGTATGATTATGCTTCACCACATGTGGAGTATTTAACGTCTGATACAATCCTGTTGACTTCTGTTTTTATAGATACTCAATGAACAACACAATATTTGGTTAGTGGACTCGAAAAGATCACTGGTTCAGATAACTTAAAATATTACAGTATTGTGCATTCATTAAAACTATCATACATTAAAGTAATTAATTTTTAGCAGATTACAATTTAAGAATTTAAAGTATCTCATATTACATCGGAAAATCAAAGTCGATTGAATCGATTTTCCACCTAAACTATATTGCAGCTGATTTGTATTCTTTCATAAGGACTACTTAAGAATCCTACCGTTTTTGATATAACAGATCAGTCAACTCGAAGCTTTCCCTACCTATCGAACAGTTTGAGTACATTTTAATGTATACTATGGTGAATACATAACTGCTAGCCACGAAATAGACTAATGTGCATGCAACCGTTACTTTACTGCGTTGCATATTAGACTTCTAGGTAAAGGCTCGGGGAGTGGCCTAAGAAAACTACCTCACTCAAATCGAATGGTGGTGTGGCGCATATATATTTAGCGCCCCTTCATACTACTATATATGTTTTAATAAGTAAATTTAAGACCAACCTATAACACAAACATCTACGTATAATTATAATATTTTTCTCCCTCCTTATAATCAAACTAAGTACATGTGGATCTAAACAGTTTACGACTTGTCGTTTTTATTTGACAGATATAATAAATTACCAAATTAAAGTAACTGATTTATTAAATACAGATTTATTTACTAAACTCTACACGCACAATGAAGATTGAGAAATCGTTCTTAGAGAAAGTTTGATCATTATGATTATCCGAAATAGGTTTTCAATGAAATGTGCGGACCGATGGTGGGGAATAAGAAGCACACTAGACTTTCAACCATTATCGGGTTATTATCCAGTTCAAAACTCAGGTCATAGTTGAATTATCGTTACGGTTAGGAGTTTGGATTAGCATTAGAATTTAGGTTTAAGATTGGTAGTTAAGATATAGAATATTGGTTAGAAGTTAGGAGTAATCGTTAGAAATCGAGTAAAAACGCTTTTCTAGTCACATGAATGAATACTTTTACAGTTGGTCCTTTTATTTTGAATGTTCAAAACCTTTTAATTGCTTTCAAACAATCATAAATTATAATTCCTGTGCTTTAATCTCTCCATGTTATCTATTTTTATGTATCGTAGTACCTGAATATTGATGATTTTAAATAATATATATACCAACTATCTATCATCAGATCTTGGATTTCATTCACAGATTCAATAGCCATTACCTGTGATCTGATTGGTTTACCAACAAAGTATATTTTAAAAATCCCCATATTGTGAGCTAGAAGAACACATAAGCGAACAATATTGTTTTCAATTAGGTTTTCATCAGGTTTTACTCTAATATACAATGATATTTATGTGCATATATGAAATTATTAAACCAGTAAAGGCAGTTTATGAGTCTTCAATAATAGTGGAATAAATGACATGAAATAAACATAATAAACAGAAAGTACAGATTGATAGTGCGATGATGACATGTGTACTGGTTGTGATCAGAATATCAGAGACTTGAATCAATATCTCAGAATTGAAAATAAGTCAATGACTTGAAAAAATATAAATGCTGAAATAACATTCATGAAAACCATAAAATTACGTAATGAGAAGTATAATTGGACAATGAAGCGTATTTTTGGTTGTTATATCCATATAAATATAATCGTATATTAGAGTGAAGCCTGGTGAGGATTTAATTTAAAGTATATTTTTACTGTTTCTTTCAAATTATATTTCTTTTCATTCAATTTTCAACGATCAACAATAGTATTTCAGCTCTTTTGTTAATTCTGCTTATTAATTTATGGAAATTTAACAGTCATTTTGTTGTATTCAAAGTCACCTTTGTATTGTTATATTTAAATTTTAGCCACCTCCATGTCAAGTTCTACGTTTCAATCTGTTATATGATATTTTCCCGATTGAAGAGGAATTCCCTCAGGTTAGACTTTTTTTCTATCTGTTTCTACTATACTTGGTATTGTGTTGTTGATTGTGATGATTAGTGTTTCACAATCACTACTAATCCTGACTGAGGAATTGTGATAAACTGGAAGATCCCAGTCATATGTGGCTTTGATTCGTACCTCAGGGTCTTCTCATAAACTGACCAACTTCACTTTCACTCCATTCCATAGTCGGCAAAGTATGCCCGATGTAGAAGTCACTAGGATAACATTCATAACACATCTTCAAACCACCGAAGCCGGTATTTCAAGATGATACCACCAAGTGAGTTATTGTCACTGTGCCTGAACACCGGACCTCCACGTTAATATGATACTGCCAATGGATATCAGCAGTTCTTCGGAGACAACGATGATCGAAACATAGTCGTAGAACATCTTCAACTTGGAGAGACCAGATTTCACATGTTATGGTACAGAAGTGGTCTCACCGACGCGTTGTAGATCCAACTTCTGACATCTAGACGAATATTACGACAACTCTAAAGGTGCTCCAGATTGGAATGAGTATATCTGCCTTTCATTGTATGTAGATTAATCTAATTACTAACGCCACCATCAACACTTACACAACTACCTAGATACATGATTTTTTCGATTACTTCTAACGGATTACCACAAAGAATGTGTAAGTGTTGACTCCTACCAGTATTGCAGAAGTACTTTACATTTAAAAGATTTGTAGTGCATACCGTAATTTATCCTTGAATTTTTTAAATATTTTTATTTTTCAGTATTTTACTGTTCGTTCACTAGATCTACTCACACAATATGTATTCATTGAATTACTGGAGTTGTTAGATTTAAACTGGAAACCATATGGAGCAAAGGAGAGCTGTAATGTGATACATTTAATGCCAAGATTTATACGTATTTTGTCAAATACTGTTACTACTACCAATGATAATTTTTCGATTACAAATACTGCCACTATTGCTAACAATAGCATTTCAGTAGATAACAGTAAAGAACATAATATCGAGTCAAATAAATCAATCGTTTGTGTCGATGATAATAGTCATAATAATACAATAATTGGGGAATTACTACCCGTTCATGTAATAATGCGACACTGGTTAAAAGAGGCACTGACTCCGGTAATTAATATGATGGAATTATCTTCAATACAGCGTATGACTACAATTGAATGGTCAAATCATATCGCTAATTTACGAGGCACATTAGCTTGCTTTCCAGGCAAAGTAAGTTGGTTATTGGTCGAATTTAAATCAGTCGTTGTTGAGATATGTACATCTTATGCGGATTGCTTTTATGTAGTCAATTTGTGACAATTTCTACGGAATATGTTGGGACGGCTCCCAAAAAGCACGATGAAGCTTCCTAAGGCTCTAAAGGTGTTAGCGGGACATAGATTGGATTAAAGCATGTTCAATGCACGATTGCTTCGGTGCACGTTGATTGGCTAATTCTTGCCCAATCAGCGCTAGTCGATACTTGCAGAATACTCTAGAAATATTCTCATGTAAAAACTATAAATATACTAACGTTTTTCCTATTGTGCTTCTTTCTTCCATCTAACCTTGTTATTTGGAATATAATCTCTTTCCTGTTCAACTGTGTTCTGGTTTGGGGCCTTGTCGAGTGAATTGGTGTCCGTGACTACTAAGCAGTAGGAATAGCTGGGTTATAACCGTAAGAGAGAATTATAACAAAAGGAGATGAAGAGATTCCATCCAATCATAACTCGATAGGACCTAAGATATCAAAGTGGCATGCCATTATTGGACAGTTGTATAACTTTCCTACTTGCGGATTATAATGATCTCATATCCTACAATAAGAACCATAAATACCCCTGTTTTTCTGTACAATTTCGACTTCTCTTGCTTCTTCCGTCTCTTAATTTGTGATTTTGAGGTTCAACACGTTTGAGTGCTGATATTTGTATACCGTATTCTGCCGTAATCAAGTAGAGGATGTAATAGAATAGATGGGTTGTGGCTATCAATGAAATTCAGGATGCACATTTCGTCTTTTTTAGGGCTTGTTATCTGAATGCACCTGCATACCAATGTTGATGTTCACATTAAAACTTTTTAGGTACATCCAGCTGAAGAGTTTGAAATGGGATGAGATGCACGTCCTCAACTCCACTGCTAGGTATGATCTATCTATTCTATTCAACTACTCAATAGGATTATTGAGACTATGTCGTAGTAAAAATCAAAGTTCAAAATAGAGGAAAAACTTATATATTTCATTGATCAACAGTTTGAATTATTGATGTTTACTTTAATCCATTTCCTATCATTTGGATTGTATACTGTTAATGACTAGTAATTGTATTCTGATAACTTATTACTTTTCTCAACTCCTCTCTTTGCAGAAACCATCAACTATACGCATAGATCAATTAGATCGTCAATCTGTAACAGGTCAATCAAATGAAACCATATTAATTTATCCACTCATAGTACACATGACTTATACACCAATGAAATTAAGTTTAACACGTGAACCAAAGTATAAATGTGTGCTGAAAAATTTTATGAAATTACAATATTTAATGATGAATAAGCCAAGAATTAGTACTTCTGATCGTGTACAGTTAGTACAATTAGCCAGTGAATTGGAAGAGATGGAACATTCTGGGTAAGTTATATTTCGATCGTTAATGTAAAGGGCTTGTGGTGATAGTTAACATTTATAGACTAAATAATGAACTGATTAACTTTTCTCAAACAAGCATTGAGAACCAAGAAGCACCAAACAGCTGTTTTCCAACTGTTCTTTGTGGACTCACCGTATCCAGTATCCTGGTTTAAGGGCCTAACTTATGATTTTTATTCTCTTACTCCTGTAAAGAAAAAATGCTTTCGCTGCGTAAACGAAGTGGTTAGGACTTTCCCGACAGAGGCTAAAAGCTGTGGTCGTATGAGAGCATTTTTCGAAAACGAGAAAACTTACCCTACCCCCTGTCGTACCATGATGTCTCGAGGCTTACTAATTCGATAACTATGTTTGTTTTTTAAAATCGATATTTCATTTAGCGTTTTTTAATGCAACAATCCAAATCAGGTATTTTTTAAAGTAGAAAATTGTGTTCAGATTATATTTTCTTAAACAGTTGCATATAATAACACTTGGCTGTTACAGTAGGGATTTCAAACATCTGAAGCTCATTTCATAACTTGTTTTTACAACAGATAGCGTCCCTTTATCATCATAAGATTTGGATTTTTTCTATTTATCCTCATTCCTTGTGCAGTAAAATCGAGTAGGGGGTCGCTTAACAGATAAAACAACATGTATTCGGTTGCATGCTCTAATTTCTCCCTCCTCGTTCGCTTCGATCTAGGCAGCCAAGTGGATTGAGAATATATAATACACATATCGTGCTGTATTCGTTGGGAAGCTCCTTCAAACTATTGTAGACAGATTGGTTGATTAAAATAGTAAATAGCATAAAAAGATTTTTAAAAATGTGTCACGATTAATTTTATATCTATATTAATCAATCTAGTAACTGTTTTTCAAATATTTTCAATCTTGTTATTTATTACCTCTAATGATGAATATCTGTCTCTGGTTTTTTTCTAGGGTACATCGACGTGAAGTTACTGTAGAGATTAGTTGTGAAGGCTTTTATCGAACTGGAATACGACCAGATATACCACAATATGCATTAAATTTAGTCTCATTAATAGCTCACCTACGTTTTCATAAATCGTTGGAAAGTTTGGAGAATCGTTTGGGATATACGTTTAACGATAAGTCTCTACTACATGTAAGTCTCTGTTCTCCTGGTTTTTATGTGTATGTATATATGTTCGTATGTTTGGGAACATGTACAACATAGAACATTATTTTATATTTTATTGTTCTATATTTAATTTACATAAAATTTGGTTCAAGCGAACTGAGCACCAAAAATAGTATACATCATACAAAATAAAAAGCTAACATTATGAAGAGATAATGAAGAGAAGGAAAGTGCAATCAAAGGAATAAGTGGTCACAAACAGTACAGATAAGTTATTTGAAATTACAATCAAGGAAGACCTCTTTTAGTTTAGAGAGCTTTACTTTTATGAAGGGTGTAAAAAAATACAGCAGGACAACTACCAGCTTCTATTCTATAGCATATTTGATAATATTTCAAGCTAATCAAGTTGCACCCTGTCTGGGATCTCAACCAGCGAGTTTTGATGAACCAATAGATCCCGATTATATACAGCTTTAATTTATACCACGGTCCTATGTCGCAAATTGACAGCCTCTCTGCTTCTTCTACCCTATATCGGCGTCAGTAATTAAAACTTGATGTGGAAGCCTCTGGAATGACATTCGAAAGCATGTTTTAGCTATCGAAGCTGGTCTTTCAAGTTGGTGACATCAATTGGATTATCGTCACTCTGTCCCCGAATACATATTCCCGAACATCCACATTAACATGATTTTGGCACTGAATATCAGCAATTCTTCGGAGATAGTGACGACTGAACACAAAGCGTTGGCAAACATCCTCACCTTGGAAGGACTAAGTTTCAGAAATACAGAACAGAGCTGCCATCACAGACGTATTGTAGACCCGACCTTTTACATGCAGATTGACAAAACAACGGCGATAAAAAATAGCTCAGATTGGAACAAGTCTAAATTGTGATTATAAACGTTATATACTATTTCCCTCTATTTATTTGCCTATCCCTCTTTTTGTTTGTTTTTATAGCAATCCCTTACTCATCCATCATATCGGCGAACAAATTTCGGTACAAATCAAGATCATTTTCAAAATTCATTGGTTAGTTGCGGTCCACGTATTTTAGAATATGGCGATAAGCTAGAATTATATAAGGCATGGCGTAAAAAGGGTTTAACTAAAATGATACAGGTTATGTCATTTCTGCCAAAAATGCATGAAGAACGATCGAATATTTATGGGAATGAACGATTGGAGTTTTTAGGCGATGCAGTTGTTGAAGTTATCTCCAGGTAGTGAGTTAAATAATTTGAATTGTTGGTTAACTTCAACTCGTAAACCTTTGAAAACCAAGGGTGTGGAGCCTCAGGACTGCTGTTGTTCTGTCCGATTTGTGTGAGATATTCCGACAGTGCACTCCTACGACCTTCACCCAATAAGTAGTTATAAAAGTAGAATGGAACAGCTGTCTGTCCCCGGTGCTCGTTGGTTTTCAGTGGTTTGCCTGCTGAGGTTAATCTATATCAAAAACTTTCAAATTTAATCGATTGACGATTTTATATAACATCCCTTCATTTGGTTATTATTTCATGCGTTTTTTATTTCTTTTTTTCATTTATTCTGCTTGGGATTTATGTTCCCTCTCTGTCTCTCTAATATTTGACTTTTTACTTTCATCTGGACTTCTTTGTTACTTTCCTCTTAGTTTGTTAATATCTGATCTTAACTCATGAGCTTAGTATCCTGTCCAGACATCTCATTCTTTGGTTTCATTTACACTCTTTACTGAACTTTACTTTTCATATTTAACTATTTACTATAATTGATATTATCATGATTATTATATTCCGCTACGTTCCAAACCTTGATGATTTCCTCATTGTAATTGGGTTGATTTGAAATGAAACATGTTGGACTGGTATTCATCTGTTGCGTCAGGTTATACGTTGTTTATGTGACTTACTTATTGATTGCTTATGAAGATTATTGTTGTTTTTGTTTAGATAACTATTAGTTGTTTGTTAATTGTTCAATAATGGTTCATTTTTCATGCTAGCTCACTGAACTAATGGCTTTGAGTTCGATTTTTTACGGGACTGTGTATACAAACTACTGGAAGGTAGGTGTCCAGTAATACTAGGACGAAATAATTGTGTTCTGTACTCCCTGATTTTCAATATTACATCTTAATCGATATCATTCCTTGGTGTGCAATCACTTAGAAGGTGAATTAATTTTGACAAGACTCCTTCATCTAAACTATTAATAGTCAGCTCACCAGTTATTTACTTCTAAATGTTCCTGAAATGTGAGGTGATCGATGGAGTTCAGGTATCTCAGAAGTGAAGCAGTTCTTACCATTGGCATTGGATGGTGGTAGCCTCGCTGTATCGTGTATTGATTGAGGTTAAAATTTTACTATTAGACTCCGGTTCTCTGATTCTGGTAGTCTAGTATTCGTTTCAAGACGTAAAAGTCACGAATCTGATTGTTAGTGTGGTCCTAGATGCATACTGCCGAAGGACCCCTTTTTGTTTTAACAGCTATGTTTTTTTTTCTTAAGAATATTGCTTTTAGATAGTTTCTTTTTCCCTCCATTTACTCTCTTTTCCCCTTTTTTTGTTTATATGTATCTATATGTCCGTTCGCAGTATCCACTTATTCTTCATGTTCCCTGAATTATCCGAAGGTCATTTGGATGCGTACCGTCAAGCCATCGTTCAAAACCAACATTTAGCTGAATTAGCTGTTGTAAGTTTAGTCATTGAACACTTAGTGATTTAATCACTCAGTCATAAACGACAGAATTTAGCAAATCTGTTCATCAGTTTAAGTTGTTAACATGGCGAGATGAAACTATCAAGATAAATCTAACAGTAGTAAGAGTAATAGTAATCGTAGTGTTACTGGTGGGAGAAAACGTCAGGCATATACAATATAGTTCGAGAATAAACAACCCATTTGTCTAATAAAAAAATATAAGTTTCTTCAGATAAAGAATTCCTATGCGCTATTACGATCGATTAGACATGTTACCTAAACTTTTCTAATATTTGGTCACGGCATTTGAGCAGACTCCAATCAGGTGAATTTCATACAGTTAGTTCCCTTTATGAATTTGAATAAAGCAAGAACAAATATTGATGCAGAATAGTATGAATTCATAATATTTCGAGGTTTCTCGTCAGCTGCTTACAACCAAATATGTGATAAAAAAAGTTTTTTTTTACATTAAGATAGTGTAAAACAATTGGCATAAATAAATGTAATTAACTGGAATGGCAAAGGTTTACAATAATAACTATATATATATATATATATATATATATATATATATATATATATATATATGCTAGAACAGGTCAGAGGTTAATTGGTGTTAGAATTAAGGAAACAATTAAAGATGGGTAATGTAATAGTTGAATGGAAACTAAAATCGACAAGTCCTCTCTTCTTAGTAGCTCCAACTGCATTTACCAATTCACATGTACGTGCCAAAGCACATACATCGGAAGAACTGAGAGAAGAGTGCATATTCGAATTTCTGAGCATGTTACAAAGAACTTGAGGCTACGAGGGACTAAGGTTCTTAACAGTGCAATAGCTCGGCATTTACTGGACACCAGGTATACCATTGATATTTCACATGCTTTCAAAATTATCAATAGACAACGAAGTACTACTACTCCCCGTTTCGCGGAAGCGATTGCGATAAAAAAAACTTAAACCGGATTTATGCATTCAAAAAGAGACGTTAATAAACTTATCATTACCCTGGTAACCTTTTTTTTTTGCTTTTTTTTGTGTGTGTTTTTTATTCACTTATTTTATTTTCAAAATATTTATTTTGGGTTATATTCCCCCCATTACCTAATTCTTAAACCAACTTTTCATTCACACATTTCCGCCCACTAATCCTCTTAAATTATGTTAACCTTTCAAATTCTGTTCAATTATTACGTAACCTATCTTATCACTGTTCTATTACCTCTAAAATAATTATCACACAATATATAAACTCCATTCAACTATTACATTACCCATCTTTAATTGTTTCCTTAATTCTAACACAAATTAACCTCTGACTTGTTCTAGCATATATATTCCAGTTAATTACATTCATTTATGCCAATTGTTTTTCACTATCTTAATGTAAAAAAAAAACTTTTTTTATCACATATTTGGTTGTAAGCAGCTGACGAGAAACCTCGAAATATTATGAATTCATACTATTCTGCATCAATATTTGTTCTTGCTTTATTCAGGTGAATTTCACCTACTACCACGACCCAGCCAACTACTCTTATTGTGTGGTCGAGAGAAAGTAGCGATTGGTTGTTTATGTAGACAGACTGGTAGATAATCTGATAGGTATTAGGTGTGTCATGTATATATTTCCTTACCTCTTGTACTTACTTGATTGTCTGGCGAATCACATGTTACTGAATTGAGTTGTGTTAGTGCCTGGAAGAATAATGCTGGCTGGGTATCCAGCATAGACCACGAGTGAATCGTTTACGCAGATAAATCGTTCAGTGCTCGTCCTAAGTAGATTAGTGTTCATTCAGGGAGAATACCGAATATATTAATGTATATTCTTCCAATTACATCGGGACGATTGATTGTTGTCTAAAGTGATGATTTGCTTTATAGGATTGATCCTCCAGTGTTAAGTGAATGTAATTCAGAAGACAACTGAGTTTATATATATATTACAATTAGAATCGTAACAATCAACTATTTATGTACAAAATATTCAACTACTATTTTTGTACCATCAGATAAATATCAGTAAAAATTTAAGTTATGAACTAGTGATTCGTGCCTCAATTAGTAACAGGAAACTTAGATTTGGGACATGTCTCCCAGAATCTAACCAATCACGTAACACCAAATTGTTTTACTTATCCAAAATGAGTGAGTTCAAATTAACATCGCAGATAGTAAATTGTCACCTAGGTGCAACACCTGTGTGGTAATCACTAAAAATCATTACATTCATTTAATAGTTATTGAGAAAATTGTACTCAACATGTGTTTTTTTCCGACTTAATTTTTGTTTCCTTTTAACTGCTCAATAGTTTCAAACTCGTACATTCGAATCAATTAAATCTTGAACGGTTTTGATTTGTTTCCTATTTGTGAGCATTGTATAATACACATAGTACATTTGAATAAGTGAATATCTGATTTCATGTATCCTATGACTACTTTTATTTCGTTCAATATTTAAGAATAAATTTCTCGTAATTTTTTAGCGTCTTGGCATTCATAAATACTTGTTGTATACTCATAGTGTAGACTTTTGTTATGATTCTACATTTATCTACGCTCGATCTGATGCATTTGAAGCTTTAATGGGTAAGTTTTATCATTTTGATTATTGATGTTGTATTTATTTGTAGAATTATGTGTGTGCTCTCAATTAACAAAGGGCCTTGAACTTTGTAGATAATACATCATTATGTATATCAGCGTCTCTGATCTATTTCAAGCGACAGTTGGTAATGACACTGTAAATAGTGAAAGCAATAATTCGAAAAAATTCCATCGAACTTATATTATCAACAAATGGTATTTCGATTCACGTCTTAACAATTGACAATATAAAAGGGAAAAAACAACAATATGTACGGTGAAAAACTGGTGAATAATTTTTGATTTTTTCAGATATCTTTATTCCCAACCACCAACAATGCAAATTTTCGAACTCTAAATTAGTAATTATAAAACAGTTTTTTAGGGTTGATCCGGGTTTAAATTTTTGGACATGATCCATTTTTGAACATTAGGTACATCTACTGACGGGTCTACTGTTAATTAAAATTCACGACTTGCAGTAAAATAATTTAATATGACCCAACTATGGTCTATAACGTATGTGTGTATACGTACAGACTGATTGCACTATCTATTTGTATCCAAACTGAAGTAAGTGGTGCGGGATTAGGACCCACAACTTAGTAGTGTTTGGTAGTTAATCACTAAACTAACCCCTACAGTATGGTTCGCGAATGTTGACGATTTTTTCTTTCACAGTTTATTTGTATAACTCTACATGATTTTGTCGCTTTCTATGACTTCCTCTTCTTTTTTTAAAAATAAGCCGATTTCGTTCCCATGATAACTAATCAGTATCTGATTGAATTATCTAATTCCCTCATTTTCAAAACAGTTACAGACACTAGTACTTTTAATATTCCTGCAAATATGTTGTTAACTTCCAAAACTTTAAAATAGCACTCATCAATCTACTCAATGTTTAACGTCCCTTCTCTTTGTAGTTTCAATTGACAATGATCACTCTACAATTACCCATACGAAAGAATGGTTGAATAATTTAAGCTGATTGGTTAGATAATGGTATAAACAAGCCAACAAGATTGATTATTCAGACCACATAACAGCATAAATTAAACTATGTTGCAATTAGACTTCTGTTTCACCTAGAAATAACTGAAAATGTTGTTATTCGATCAATGCACATTTATAATTCCATTTTTCATTATATCAACTGTAATTGGTTCAATGTAACTAATCAAGCGCTTGATCGCTCATTAAGGAGGAAGAATGTATTTGTAAAATCCCAGCGAATGAATTTGTAGTAAATCTAACGTTTCGCCTGGCAAATACAAATACATTGTTCCTCTTTAATATCTCACATCAACTCGGCACCCAAATTGTGTGAAACTATTCGATCAAATGTAGACGAAAAATGTTTGATCGCTCATAATAGTGATAATGATAATATTTCGCATACTTTTGATTGGTTACTAGTTGCTATATGTGCATTGGTTAATTATACTGTAATTAATGATTATTTGTTACATGGTTTTTATTGTGCTTTATATGGTTAGTGGTATAATTGTGAAGCCTTCGTTGTCCGTTATGGACAACTCTTGATTGTCATAATGTATATCAAATGTTTTACTCATAATATATATATACATCTTAGCTGCAATCACTTTAGACGCTGGACTTGATATTGTTGATAGAATATTTGGCGCTGTTCTATTTGGTGATGATGAAAGGATTCATCGTGTTTGGGTACAAATCCCATTGCATCCATTACAGTCACAATGCCCTGAAGGTGATCGATCATGGGCAACAAAAGTTCCAATGCTTAAGGTATTCGCTCCATTATTGCTGTAATATTTTGTGTTAAATTATATCTTCAATAAACATCCATTGTTGAAAAACTTTGGTCAGTCAGTCAGTCATAAGCAACGTAGGATCTGCCTTATATGTACATTAGTTCAAGTTGTCACATCGTATCAGCCTAATAAAATTATTTAGTCAAATGCCAGACTAATAGAAATAGTAGCAATATCAATGGTAAGTAAAAAGAGTAGACATACAAAATAAACAACCTTGATACATCCTATCTAATCACACAACCTTCATGTTATAATTACTTTGATAGGTCATACATAGTTATACCAATTTTATAGGCTCATCTCATCACATGTGTATGTGTGAAAACTAACAAGGATAAGCAGACTATTTAACCTGACATATATGCAAAGCCTAACTCGGACTTTCGAATCACTGATTACAAATTAAGCTTTCCTAGTTTGTGAGTTGTCGCTCTGACATAAACGGAACGTATATTTGTAAATAATAATTCACTGAACTGCTACCTGTAGTTTTTAACAATGGATGTTTATCTTTTTTGATAATATATACGTATATAATGTTTCATTAAAATGATTTCCGATCATACTTTGGTATAATTGCCTTTTGGTTTGTATCAATAGTGAATTCCAGCCAATCAATACATGTTCTGTACAAACTGAAAGTGTTGTTCTACCAACTTGATCAATCTACCATATTTACTTGATTTTTTTGTAATAAATTTGGCAGAAATAAAATGAATTTTCTAATAAAACACTTAGAAAAGAACTTTCAAGCTATTTTCTGGTTTGTGATATTTACCCATTGATCAAGCAGTTCTATGTTCATTACTGAAAAGAATAAGGCATACAACAATAAAACTGTGGGTATATCCAACAGTTCTTGTGTTTGTATTAATTATCCTCAGAACATCTGGGAACTGATGTAGAAAAAACAATGAAAAATATGAAACAAAATGATTGTTCGCTTTGGTATGTATCATGACCAGTATAATGCTTAGAAAGTTAAATCGCCGATCGTTGTCGACTTGTGAATTCTATGAACTTCTATTTGTATTTTACGATCTATTTTTGTACCACTAATATATGGTCACAGTTATTATATGCAATTATTGATAAAAATAATTTCAAATTTACATGCTTGTATGTGGTATATGGTCATCATTGTTTACAAACTTATAATGGGTTAGTTTTCTGCATTTTTATCTATCTATCTATCTATCTATCTATCTATCTATCTATCTATCTATCTATCTATCTATATATATATATATATATATATATATATATATATATATATATATATATATATATATAGGATAAGAATTAGAATAGTTTATTATAATTGAAATCGTTTAGGAGCAACAATCACCTACAAGTTTGGTAATGTTCGACATGGTCGTTATTATGCTTTATAAGGGAAACTGAGCGACTGGATATTTTTGATTATATGATAAGTACAGTTGTTTTTCAAGGATATTCCTCTCCAGAAATCTACCCTCGCCTATTCAGGTTCTATGAAACGTGGATAATTCCAAGCACCAGACAATGTGGAACCAGAAACTCAACCTAAAAAATTTTGATAACTTTTTAAAATTATCCACATCGTAAGTACAACGAAACTTTGTGTCAGTGTAACGTTCCGTGACGAAATGTGTACATAATGTCAGGATTCATTTACCTACAATATGTGTGCTATTGACGACTTTTGATTTATTTAATAAAATGTAGTGGATTGACTGACATGACCGAATAAATAATTCTATTGGACTGACTTGTTCCCGTTATACCCGATCAAATAAGGGTTTAAGAATCCGAAAATACTAACCGGATGTCGTAAAACTATATTATAAAGTTAAAGATGCCATTTACACTTGTATAATGCTTATTCAGGACTGTATGATTTAGTTAAAAAATGAATGGTTGAAGTTAGGAATGAATGCCACAGAATGACCAATGATCTTTCAATACTTCACGTTATATTATTTTGCACTGATATTCCTTCCATGTATTCTTACGTACATTGTCTAATAGATGGTCTTTTGAATTTCTGTATAGGCCAAAACATCGAAAATGTGCAGTTTCTTTGACACTGATTCACTGTTCAGATGATAAATAATAAAACAAATGTGCAAAAAATTGCCTGTGCATACGATTCCAGTAGAAATTCCAAAGTTCAATAAAATGTGTACTAGATCAGTTCCTCTACTCAACAGAGTTTACCAATCTAAAATTGAGTTTCATTCCCTTAATTGCAAATGATCTGTGAGAAGGAGGGCGCATTATGACAATCTAGCGATAACTAAACACAAAAAGCTAGGCAAATGACTGACAATTTTCGGGGATGTCTTTTCCCATCGAAATATTTATTTAAAATGCAAAAATACTAGTACAACTGGAGATCATGATAAATCTGCACCACACAAATAGATTCTTGTGCAGTTAGCTCAGCTGAAGTAAAACAACAGTACCTCCATAATTATCGGTTGTCTCAATGCTCCCAAAAGTTGTTGATCATAATTTATCAACCTGATTGTTTTATTTTTATTTTGACATTTCCAATCCAAGGTTTCTCCTTTGAAAAAAAACAAACTATGTTCATGTAAATGTTCTCATATTTTTATTTCTGTCATTTCCTAACTAACAAACTACCATCCACTAACCCTTCTAGAAATTGTGTACATTAGAAGATACTTTGGGCATAAAATTTAAACACCTACGTGTACTTGCTCGTGCTATGACTATACGGAAAACTGGTTTTAATTTTTATACATTGTAAGTTTTTTTTAATTTCATTTAAGTGAAGAGGTTTTGTGCAAGATTGGTTTTATATGTTGGTTGTATTCATCACAGATATCAACCTTAGTTTGGGCTACCGTTTAAAACCAGTAAGTAACCTGACAGCTATTTAGTTTTCTGTAGTTCTCAGTAGCCTATACCATTAGTTCTAAAGACTATATGTTCGCTAAGAGACCTGAAGGTTCTGTATTCGGTCTCTGGTTGGGTTGTTAAACATACTGATTATAAATCTCATACGACTATCTCATGTCTTAGGAAAAAGCTTTGATTAAATGCCTGAGATAATTATAACACCTTTGGTTAGTCCCAAAATTGTTACGGGTTTATACGTTTTCATTATTGATAGTATGACATTTCCAAAGAAAACGACAATGTCATCTGTAAACATATTAATAATCTTCCTATATTGATATGGGATTGAAGTTTACGGATCGAATTGCATAGATATTTGTCCATTAACAATAAATTTGTGGTCTACACTAAACATTCAACTTTCAATCAACTAGGTCCTTTGTTCGAAACTCGCTCTTTCCGGTTTAATGTAAACAGCCGGGTTATAGTATCATTCTAGTTTTCACATAACCATTGTATTATTCGAAGTCAAATACATAAAACTTTACTTAGTAAATAATAGTAATTTCTGTTTCTTTCACGTTTCAAAATTTACAATTTAAAATATCTATATGTACCCAAATGCCCTGGTACGGCCGAGAATGAGGAGGGCCCGCTCTCCCTCTCGAAATGCTCTCACATGGCTACGCGTATACAGCCTCTGCCAGGGAGGTCCTACTTACTGCCTTCTCGTGGCAGGGGTATTGTTTGCGAAGTTGAGAAGACGAAAAGCGAATGTCCGGCGCTTTAACCGGGTCAGCGGACACGGTGAGTCCACCTAGAGGAGTTGGGAAACCCTGATTCCAAACCAGTGGTACACATAGACTCCAGTATCCTGAGGGAACAAATGACATATGAAGCAATTGTTGGTCATTGGCTGCCATGGGACTGCGTCTCTTCACGATGCTCCACCGCCTTGTGGGTCAAAGGCTCTGGGTGTGGTCCCCTAAGAAAACCACCTGCCTCGGTCTGGGCACCCGGGCAGTATCACAGCTCACACACAAATAAAATGAAATGACAATATTTCCTAGAAATACTGTTGTTCCAATTAAAATTCGGACAACTCATTTCCATTTGATAACATTCATTTTTAATTTTTTATATACTACATCACTTATATGCTCTTTTATTCCCACATTGCGTATCCTTATTTTTCAACTTATACATCAGCTCGCCTATGGCGGAAACTCGGTTCTATTTAAACGTTCTCGAGTCACTGCCTGGTTGAAAATTGAATGCTACCACCAAACAAGCATACTGAAGCAGTTTTTCTGAAACCACGTGCATCATTCCAACTGGCTGCCTTCAACGTTCGCACATTAATTCAGATTGGACAACAGATACGGTTGACTAGGTCTTTAGAAAGTCTTAATATCGACGTTTGTTGTTTATCCGAGACCTGTATTCAAGACTGGTGAAGTACTCCATCTGTCGCTTCAAAAGGCTTGTTTTACGTGTGTTTATCCGGGGACCCTGTGGCATCTTCGTCTGGTCTTGCTGGCGTTGGTGTCGCACTAAGCGCTAGAGCTGAGTCAGCACTAATCGATTGGACCCCCTTAACAGTCGGTTACGTGCTGTTAGATTAGAAAGTTCCATCAAAGTGAGAAGAAATTGCCGTGAGAAACGATGCCTTTTCGTCATCGCCTATGCTCCGACAGATTGCAGCCCGGTTGCAATCAAGGATGTGTTTTCTAACCACTTAACTGTTTTCCAGAAAGTGAGATATTGTAGTACTATCCGCCTGTAGCCCTTTTCCGGGGGCTACTGCCAGTCCCAAGCCCGGATAAAGGAGGAGGGTTGGGCATGGGGTTAGCGACCCCATCCCGTACAAAACTAACTCGCTAAAAAAACGCTAACCAGAAAAAATTATTCAAACCATTTAAACTCTGCCCTGGGAGTTAGGAGGTCTTCGTTTAGAAGAATTATGACGCCTCATGATGAAAGCCGAGTTTCTTAGGAAGTCACGAGGCCGATGCCCCTTCTGACAACCAGAGCAACCATTTATTTAGGTACATGGAATGCTCGCACAATGTGGGAGAGTTTTCCAAATTGCTGCAGAAATGAGGAGATACAATTTAGAGGTGCTTGGGATCAGTGAAACACATTAGACGCAAGCTGGACAACAACGACTAGCTTCAGTGAAGCTTCTGTTATACTCCGGCCATGAAGAAGAAAATGCCCCATATACACAAGGAGTTGCATTGATGCTGTCTAAACAAGCACAAAATGCACTTATAGGATGGGAATCTCATGGACCGAGGATCATCAAAGCCTCCTTCAAAACAAAGAAAACGGGGATTACAATGAACGTCATCCAATGCTACGCACCTACCAATGACTACAATGAAGACGTTAAAGATCAATTCTACGATAGGCTGCAGTCAATCGTCGAGAAGTGCCCAACAAAAGACCTGACTATTCTGATGGGAGACCTAAATGCCAAGGTTGGAATTGACAACACCGGATATGAAGACATCATGGAACGACACGGACTGGGAGAAAGGAACGAAAATGGTGAGAGATTTGCAAATCTATGTGCCTTCAATAAACTGGTCATAGGCGGGACTATATTCCCACATAAACGCATACACAAAACCACATGGACTTCACCGGATCACAGCACACAGAACCAAATCGACCATATCTGCATCAACAAAAAGTTCAGGAGGACGATGGAGGACGTGAGAACAAAGAGAGGAGCTGATATAGCATCAGATCATCACTTGCTGGTCGCCAAGATGAAATTGAAACTCAAGAGGCACTGGACAACGGGGAGGACAATATCACAAAAGTTTAATACGACTCTTCTTCGGGAACAAGAAGGCAGCGATCAGTACCAGTCGAACAAGAGCAGAAAAAGCCAAGGCACAGGCTGAATACACAGAAGTAAACAAGCAAGTGAAAAGGAGCATCAGAACTGACAAACGTAAATATGTGAAAGATTTGGCATTGACGGCGGAAAAGGCTGCGAGAGAAGGAAACATGAGACAACTGTATGAAACAACAAAGAAACTCTCTGGAAATCACCGTAAACCAGAACGACCAGTGAAAAGCACGGAAGGCAAGCTAATCACCAACATTGAAGAACAACGGAACAGGTGGGTAGAACACTTCAAAAACTCTTGAATCGACCAGCCCCACTGAACCCACCCAACATCGAAGCAGCACTCACGGACCTCCCAATCCATGCTGGCCCACCAACATTTGAAGAGATCAGCATGACTATCAGACAAATCAAGAGTGGCAAATCAACAGGACTAGACAGCATTCCAGCAGAGGCAATGAAAGCAGACGTAGCGGCAACTGCAAGGATACTCCAAACTCTCTTTAGAAAGATCTCGGATGAGGAACAAGTACCAAAAGACTGGAAAGAAGGACTTCTAGTCAAAATACCAAAGAAAGGCGATCTCAGCAACTGTGACAACTACAGGGGAATCACTCTTCTTTCAATACCAGGAAAAGTCTTCAACAGGGTATTGTTAAACAGGATGAAGGACTCCGTAGACGCACAACATCGCGATCAACAGGCAGGATTCCGTAAGGATAGATCGTGCACAGACCAAATCGCAACTCTACGGATCATTGTGGAACAATCAATTGAATGGAATTCATCACTCTATATCAACTTCATCGACTACGAAAAAGCATTTGATAGCGTGGACAGAACAACACTATGGAAGCTTCTTCGACACTATGGTGTGCCTCAGAAGATTGTCAATATCATATAGAATTCCTATGATGGATTAAACTGCAAAATCGTTCATGGAGGACAGTTGACAAAGTCGTTCGAAGTAAAGACCGGTGTCAGGCAAGGTTGCTTACTCTCACCCTTTCTCTTTCTCCTGGTGATCGATTGGATTATGAAGGAAAGCACGGGATACAGTGGACAACTAGAATGCAGTTGGATGATCTAGACTTCACAGATGATCAAGCTCTTCTATCGCAAACGCAACAACAAATGCAGGAGAAGACAACCAGTGTAGCAGCAGCCTCAGCAGCAATAGGTCTCACTATACACAAAGGGAAAAGCAAGATTCTTCGATACAACACAGCATGTACCAATCCAATCACAATTGACGGAGAAGCTTTGGAAGATGTAAAAACCTTTACATATTTGGGCAGTATCATCGATGAACACGGTGGATCTGATGCAGATGTGAAGGCACGGATTGGCAAAGCAAGAGCAGCATATTTACAACTGAAGAATATCTGGAACTCAAAACAATTGGCAACCAACACCAAGGTCAGAACTTTCAATACAAATGTGAAGACAGTTCTAATGTATGGGGCCGAAACCTGGAAAACTACGAAAGCCATCATCCAGAAGATACAAGTGTTTGTTAACAGTTGTCTACGCAAAATACTTCAGATCCGTTGGCCGGACACTATTAGCAACAACCTACTGTGGGAGAGAACAAACCAGATCTCAGCAGAGGAAAAAATCAGGAAGAAGCGCTGGAAGTGGATTGGACACACATTGAGGAAAACACCCAACTGCGTTACAAGACAAGCCCTCATATGGAATCCTCAAGGTCGAAGGAGGAGAGGAAGACCAAAGAATACATTACGCCGGGAAATGGAGATAGATATGAGAAAAATGAACAAGAATTGGATGGAACTAGAAAAGAAGGCCCAGGACAGAGTGGATTGTAGAATGCTGGTCGGCGGCCTATGCTCCATTGGGAGTAACAGGCGTAAGTAAGTAAGTAAGTAATCCAGAGACTTGGATGCTCAGGTCGGACGTTTAGGCACAGAAGAGAGTCGTTTAGGTGACCGATGGGGACTTTTTGGTCGCAGGACAGATGACGGGGCCCGTCTACTGCAACTGTGCACAGATCACATCCTGTTTCTGGCTGGCACTAACTTTCGGCGCAGTCATCGCCGATGTGCCACCTGGCGTCGCCCCTCTGCATCTCAAACCTGGATTCTAATTGATCAAATCGCGATCAGCTACCGCTGGCGTAGTTGTGTACAAGACTGTCGCTCCTTTTGGAGTACCTATCTGCACTCTGATCATGCCCTGGTCTGCGCCAATCTTACCTTACTTTTCAGTGGTCAACGGATTGATATCACTGAATTGGTTGCAACTTCTGTTGCAAGTAATTATCGAACCGAGCTAGCTACCATTCCACCGAAAAGTATAGATGAGCATTAGTTGCTACTGCATAACGCCATGAAAATGGTGAGTAAAGCCGCTTGCGGCTTCGAAACGTCCCGCTTGTAAGCGCTTAGTTTCTTCAGGCTCTTTACAACTCATCGAAGCCCGTCGGTCTACTCCGAATGACCGTGAGTTTGACCACAAACGAAGGATGTTACGTAATGAAATTGGACAAAGCTTGCGTAAGGACCGAGAAGCCTGGTGATCGGAGCATGTTAATGACTTGGAAGTGGCAGCTGAATCTGGCAACTGCCGGAAGCTCTTGCAACTCACCCGAGCCACTGGCAGCAAGAAGTCTGGTGTGAGCGAAACAATCTGTGAGGATGACGGAACGCCAACAATTAACATCCTCATTAGTCCTTAGCACTGATAGGATTCTATCTATCAAGCTGCTATATAGCCACCAGTCTAAATAATTCGAAATCGCATCCATTATATTTTTAAGTTAAAAATAGTCGTAAGTAGTTAGCGGTAAATGTTTAATTTAGGTTTCGTACTAGTTGTCCCTTTTCAACAAGGTGTATCTGGGATCCTGTAGGGACCAATGTTTCCTGTAAGATTCGAACTCACATCACCCAAATTCATAATCCGGAATGTTATCGCTAAGCTGTTCAAAGTATGACTAGTACAAAACCTTGATCATACAGATTTTATCACCAAACAATTCCAACCACCATTGTTGTCTCGCAAAAATTCATAGAACCCAGCTTCGTGATAGAATGTAAGCTATTTAAAACACCGTCTGATGAGTCCATTAGACGTTTATCTGATATAATTATCAAATAATTTAAAACAAACCTAAAATCTGAAAATTTATTGCAATGTTTGCACATTTTGAAAAAAGATGATTAGAAACAATTAGTTAATTAATCAGTTTCAGACTAAAACAGAAAAGGGAAGCTTTTCTTTCTCATATTTATCGCTTTTATTTTTTCTATTCGACTGTCAATGGTATTTTATGATGTAATATCCTTCTCTTATTTTTATTCGTTTCTATTTTGTTTATTTGTATTAATTTTTAGGGGAGATAATCAACGTTTAGAATTTCTTGGTGATTCTTTGTTAAAATATGTATCAACAGATTATTTATTTCGACATTTTCCACGACATCATGAAGGACATTTATCATTGTTAAAAAATTCACTAGTGAATAAATATACACAGGCATCTGTATGCAGTGAGTTAGGCTTAGAAAATTATGTTATACGTCGTGAAGATAATAGTATGCATAAATACGATTGTAACATTAATAATTACAATACTACTAATAATAACATGTCGAAACATTCAAATCCTTCTTGGAATACTACTTATATAAGTAGTCAAAACTCAAATATACTCAAATCTAAACAAAATAAAAAAGGTGGTCAAAAACAAGTTATTAATTCAGATGGAAATAAAAATGGCAATTGTAATAATCCACAAAATCAGAATGTAAAATACAGAGCTGATTTATTGGAAGGTAATTATGAATTTTGTTTACTGATACCATCATCATTGTTGTTGTTGCAAAACTCATTTGCAAAGTATAATGTGTATGTACTCAATCTAGTGATGTGGTATATTTTGTTTATATGTTCTAAATGTTTATTCAAACTGAGTTTTAGGTAGAATGGGAAGTTCAGCTGTGCAGTACATAATGGTTTAAGGTCAAATATTTTAAGTATGAAGTCTTGACAGGATCGAACAAAACAATCTATCGTTTTATCGGGCACTGGGCTTTAAGGAATTAGGAGAAGGATTGACTGTCAGCATGTTGGACACAACAGCATTCTGAGCAATTTTATATTTTTGCTGATCAATCAAGTGATAAGTTTTGTACTCGGAATACTTTAAATAAACTTCTTACTTACTTACGCCTGTTACTCCCAATGGAGCATAGGCCGCCGACCAGCATTCTACAATCCACTTTGTCCTGGGCCTTCTTTTCTAGTTCCATCCAATTCTTGTTCATTTTTCTCATATCTATCTCCATTTCCCGGCGTAATGTATTCTTTGGTCTTCCTCTCCTCCTTCGACCTTGAGGATTCCATATGAGGGCTTGTCTTGTAACGCAGTTGGGTGTTTTCCTCAATGTGTGTCCAATCCACTTCCAGCGCTTCTTCCTGATTTTTTCCTCTGCTGAGATCTGGTTTGTTCTCTCCCACAGTAGGTTGTTGCTAATAGTGTCCGGCCAACGGATCTGAAGTATTTTGCGTAGACAACTGTTAACAAACACTTGTATCTTCTGGATGATGGCTTTCGTAGTTTTCCAGGTTTCGGCCCCATACATTAGAACTGTCTTCACATTTGTATTGAAAGTTCTGACCTTGGTGTTGGTTGCCAATTGTTTTGAGTTCCAGATATTCTTCAGTTGTAAATATGCTGCTCTTGCTTTGCCAATCCGTGCCTTCACATCTGCATCAGATCCACCGTGTTCATCGATGATACTGCCCAAATATGTAAAGGTTTTTACATCTTCCAAAGCTTCTCCGTCAATTGTGATTGGATTGGTACATGCTGTGTTGTATCGAAGAATCTTGCTTTTCCCTTTGTGTATAGTGAGACCTATTGCTGCTGAGGCTGCTGCTACACTGGTTGTCTTCTCCTGCATTTGTTGTTGCGTTTGCGATAGAAGAGCTTGATCATCTGTGAAGTCTAGATCATCCAACTGCATTCTAGTTGTCCACTGTATCCCGTGCTTTCCTTCATAATCCAATCGATCACCAGGAGAAAGAGAAAGGGTGAGAGTAAGCAACCTTGCCTGACACCGGTCTTTACTTCGAACGACTTTGTCAACTGTCCTCCATGAACGATTTTGCAGTTTAATCCATCATAGGAATTCTATATGATATTGACAATCTTCTGAGGCACACCATAGTGTCGAAGAAGCTTCCATAGTGTTGTTCTGTCCACGCTATCAAATGCTTTTTCGTAGTCGATGAAGTTGATATAGAGTGATGAATTCCATTCAATTGATTGTTCCACAATGATCCGTAGAGTTGCGATTTGGTCTGTGCACGATCTATCCTTACGGAATCCTGCCTGTTGATCGCGATGTTGTGCGTCTACGGAGTCCTTCATCCTGTTTAACAATACCCTGTTGAAGACTTTTCCTGGTATTGAAAGAAGAGTGATTCCCCTGTAGTTGTCACAGTTGCTGAGATCGCCTTTCTTTGGTATTTTGACTAGAAGTCCTTCTTTCCAGTCTTTTGGTACTTGTTCCTCATCCGAGATCTTTCTAAAGAGAGTTTGGAGTATCCTTGCAGTTGCCGCTACGTCTGCTTTCATTGCCTCTGCTGGAATGCTGTCTAGTCCTGTTGATTTGCCACTCTTGATTTGTCTGATAGTCATGCTGATCTCTTCAAATGTTGGTGGGCCAGCATGGATTGGGAGGTCCGTGAGTGCTGCTTCGATGTTGGGTGGGTTCAGTGGGGCTGGTCGATTCAAGAGTTTTTGAAGTGTTCTACCCACCTGTTCCGTTGTTCTTCAATGTTGGTGATTAGCTTGCCTTCCGTGCTTTTCACTGGTCGTTCTGGTTTACGGTGATTTCCAGAGAGTTTCTTTGTTGTTTCATACAGTTGTCTCATGTTTCCTTCTCTCGCAGCCTTTTCCGCCGTCAATGCCAAATCTTTCACATATTTACGTTTGTCAGTTCTGATGCTCCTTTTCACTTGCTTGTTTACTTCTGTGTATTCAGCCTGTGCCTTGGCTTTTTCTGCTCTTGTTCGACTGGTACTGATCGCTGCCTTCTTGTTCCCGAAGAAGAGTCGTATTAAACTTTTGTGATATTGTCCTCCCCGTTGTCCAGTGCCTCTTGAGTTTCAATTTCATCTTGGCGACCAGCAAGTGATGATCTGATGCTATATCAGCTCCTCTCTTTGTTCTCACGTCCTCCATCGTCCTCCTGAACTTTTTGTTGATGCAGATATGGTCGATTTGGTTCTGTGTGCTGTGATCCGGTGAAGTCCATGTGGTTTCGTGTATGCGTTTATGTGGGAATATAGTCCCGCCTATGACCAGTTTATTGAAGGCACATAGATTTGCAAATCTCTCACCATTTTCGTTCCTTTCTCCCAGTCCGTGTCGTTCCATGATGTCTTCATATCCGGTGTTGTCAATTCCAACCTTGGCATTTAGGTCTCCCATCAGAATAGTCAGGTCTTTTGTTGGGCACTTCTCGACGATTGACTGCAGCCTATCGTAGAATTGATCTTTAACGTCTTCATTGTAGTCATTGGTAGGTGCGTAGCATTGGATGACGTTCATTGTAATCCCCGTTTTCTTTGTTTTGAAGGAGGCTTTGATGATCCTCGGTCCATGAGATTCCCATCCTATAAGTGCATTTTGTGCTTGTTTAGACAGCATCAATGCAACTCCTTGTGTATATGGGGCATTTTCTTCTTCATGGCCGGAGTATAACAGAAGCTTCACTGAAGCTAGTCGTTGTTGTCCAGCTTGCGTCTAATGTGTTTCACTGATCCCAAGCACCTCTAAATTGTATCTCCTCATTTCTGCAGCAATTTGGAAAACTCTCCCACATTGTGCGAGCATTCCATGTACCTAAATAAATGGTTGCTCTGGTTGTCAGAAGGGGCATCGGCCTCGTGACTTCCTAAGAAACTCGGCTTTCATCATGAGGCGTCATAATTCTTCTAAACGAAGACCTCCTAACTCCCAGGGCAGAGTTTAAATGGTTTGAATAATTTTTTCTGGTTAGCGTTTTTTTAGCGAGTTAGTTTTGTACGGGATGGGGTCGCTAACCCCATGCCCAACCCTCCTCCTTTATCCGGGCTTGGGACCGGCAGTAGCCCCCTGAAAGGGACTCCAGGCGGAGTCGAGTGAAATCTTTGACTCGTTAACACCCCCTTCCTTCAACGGAAAAGAATTAGGCGAGAAATATGAAAACTGTATTTCAATGATAAAATTATATTCAGCAAACAAAGTTATTTTTAGGACTACGTTGAAATTCAAAGTTTTGAGAAAAATGTCAAGTTTGGTAACAAGTTTGTGGTAATTGTTTAATCAAATTGACTCATGATCTCAAGCATTAACTCTATTATAATATCCACAAAACTCCTTCTGATACTAAGCGTAATACCTGTTTCGGTTTGAGCACCCGGGCAGTATCACAGCCCTCACACAAATCAACTGAGATTCGTGTGGCGCATATGTATTTGGTGCCTCCTTGTACCAATACTTATGTGTTAAAATAAATAAATAAATAAGCGTAAGTAATTTTCCTTTCTTAGACATGTTCCATCATCTTGGAATGTCCAAAATATTCGTAAATTTTTTCACTGACTTCTGAAGACTTTTTTGTGGAGTTACGCGATGGTTTCTAACATTGTAGGTGCTCATTGTGTTGACAAGTCGCAGATTTAAGGAACAATAAACATCTCATCCTCTTTGACAGTGTTTCTCAGAATGAAGCTAATTCGTAGCGAATATTACATAGATGCTAATGTACGTATGTTTATTTCCAGATGTTCAGACTGAATTAAAATGTTTGAGCGTTTATAACTAGTTTGATTAGTCATTTTTAGTGTCGTATACAATTAACTTGACTAAAAATTGTAAGTTCATATCAATTTTAATGCATAACGGTGACTGTATGTAATGTTGTTGTAAGTTTATGACTCCGTAATATCAACGAATCAAGTGTTGTTTGAATGAAATAGTGTGTTATTATTATTTGACATTGTTCATACTTTGATTTCATTCGCTCGCTTGTTATGAATATTACCATTACACAACGTTAAAATTGCCTTATTTAAAGCCTCACATTACAAACTAACGTTCGTTACATAACTGTTAAAAACCAGATAGTACTGAATAGTGGCTTTGTTCTAGTCTTAAGGAATCTAAGCTTTGCGAATTGACGACTACACAGAGTATCAAACTTAGGGCCTCCAATTCTCACACCAAGCATCTTACTTTCAGACCATTAAGTCAGCGTATACAATAGTTTAGGCCACCAACTCCTATTAATTCACAATACTGTGCGACTATCATCAATTTCTGATATTTATCACATATCTGATATCGTTGAACTGTAGTGTCGGTTGCTATGTTAAACCCACACAACTTATTCAAGCTTCTAGACAAACTAATTTATTCTTCTTGAGTCTGTTGGGGACGGTAGATCGCTAAAAACTCATAGTTTGTAATTTTATCTTGTGGAGCTTGTATGCAGATGTATACGTGGGCATTTCTTACCACCCACGCATATAGTCGATTGATGAATTTATCGATCAAATGTTTAAATAATTCAATGGCAGTCAATTGACGAACTATCGATTAGATGTTTAAAAGCTCCATGGCAATATCGATGTATACATATTTGTATATATACGTTTAAAATTGTCTTTGTAAAAAAAACGCTGGTTTCCTGGTTGTTGCAGAATATACTTCTCCATTCTAAGCTTGGCTTTCTCTCTCTAGATAGTGGGGCTGGGACGTTCATTAGCTAGCTCACTGGACCTCGATCATCAAACCTCGTTCTCGTTCGCAATCTAAGTGAACTCGTTAAGCTTCAAACCTAACAGAGTCACATATTGACGTTGTCAATTATTCGCTTATCATCCTTGACTCTTTTTATATGAGCGTGTGTGTGGACCTCTTTTCCTATTCATCACATGTCTGTAACTTATTTTAGTCTGATTATAAATATTGATTAACGCTTGACTAAATTGAGTTGCTTCACACGCCATCTCCACTGCGCGTCATTTCGCTTCGCTTCTCTAATCTTTTGTCTAGATCATCGATTGTATGAAGAATACGTATTCGAAATTCATTCTCATATTTGACTTATCTAATTCCGCTGTTCACCAACGCGATTTAAGTCGATGATAATATACGAGAGTAGTCAGGATGTATATTTCGACAGCAATTATTTGATAGCAATCAGAAACGATCCAAATTGAGTCATATATAGGGCCTCTAAATCACTGTATTAATCACGGCCTCCCAGCAGAATTCCGGAGATTATCTTTTGAAATCAATGACTGTTCAGTATATGGTGGTTTTTATTGTAGGGTGTTATAGAAACTGTTGAACTTGAGGTTTAATAACATGAACTGAATTATTTTGCTGTTATTAGTGTTGTTTTGACTTTTTCCCCTTTCATCTCGTCATCTCCTTTATTGATGTGAAATGCAAATGAACCGACGCACACTTTGTTTACTTACTGTCTATCTGACTGACAGATTATCAAATAACCATTATGCCATATATCTATAGTGATATAACAATTTTAATTCATAACGTTTAAGAAACGTCTATTACATAATATCACTGTTTCTCTGTTTTTCCTCGTCATATTTTTAAAATTTTCGCTTTAGCATTTATTGGTGCATTATTTGTCGATAAAGATTTAACATGGGTTGAACGTTTTTGTCAAATATGTTTCTGGCCACGTCTTGTTGAGTTTATTTTAAAACAAGAATGGAATGATGCCAAATCAAAATTACAACAATGTTGTCTTACATTTCGTTCATTAAATGAAGATCCAGAAATTGCACATTATAAAGTTAGTCTTCAAATGAAAACTCTACTTTTCGTTTTACTACCGTACTCTATTGAATTAAAACAAAGCTTATAAAATTTTTCTTTCCATTTGTGATTATACACTTGTTTCATATGCGTTTTGATTGCTCAAAATGTCCCTGGGAATAACGAGAACCCTTGCTTTTCTGTTATTTTGTCAAATCATATTTTATCAGTATGGGAATTTGTGGAGATTGTAGTATTCGCACAATTGAAATAACGAACCAATCTAAGGTAGAACACCGTTGAAAACCTGAAAATTCTGGACAGCCGTTTCTTTCTAGTAGTATAGGGCTACTCAGTAGGGAGCACCCACGATCCCGCACGCAGGACTCGAAACAAGGACATTCGGTCTCGTTTATGAACGCTTAACATTTAGACCACTCAATCGACATCCAACGATGTTCATGTCTAACTTCATTAAAACCATAATCCTGCTTAACACTTCATGCATTGCCTGAGGTAGATAACCATCTCACGCCCCTTTTTAAAATTATATATGTATATCGTTGTTCCGGTTCTTCCCGTTCCCAACGTCCCTTACCTCATATTGTATTATATTTCAATGTTACAGTTTAATATTAATCTACTTGTAAGCAGTTGAAGAGAAACTACAAAATACAATATGTTCATTTATCTTGACTCAATTGTTGTTTTGACTTTATTCAAAGGAGTAAAAATATGAAATAAGACTGTTCCAATTCCAAATAAACGTGGATTTAAAATAAGACAAACGACGAATAATACTGTTTGTAATTTGTTTAGTCAAGATCAGTTCACCATGCCAACCATAATGATAGGATCGGTTGACGAATAAAGACAATCATGAGACACTCATTTACAAACGAGACCGAAGGTCCTTGGTTTGAGTCCTGCGTGCGGGATCGCGAATGCGCACTGCTGAATAGCCCTATACTACTAGAACGAGACGGCTGTCCATCACTTCCAGGTTTTCAGTGATGGTCTAGCTTAGATCGGCTCATTATTTAAACTGTGTGAAAATTTTCATATCTCTGTTACAATTGTGTCCATAGTAGATTTGAAATGATTAACAATGTTTTGTAGCTCAGGATGAGGATACTAAACGTGTTTTCTTTCTGAGCTTCTCAGAGACCAGCAAAGACGATTTCTTCTGAATTCACTTAATCAATAATCATCTGAACAGGTAATTAGCGATCACAAAATACAATATGCTACCCACGTTCGAAGTTTTCATAAATACAAGTTTAAACTTGTGACCAAATGGCTTCATTCAGAAGGTTCGCTTAGTTCAGTTAACGTTCAATATCAACAACAGGTAAATACAAACGACTTAATTACTTCTACTGTTTTTCTATGGTTTTTTCTGGTATCAGCTTTTGTTGACAATTTATCTTGAATTTAGAAAGACAGAATGCCTTGTATTGATTAGTAGAATAATGTGCAACATTTTGAATAACTTATTATTCTCTTATATTATGTTGTTATCTTTATTAGGTTTTAGAACATAGTGGGCCAACTAATCAACGTGTTTATCGTGTTGGTGTTTATTTTCGTGGTCAACGATTAGCAACTGGTGAAGGTCGCTCTGTTCAACAAGCTCAAATGGAAGCAGCTAAAAAGGCATTGGAATTACATCAAGGTGAGTATTATTAGTAGCAGTCGTCTGTTGAAATATATATCATACAATGTTGATTTGTCTGTTGCGCGAACATTCGCTTGTGAAACCAGTTTTCAAGTTGTTTTGATGAATTTTCGTATTTTACACAATTTGTAAATAGAATACACGAATTGAGTTTTTAAAGTTTTGCTGAAACTTGGGTAAAACTTTCAAGAAAACCATGAAATGTTGTTAGCTATTAACGGAGATAACAGTGTAATAATCTTTTTTTTTCAAATAGACTAGATGTTTTACTAAACACTATAAGAACTAAAAAAATGGTATGAAACCATAACTACTATTAACCTCCTGTCATGATGGGAACTTTGAATACGTACAGTCTGTTGTGTCTGTTTTCTTTTTCGCAAAATCTCCGTTGCCGATTTGTTGTGTCTTTATGGCCTGCTAGTTATCATGTAATTTATTCACCGATCAAAATACGACTTATTTGCCCTTGTACTGTACTAAACCAATGACGTTCGTTCGGTCTGATCAGCCTAGCGTCCCATTGGTCCGTTGCCTTGCTAGCCCGTCCAGCTGAGTCCAGAATGCCAACAACAGCCTCCACTATGCGAATCATTTATTTCAGATATACTGGGGTAGAGATCAACCAAACAGACCGCAACGCACCATAAAATAGGAAATAACATTTATACACCATAAAGCCAAAATGTGGCTGTGATTGTGGGAGACTAACTATTTAAAATTGGTATAATTTAATAACAGTAAATCGTACAATAATAATCTAAAGTCAAAATGAAGCTTGTAATAAGGGGAATATAAATGTGCACAATCTAATTGCTAAATAGTTATACCATAAGAATATGTAGATAATATTTGTCCATTAATAGGTCTTAGAAGTTACTCGTAATTTAATCTTCGCTAGGATATAACACAGTCTTTTTGGCTTTATAATCGCCAGTCAACCGTTACAGTGGTTGTTCAAGCAAAGAGTTCAGCAAAACCTTTTATGGACAGGATTATGGCGAAACATGGAACATTTCCCATGAAAAATCAAGTATCTGACTCCGGTGAACTTTTAGGTTGTGTAGTGAAATCACCATCCTTATGTCACGGTATCTTACTAAAGTTTTAGAGCATTCATATTGGAGATACTCACGAATTTACCAGATACAGAATCGTGTACCTGGCTTCAAGCTACACTTTAATTGTGCAGGATAGTGGTACCAACCATTTCTGTAGACCAAAGTATATGAAGCCGGGTTCGATCCTGCAACTTAGTGGTCGCAAGTTGGGCGTTTTAATTAATGAACCATTTAAGTATATTGTTTGAAGACAATTATTATAAGAAAATTGATATCACTTGATAAACCACTGGAAACTAGAGAGCACTGAGTCTGTTTCATTTTAGTGTTCTCACCACCGATTCGCCAGAGATTGTGTCCAGAACCTGTAGATGTGGTAGCGGGTACATGGTTTATTTCTAAAAGCGTTGGAATTTCAGCCCATAATTCACAGAACGAAGACCTGATCCGCTTACTTCGGTCTTGATAATCAGGTAATATCAATAGCTAAGTGCACGGATCTGTTCGTGGTAAGTGGGCAGTCACAATTTCTCATTAAAACTCTAGTGAATTTGTTTCAAAGTTAATTATCAGGCAATAGCTAATTAGTGATTGTTTCTATTAAACTACATTTTGGCTTTGGAAACTATCTTCAAACAAACCAATCAGTACGAATCTCTAATTTGAATAATTAAGTTGTGACCACTGATTTATCCGTTTCCAGATTGAACTCAGTGTGCTGAGCAAAAATGATAAATTGGTTCATAAAATACCAAATCCTGACCAACTGAAGTCATTGTAACACGCGTTATGAATGGCCAATTACCCTCTACCTTGATACACGATATTGACTGGGCTACTAGAGTAAGTTGCAGGAAAGCAAACAGTTAGCAAGCCAAAACATAGCATCAACTCATGAAATCATTGACTGTTTAACTAAACCGTGTTTGCAGGTGCCAACCACCTGGTCGCAGTTCCTTCGCTTGTCGTGACCAATAGTCGAAAATATTGTGACATGACTTAAAATCAACCTCAGTGAAGCTCGATTATTTACAAATTTTCTTCCGTTAGATCCTGAATTTTAACATTATTTCATATTTTTTCTCGATACTACAGATTTATTGTTTCGTCTCGAAGCATATTGTATTTATGTAATCTTTTTTTACCATTACTGATACAAATAGTTCGATTACTTCAGCATTCGTCTCGTTGTGCCGATTGTATAGTGCATAACAATCTGGATCAATGCACTTATGAGCTAGGCTCTTTTTTATTTGAATAAACGACGAAATAAATCCATTTACTTCATTTAACGTTGAACACTATCTCGAAATTTTTTAAATTTTAAACAGATACATTTCGTCAATTGGATTTTCAACGTTCAGTTATTTCAAAACGATATAAACAACCTTATATTAATAAAATATTGGATCAAGTACAAAATTGGGATGAACAATTAGTGGAATATTTTATTTCAGATAAACCTACATCTACAACAGTTATGTCAACCTTGACTTCAAATACTACTACGAATAATAATAATAATAATAATAAAATTACTCCTATAAATACTGATAGAATGAGTAATAGTGAAAACCAAACAATGAAACGATCATTTCTATCAAAACACAATGACGATACCAATAGAGAATTATTATTGTATAGAAGTAGTAAACGTCGTTGTTTTGACAAAAACATTTCTAATCAAAATACATGTACAAATGAAAAAACATCATATCTCTCCGCCGTATCATCAGCATCAACATTTGGCACTTCTCCTTCAATATATCTATTATCACAGACGTTAACTTCAATTGATAATAATGAGGTTGATATTGCAATGATCGACAGTAAAACAAAACGACTGAACGCGGTCGAAGACATAGAAAAAAAGAACGAAGAATTGTTTGCTGTATTAAATAACAACGACAATGATGACGTCGAAGACAATAGAAACGAAAAAGATGAGGAGGAAGAAGGTGAGATTGTAGAAGACGATGATGATGACTATTGTGATGATTCTGGTAATGATATCCCGAATGAAAAACATTGTAAATGTAAATTAATTTTAAAATGAAAAAATAGGCAAAACATTGGAACACTGTGTATCCTAATCGTTGTAAATACTACTATTAATAAAAGTGATAATGATGGGTGCCAACCCTAAGTAGTCGAATGCAGTTTACTCTCTTTTCATTTGTTCGACTTTTCCTTTTTGTAGAGTCAACGAATTATGCGAATTTTTCTTCTTGCTTAACTTAGAAAAATTCATTTCTTATTGAGGGAAGAAAGTGATCGATTGATGTTGAACTACTGTTTTATATTTTTACGAACTTAATTATATTACGCAATTTTGTATTGTCATTCTTAAAATACATTCATAATCTTGATATACAAATAGTGTAGTTTCATAAGTGATTGTTCATTAGTAATTGAAATGGTTGACGGGTGTGTCTCATGATTGTCTTTATTCGTCAACCGATCCTATCATTATGGTTGGCATGGTGAACTGATCTTGACTAAACAAATTACAAACAGTATTATTCGTCGTTTGTCTTATTTTAAATCCACGTTTATTTGGAATTGGAACAGTCTTATTTCATATTTTTACTCCTTTGAATAAAGTCAAGATAAATGAACATATTGTATTTTGTAGTTTCTCTTCAACTGCTTACAAGTAGATTAATATTAAACTGTAACATTGAAATATATTACAATATGAGGTAAGGGACGTTGGGAACGGGAAGAACCGGAACAACGATATATGTATAGAATTTTACAAAGTAAGGGGAATGAGGAAGTAATTTTTGGTTATATCTTTTGATGTAGTTGCTTTAAGGTGTCCAAAATATACTATATTTTGTAAGCCTATTAACTGAATATGACTCATTCGTGTGTGTATAATTAGATAAATTAAGTATCATTCCTAATGGAATATATTCAACGAAATTAGGCAAAACTAAGTACAATGGGTCACCCTAACGAGCATCAGTTGGGGTTACCATTTAGGATGTTAGTTCATCAGAAGTTGTGATTCGAGCATTCGTTTCTAAAATATAAAGCTTCGGAAAGTTATCCTACTTTCTCAGTGCACATTTCTGTGAAATATGTTGCGATACAACTTCTCTATCAAATCGAATGCCGGTTTGAGGTCAAGTAATATGGCTATCATCGAGCATCGATTTATGCATGTTTTAAAACCTACCAGAATGTAAAAACTTAATCAATAAGCTTAAGACCAGGTCTAAAATCGGCCTGTTTTTCTCAGATTTGCTATTTATAATCTTTGTTCATATGTTCAGCGACTACGAAGGTTGATATTTTGAGTATTGTATTTGTCAAACTAATTCCTTTGTGAGAATTACAAAAGGATTCCTACATATTTTACGATCAAAAATTGAGACCAGTTAGGTTAAATAATGTCCAGCTACCAAACTTAATTTTTAGTCAAATGAACTACTTAAACTATGTCGCCATCCTTGGGGATCTTCGGGGTTAATTCATCAGGTCATTTAGCTCTTCCACGCTTTAGATTAAATATGGTGTTTCTAAATTTGTATGGATTTCCCATTCCGATTGTTTGGAAATATTAGGTAACATGAGAGTAACCGGATGGAGATTTAACTATTTCTCCAAGTGTTCTATACGTTCTGGCTTAATGAACTGTGAGTGAATCATTGTCTCGTCTTTTTCTAAAATAATCTAATTAATAACTAACTGTTACTTCTTACATTTGTGAGTCAGATTTATCTTAAGGGTTACCTAATACGTCTGCTTTTCAAATCTCATCACGTACAACAGCACTCAGTCACTGGAGATTTTTTATCACTCAGCGTTTCAATTTTCAACATCTGAGGGTGGTCGAGATTACAAGATGTTTCTCAGATAACAGACAATTCGCTAACCCTCAACGCGTTACTCTATTGAAAATATTGTATTACAATACAGATGACTTAGACCAACTTTAGTGAACATGATGTGTGACTTGTTGGAGTTTATGAGTTGTTAACAATAACATCCTGTAACGTAGCTCTGCGTTACTGACAAGGCGTAGAACGTATTTGACACAACACCCTTTACTGCTGTCGTGAAATAAAAGAAAATGGAACATAAACTGACAGAATACATTATTTTTCACAAATACTACCCGTAACGAGAACGAATATACTTATACCACTTGGACAATAATAAGTAATATACCACGAAATAGAAAACAAAGAGAAAGATAGTTTTAAAAAGACGCGAAACAAGACCTAAAAATTACAAAGACGAAAAGTACATTAAAACATTCCAGACTCTGATAAAGATTCTAGAACTGACTCGGAAGTATTCAAACTTAATTCATAGTTAAAACCATCATCATAAGGTTTATGATATGAAGGTAATAGAATACGATTAAAAAGCCTTTTAAAAAGTACAAAATATAAACGAAATGATTTTTTCTTGACATCGTAATCAGCCATTTCATGCTTATCAATAAGGCATAGAAATTTTACCCAATTTAAAAGTATACCAAAATCATGCGGATTACGATAAATCAGTCCACGTTGTTTTAATATTTTAGTGAATTTTGCATTGATATGTCGTTCAATACTTGTCTCACCATTACTAATTAAGTATGTATGCCAAGTGCATAGAGCAATTACTAAAGGAACTGCAATTACACTGAAAATGAAACATCCTTTGAACAATTCAATGAAGAATTTATTCGATGGTAAATATGTGTTATGGTTGAACCAAATCGATGAATACTTTACAGTAGTATTGATCTAAAAATTAAAAATAAACATCTGAATGTAATACAACACATTTTTAATATATGGCTAGATTATTATTATTATTCTACAGAGATCTAATGAGTTGTGATTTTTTATGAAAACGAAGTTGGAAGTGTAAAGGATTGTCCACAGGTATAATAAGATGACCACATAGAACATAAATTATTGAATCCCGAAAAACTGCCTCAATAGTAAACTTTTTGTCAAGAAGTACAAAAGCTATAGGTCTAATTCTATATCGATCCGTGGATATATAATCATATAGAATATAGTGTAACCCAGCATCAAAATATCAAGGGCTTATATTGAATAATTTTCAGAAATTCAGTGTAACAATTATCAATTTTTATCATATCCAATTAAAATATACGTAATCAGGAAACTATAGCTTATGTTTTTAAAATTTAATCTTAACTCTATCGGCACTATTAAATGTGAACTGGTAGGAAAAGATCTTGATATATATGAGTTGTTGAACCAAGTACAACTGAGAGAGTATAACCAAATAGATATAGAAGATATAAGATCTGGGACAGACCTACATCGGTTTAAGTTATTACACTGATACTTAGATCCAGTATTATTCACTAAGCTACTGGGGTCAAATAATTATTCAGTAGGAAGACATTATTGGTAACAGTTTGAATTTTTCTGTAACTGAATATCAGCAGATGCTAAATAAAAATCCTTAGTAATAAGAGATATAACTCGAAAAAAAGTGAATAAAGTCGTATGATGAAAGTTGCGGAATGGCGAGACTATAATTTATGGACGAGACAATCAGAAGCGTTTTCAAGGTCACGGCACCAATTTTAGTACCTGATGCTCGAATACGGCCGGTTCACAGCGGTTTTTAGAGAAAACGTGATAATTGAGCGGCTACAACAAATGGGACTACCAAAAAATTTCTTTGCTCGTGATTGTGGTAATCAAATGACTTGTGCGGACTACCGTGATGTTGTCTTTCGATGTAATGTGTCGGAGGAAATATACTGTTAGAGTAGGGTTTTTTCGCTCGATACAGATTTAGACTAAGGTAAATTATGACAATTGTCGCGAATTGGATAATAAAAGCGCCAGTAACACTGGTTGCAGCCAGGTACTACAATATATACGGAGGATTGGAGAGCGCATAGATGTCTTTATAGACTTGGTTATGTGCATCGTTTTGTACAATATAGTTTATTCTATACTAGCTATTTTCTGATTGGTTAATATTTCTCAAGGTTACTTAAAACTCGTTCAAAGGTCGTCCATAAATTATAATCTCGGCGATTTTTCTAATTGGTTCCGTATTTTTATCAGGTCATTGCGAGCCTTTTCCCAAGTAACTCAGAGTAGACAGTAGCTCAAAATACGTGACATATCCATCCATCACAGTTGACAACTAATTACTATTTCCTCAGTTGTGTGATCACCTTGAACCAGTATTATGCGCTTAACGTAACTGTTGTCTATTCTGTCGTTTTACTGTACGAACAACAGGTACACACTTTCTCAACTACAAGCTCAACCAAAAAAACAATCACACCACAAGGGGTTTGTGGAGATTGCTGAATACTAACGTTTAAATCTTGGATTGATTTTAGTGAGACAAATATTAAAAACCATTTGATCTTTTACGACCAACTAATCATTATAATACACACCCCGCCATCCAATCTTGACAATATACTAGAATTTTCAAAGAAATATTTTTTTCACTTCATACTAGTCAAACTTACTTGATTTTGATTAATTTCCACTAAGTAGTTTCGAAAGTCTGACCAACCAACAGTTAGCAAATATATCCCACCAATACTCATAAATATCAATACTAAAAAAAAATGCCGATGTGTATACAAACCAATACAATTAGCTGTCCATGGACAATGATGATCCATACATAATATACACGTTTTACATATAGCACAATGATGTGCTCTTATTGGACGTGATACAAAACATCGTGAACATATAGTATTAGTATTACTAGTAGTATTATATGGAATTTGTGATACATTGCCGGGATTAATGAAAACAGCAGATAAATAATGGAAATAAATATTGACGATGATTAGATGACTTAATGTAAAATGTAACAAAAACCATGTACCCTCAGTATGTAAACTACACTTGATCGAATTATATTCATTATATAAATAACATGAATTCAAAATGAAAAGACGACGTGGTAACAACACTGTATACAATAAACATAGAATCAAGCATAAATAAGTTAATACTAATGCGACTAGAGTTCGGCCGAAATTTTTTCGACCACCAAGGTATAACGAGAAACAATTTAAAATTGGTCCTAATATAAAAATTGTGTAAATGGTTGATATAAAATCTAAAAGCCAATCAATACATTGATAAATAGATTGGGGGGATGATAAATTTCTGTTTAGGTTAATCATCATTATATCTGGCATGTATAAACGAATTAAACATTTTAAAATGTAAATGTGGTCAGAGAAAAATGTAATTTTCATTATTCCAGAAAGAAAATGCAGAAATAGAGCTGAAAAATTGACAGAAAACAAAGAGAGCAGTAAGTTAGGGTTTTTGCGAGAAATTACCGAACAATTTACCATTTTTACAGTGATTATTTATTTGTTTAAACAGAAAAATATTAGTGCAAAGGGGCACTAAATATATATGCACCACACTTCATCATTCGATTGGTGTGAGGGCTAAGATACTGCCCGCGTACCCAAACAGAAGCAGGTGGTTTTTTTAGGCCACTCCTTGAGCCTTTCACCTAGAGGCACTAGAACGTTAGGAGATGCAGTCCCATGGTAGCCGGTCACCAACAATAGATTCAAACACCATTTGTTCCCTCAGGATCCTGGGGCCTGTGTGCACTACTGCTTTGGAATCAAGGTTTTCCATCCCCTCTTGGTGGATCCTCGATGTCTATTACCCTGGCTAAAGCACTGGAGATCCGCTTTTCGACCTTTTAATTTCGTAAACAACACCCTCGCCGCGAGAATAGTGAGTAGAACATCCCTGGCAGTAGCTGTACACACGTGGCCATGTAAGAGCATTTAGAGAGGGAGAGAGGACTCTCCCCAGCGTCGGCCGTACCAGGGTATTTGGGGGATTATATCCTAACCATAGAATTTTATTGCCAAAGTTCAACGGTCATAAAAGTCCGACTTTGGCCGTTTTTTTATAAGCGAATAAATACTAAGACTTATGGTTGCTAGTACCAATTGCTTTACATTGTCACTAACAGACTACGAATTGAAATCCATGTAGGTGACCAAAGTTCATTTGAGTGGGGAGGGAATGGTGCAACCCCCAAGATTACGTCGAAGTTACACCTCACGGTTAATAACCTAATATAGATTACCCTTTCGTAATACTCAAGACCTACGGCTATATCGATAACTGCATAGAACAAACATGACCGTACTAAGGAAATGTATTATGGAAAAGTAGAGAAACGTATATTAGAGACACGGCTGCATAAGCCAGTCTATGGTATGCACCTAAGTAGTTTGCACTAGCTACCCTTGACCTTGACAATATTCGACACTACAATGCTTAGTGAATTGTCGTATAATGTAGAAAAGATTTAGCTTCACAGCTGACTTGACTATGGCTAAGTGGGATTTTACCGGCCCTACACACTTATTATACTTTAAAACTTAGAGCCCCTCACTAAAATTTTCATACATATATACTTTATTTTAATGACCTATTAGTAATTGAATTACTGACTGTTTGAACAAAGAAGCTTCATTCATCTAAAAAAGATATAACCAGTAATGGACTCATCAAAGTAAACAATTGTTGTAACAAAACAGAATAGCAACCATTGTCGGATAAAAATAAACTAAAGATTTTGCATATACTGACCTAGAACTGTGTATCCAATATATTGTACTGGCCAAACTATCAAAATGTGTGAACACCTAAGGAGTACGTAAAAACCGCAATAAAAATACATTTTCCTGTTTATTAATCAATACTTGACTGATATATATGCAGTAACTTTTTAGCTTGAGTTTAAGCTGATAAATGTTTGCCTTTAACACAAAATTATCAACCTTCCATACTGATTTACCTATAACATACCTATTAATTATTTCATATCTACAATCGGCAAAAATAACTACTTGAAGAAATTTATAGCTAAATATTTTTATATTACAAGTGTTCTCTACTACCAAAGATCAGGAGTACACAAAGAGAGAAAACATGTGCATAGTACTCGAGGTCCAGCTATAGGTACAGAAAGTTCCCCAAAACGGTTGTAGGAAGTTAACATTTTTATAACTATTCGTAGACATCCATTTGTAACCATCTTTACGGATATATTTGAGGCTTTATTGGCAAGAAATGTGATCTTTATCGTAGTGAAGAATAGTTTATAAAGAAAAAGCAGCCCAAAAACTATTCAACACTTAAGGTTAATCTCGAACGTCCCAATAAATTTAACTAGCCGAACGCGAACGGCGAAAATCGATGACATGTACCCTCATGTTAATCGACACTACAATCGATTACTAAAAGAAGGTAAAACTACCGGAAGAGAAACAACTGTCTTAAAAAGCCGGTGACTGGGTCCATTTTGAACACCATTAAACAAACATTTCAGTTTTCAGTAATGAGGATAGGAGGTCTATCGACCTATATTAATCCTTGCAGTTTGTAATACTGTGAAGGTCCAATCTCGTTCTGAATATATCAACATAAGGTGCTGATATTACGTGTTCCAGTAGAGAATTCCAATAATTCACTACTCGAAGAGAGAAACGAAACTCCAGACGTAAACGATTTGATCTCGGTTTTTGAATTTCTTTTCGAGTGTCCTCTCAAACGATCAGTCCTAGACGGAAGTAAAAGATAGGACAAGTTAATACCAAGGTCATCGTTCAGTATACGATAAGCCAATATTAGATCACCCCGTATTCGACGGTAAGATAACGGAAATAAGTTGAGGTGTCTCAATCTGTCTTCATAAGATAGTTCAGATAGACCTTGTACCATCTTAATACCTCGTCGTTGGACTCGCTCTAGCATATCTGCTTCATACTTGAAACAAGGACTCGCTGCTTGAATTCCATATTCTAAATGTGGTCGCACATAAATTGAGTATAGTAATCTAAACATTTCATCATCTAAATACTAGAAATACCTACGAATAGACCATAATACCCTATAGCCTTTCGCAGCAGCAGCCTTACAGTGATTAGTGGTTTTGAGATCACTGCTTAAAATGACTCCTAAATCTTTATACTTTCTTACTTTGAGTAGTACGAATCCACATATTGTATATTGATACGATTCATCATTGTTATTTAAATGCATCAACACACTCTTATTAGGATTTACTTTAAGTGACCACCTGTCTAACCATGCCACCAATGAGCTAAGATCATTCTGTAATACTATTCTATCCGACATATTGTGTATGGGTCTCCAAATTTTTATGTCATCAGTGAAGAGTAGAACGGATGATTTAGCTACAGTTGGTAATTCCTTTACATAAAATAAAAAGAGAAGAGGACCGAGGATTTTACCTTGGGGAACTCCACTTTTTACAGGTACTCACGATGAAAGAGCCCCATTAACCCTTACCCTTTGTCTCCTGTCATGGAGAAAGTTACTACTGTATAATGGATTCCGAAGCGTTCCAGTTTGAATTTAAGACCAGAATGGGAGACCCTATCGAAAGCCTTACTTAGATCTATGAAGATCACATCTACAGGAATATTCTGATCTTTTGCAGCAGCCCAATCTTCTCTTGCAATGAGAAGATTTGTCAAGCACGATAGGCCTCTCCAAAAACCATGTTGTTCCCTGGAGAAAAGATTATGCCCTTCAACATAGTTTATAACAGATATCCGAATGATTTTTTCCATCAGTTTTACAACTGCACTAGTTAAGCTAACGGCTCTATAGTTACTAACTAAATCCCAGTCTCTGGGCAGTCTGGACTGCCTCAGAGACATATCGAACAGTATCGCTAATGGTTCAGCAATTACATCTGATATGGCTTTCATGATCCTAGGATGAATATTATCAGGACCACTGGACTTATCAGGTTTGAGATGCTGAAGTAGCCTTAAAACAGTACCTTCCTCAATGATCACAGGATCCATCAGCGAGCCGCCACGATCACAGTGAATCGTTGGTTGTTCCTCATTAGTGATAGAAAACACTACTGAAATATTCCGATAAAGCTTCAGCTTTTTCGATATCATTTTCTGCCAACATTAACAGATTTTCTCGTATCAAAAGTGATGGAATTCCATCGTTTCTCTGAGTGCGCCTTTTTATATACGAGAATAACCGTTTCAGATTATATCTAGAATCCCTAACCAATTGTTTTTCATATGATCGTCTAGTCTTACTTATTAACGCGTTACAGGCATTCCTAGTCTTACAATAACGGGATCTGTATTGTTCTAAGCCAGTAGAGATGAACATATCCCAGTGCTTCTTCTAAGAAGTTTCTTGACTGGTTTAGTTATTCATAGTGGAATGTTATTCGGTCTTCGCGGTACCAGGTATGGTATGAACGAGGACGTAACTAAACTAAACTTACCCTTAAATACAGACTATGCTTCTTCAACTGATAAGCTAGTGTGTACAAACCAATTTGTCTTAGCAGTGCATTCCTGAATGGCTGATATATTAGCTTTCCATACCTTTAGGCGGGGTATGACCTGATCGCATAACATGTCCCTAGTTCTAAACGAAAATAACAAAACAGCGTGATCACTGTTCACTAACGGTGGAAGAACATTTAGATCGACAATATTTTCAGTATCATAAGTGATTACCAAGTCCAACAGAAAAGAACCTTGATTAGCACCAAAACGTGTGGGTTTGGATGAATGCTGCACTAATGCATGCTCCATTATTGTTATCAGGAACCTACTATCAAAGGAGTTTATAGATTTTTCCGTGGTCATCTCAGTCCAACTAATGTCAGGTGCATTAAAGCCTCCTATTATCAAGCATCTGGTATTTGCACTCCAAAGATGAATGTGCTTTAAAATAAAGCCATCAGCTGAGCAGATTGGGCTGAGATAGATGACACCGAGCATAAATGTACTACATCCGATAGCCAATTTACAGCTAATGACTTCACAAGTACCGCTGTCATAAGATTCGCTAGCAGAGGAGCGGATATTTATATTATTGGCTATATATAACAAGACGCCACCTCCTTTTCTACATCTATGTCTATCGCTCCTTAGGTAATAGTATCCGGATAATTCTGGAGTAATTTCTAAGTCATGGACTAACCAAGTTTCTGTCACTGCCACAATGAATGGCCTTAATCTGTCCACCAATGCTTCTAGTTCATAGGACTTATTTCTTAGGCTACGAGCGTTGGCATATAAAACTCCTAGGTCTGTATGGTCGGGATTAAGCACTGTCTTCGGTCCTCTTGCCTATTCTAACCAGTTTTTTGAACTGAACTCCTTTAGAGTTATCTGGTAAGATACTACGAATATATTCTCCCAACTTCTCTAAATCATGCGCGTATCTAATTTTGGGATTAGGGTCGTTTGACTCCAGCGATTTGCTTACAATAATATTCGATGATAGTAGATTCCTCTTTTCAGTCACGCCAGGTTGGGTTTCCCTCTCACTATCAGATTTTGGTAGTGCATTTTGTGACCCACAATGGAAGTCCACCAGTCACTTGCTAACCACCTGCGTACTGCCCAAAGCTCTTTTCTTTTCGCTTCGTTTTTTTCATCTCTCAGGACACCGAGACTATTTGGAACAGTGACGGTCTTATTCAGATCTTCAGTTTCCACTAAGGTGCATGGTTACCAATGTCAGCGTCAGGTGGTACCTATTCCCTCGTTAATGCTAACGGAGATTTCACTTTTCCGTCAATCAAAGTCGGGTGTTTGAGGCGTCTCGTAACAGCAGGTACTACACTGATGCATTCGTCATTGTTAGTGCTTGTGTTATCAGCGCATGCGCCATCGTTCTTCTTACAGGCCAAAGCCAGTAGGCTCATAGCTTCCTGTATTAGTGACGTTTTATTTGCACAGCAAAACACGCAAAGCCGATGTGAGTTAGGCTTCGAACATCTTTTGTATGCATTGGGACTTAAATGGGTGCACAACTTATGGAACCACCTTTCGCATTTATCACACTGCATTCCTTCCTCCACAGGAAACAAACAGTGTGGTTGTCCAGATTTGTGAGTATTACCAACCAACACAATTTGATCACAGTATGAACAGAAGTATCAGTCAATGAGTAAAAGGGTACCACAAGACAAACTTTAGCAAGATTTAAAACCTTAACTAAAGAACTTTGATATAGACCAAGAATGCTGTTGATGCAACAATTACACAAAAGCAAGGATAATCACAAGTACAAAATCACTGCCCTTTGATAACGCAAGCAAACAAAAAGGGAAACTACACATAAACACGGGGGGTAGAAGGGAAACGCGTTAGAAATTCCTTTTCTCGTCTGCATGGGGAAACAGTGCGATACTTTCCCTTATTATCACTGGATTGTCTACATCTCCCCGGACGTAAATCGTCGAATCAGTCAATCCAACTACCATAATTAAGTACTTAATTGTTAACCACTTTGCTTTTTATCGCGAGGTTTATCACTTAAAGTAAAATGACACAGAAACTTAAACGATCCAACATAATGTTAAAGCTATTATATTACAAATTACCAGTACTCCCAAGAGATAAGATTTCATTGGACATTAGGTTTTGGCATAAAAATCAACTCACTTCGGAGAATTGTTAAGAACTTGCATAGAATTCCGTAAACAGTCCACACGATTGAAATCATTATAACTATTTGCATTATAATATTATGTATGTATGCATAATAAATACGTACATGGTTCTTTGACTCATAATGTTTCTATCCCCAGAAGAATAAAAACAAAACTTAGAATTAAACTAATAGAATGGTTTGTAAAAACTGCACAACTAGTAACTGGATGAATAATACTATTTTACCAGCACATATCTGCTGGTCAAGAAAGCCATGACTGCAATTAAACTCAACTCCATTTCGTAATTTCGGCAGACCATTTAGCGACCAATCAGAGTAAAGCGGAAATTATCGTTTCCTCCATCTTTGTAAGCAATGATGATCGGCTTGCATCATTCCCCCATTTCTTTATTTTGTGGGAAATTTTATTTGTTTTGGGGAAGTCACCATAAATAATTTTGAGGAAATAGCACAAAAATCCAAAATTTTGAGTTTTTTCCCTATATTTCCCCAGAATTTTCGACAACTTGGGAGAAACCATCTACGTCCTGTAATCAAACCTCAATATTCAAGGATTCGTATTTCCTCAAGCGTTTTTTAAAGGGAATGCGTAACTTGAGGTGTTTATGCTGTCGCTGTGTCTGTCCTCTACATCCATGGATGAGCTTTGGCCTTGGGCAGCCAGTTCGTTTATCTTGCCAGACAATTCAATAACTGCTTTCAGAATCATTTTCAGTGCTTTACTGTCATCATTGTGCAACCTTTTGCTATTATGTTTACATTTACTCTAACTTACGGTTTACTAACTACCGTTGGAGTAGATGGAAGTGGTGATGAGAACACCAGCTTTCGATGATCTACTTTATGAGCATGTGTTCAATAGGTACTTAGCTATAGGTGAAAGGTTCCCAGTCAAATTGTTAGGAATTGGAAAGTTGACTGGGATACATTCAGCTTTCATTTCACCAAACTCCAGTTCTCCACAGATGGACAAGTGGTCGTTCATTTTTCGTTCGACAACCCTAACAATTAATGAATGACGCATGTTTATCTGTTCGCGTCTTCGGCTTCTCAGTTCCACACGGCAATGTGTCATCCTCAGGTGTAATTGTGCTTTTGTAACCGAGCACTGTAGTGAAAGATACTTTCCGTCCCTCGCCTGTGTGGTAATCATCTGAGATCAGTGATTTCGAAGTGACGACAACACCACAATGATGCAATACGGTGCATGATTTCAAGGAGAAGCGACTATCTGGCTTCATATGATCAAGAACATTTGTCTCAGTAACATCATCCATGTAGACAAAAAGTTCGTTGTTCAACAGGCATTTGCTAGGCAGGACTAAAACTTACTTTTTTTCTTTGTCGTTAACCACGATTTACTGTCCGGATTGATGCTAAAAATCATTGGCATAGCTTTAGAAATTATAAATTCATTACCTCCATGAACTCCAGACCATTCGTAATAACTTTACGGTGAACAGTGCCAAAACAATAACCAGCATGCGGACCTACTTCACCAATTTTTCATATTTGCGGCAGGTCTTGATAAATGATGTCACCCTGTCTATGGAAATGTATGCCATATGTGGACGATAACCTTGTGGTATTTTGTCGGTATACAGCTACGCTTGTAAAGTGTATCTTCCAGCGTAATCCATGTTTACTCGTGGCTCATAATAGAACAATTGAATATACCTGTAGTACCGAAGAGAAAAAGGGCAATAAAGAAAGTCGAAGGGTTATGGAATACCCTAAAACTAATCCTACCTCCATCAGCAATTTTCGTGATGAACGCTAGTTGACTGTTTGCAAGTAAAATGTTGTTAGGCCTGGCATTTGACAACTTTGAATTTCTGCGGGTAATGATTTCCTTAGAGAAATCATAACTGACTTCACGCTCAGTCACATTATCTGACACACCCTGATTCAATGAAATTTGTAAGTAAACTTCTCCGCATATTGCTGTGCAGCTTGTCCAGCCGCCGTAAATTGGCGGTTCTCTGAACGTCTAAGTTTTTCGCATGTAAGATCCAAAAGGAAATGCAGAAAATGATTCTAGACTAGCATGTTCAACAACGTGCTTTAAATCATGTATATTATAGACTAGGTGCTCCCTACCGTAGCAGTTTTTATATCCCAATAAGAAACTATTCAGATTATCACGAAAATTGTTGGAGAAGACAGCGCAACTTTGGTTGCGATATTAAGTAGACTGATAATGATAGACATTAGACGATACTGTACAATGCTGATGCTAACTTATCATGAAGAACTACATGACCTGAGTACAATAAAAAACCTGCATTCAGTTGCTTTTCAAACAGAAACTTCGGTTCTGACGGAAAAACTTTCAAAATATTTTGTGGCAAATTTTCTAATGAACTTCTACCGCGATGATGAATTGTTTGGGGCCTACCATGTGTTTTTCCGGAGTTTTCTTGGTGTAGTTGCGTAATATAATGTTTTGGTGTGCTGAAATTTCTGAATTTTCATAATACTTTGAGTGCTGATCCAAATATTTTTGATTTCGTTATGTTTGCTTGGCTTTCTGTACTACTGATCAAGTGACTGTATTTCTTCAGGTAATCACTCTTATTCACGCGGCAAAATTTTTCCTGTTTGCTCTTTGTATAATTTTGCAGATTTTGGAAACCAGAGTTAGTTTTTTAACAACAATATGTGTTGCTAACGCCTGGAATTCTCTAAATGTCTGCATATTCGTTCCTAAATGTTATTTATTTTGTCAAGAGCAATGAAAGACAAAGAACACCAGTTTTTTTATTTTCTTCAGCATCACGGGTATGTAGATCGACAAGATAGATGATATATATTGAATAATTGGATGCTTATTCGAGTTAGACAGGAGCGGCTATCTTTGAATTCACATCTCATGGTCAGCATCTAATGTGGACTACTCTTTCGTCGAATCAAGGAACTATTGTAGTGAAGTAGAACACAGGTGAGAACAACGGAATTATATTTAGCATGAAATTACAGCGTTACTTGGTAAAATAGAAAAACCATACTATAATATTTAATTTGCAAAATGTCCAATTATTGTCTCGAACTTCATTGTTCTTGCATTTCCATACTAATTGCTTTCTATTTCCGTTCTTCCTTTCTTGAACTTCTCCATCTTCTACTGCTAGACATTACATTCCTGACTCGCGTTACATAGTACTTAGGTCAGTAAAAGTAGTACGCACCACACTATGGTGACTTTGAAGACCGCATAACATAAAGGATGCTATTACCGAAATTTATTAATAAGAATGGATACAGGGAAGATAATGTGTAAACAACCGCATAGTCCAGTTCTTAGCTGTCGGGGAAATCCAAAAAATTCCTCAAAAAATACCAAAAGTGCTCTGAAAACGCTGAGAGTCCTTATATCCGATTAGCATTCAATAGACATTTTGCCAGAAACATCTACAAAGTCACATGCCGCGCTTCTGATTGAATGATTATTTATACTGCTGCTATGTTTTGTAGCTTTCCGGAAGCCAAAGGCTATCTAAATGTCATAAATACAGTAGATTTTCTGTGCACAAACGAATCTTGAGGCAGAACTTCCTTTCCGTATTTCATACCTTTTCTCTAGTGTTCACGTTGCTGTGTAGACTTGACCTGGAGGTTACTTAAAGAGCTTAGGAAACCGAATCAACCATTAAATTAGAAGATTTATCAGTTGAGTACGATTAATTGCCGCACGTTGGTTGTCCTTGACTTTAGGTGGAGTCGACGAACGTGGTAACCCAAATGTCAGGTGATTTGGCTTGTGTCCAAAGACATTTAGCTGGCCGTATGGATAACCTTATCCCATCAACGAGTCAAACTGACGATAAGTGTCCAGTAGTAGTGGATACCGGTGATTTTTCGTGAGGATTATTAGACCTAGGCACTTGACAACATGCGACTAAGTCATAGGTGTTATTAACTTACTGCGAGAAGTTTTTTATATAAAATATGCCATATAACATTATTATATGGGTCGAGCGCATTACGTCGAGAGTAGAAGCAAGCTTGAAACCCATTACCAGTATATGTTGTACGTTTGTTGTTTTCGGCCATAAATGGAAGTCGGAGGGGTATGATCAGGGAGAAAATGGGTTAATAAATTTCATTATACTCACTTTTTTATAGATCATGTTTCAGTGGTTGCAAAGCCATGTTTTGTTTGTGGTATGATATCAGGCAGTATATAATGGCTTCGTTTAAGATGACCAACAACCATCCTTGTGATGAAAAGCGCCTCACAACTGATTTATGGTTTAGAAGATCAAATGATGATCGGTCGCAAGATATTATGCCCACGATAGAAACTGAGAGTGATCCTGAACAGATTGTTAAGTGTGTAGTTGACCATTTCGGAAAGACTCACCGTTCGATGTCAATAAATTGAAATATAAAGTTGACAAACGTTTTTATTATAGGTCTATAGCTTTTTGGGTTATGGATGTTTGAGTGGTGTTCTAACGGCTTAGGTTGATTAGTTAAGAGTTGACCTCAAACAACTAAGTATATATCAAAACAATAGTGCTCAAGTATTCATTCACTTCCTTATTTTGTACAGACATTATGTTTCCTATTATTTTATATTGAATGCTGAAAAGCTTTGTGTGTTTGAACAGGTGATCTCCGGCTCTAATGTGCCTGCAACGCGATTTAAATGAAAACCTTGTAACAGCGTTAAGACCGTCATGTATATAGTTGTTAATAGATTCTGTTTTTCCTTCTATTGCAGGGCGACCAAGAATAAATGCTTTGGAAGAAGAAGAGTAAGCTCTGCATGCACTGAGCCTACAGGGTGACTCATAAGACTGTTTTGTAAACCAGCTCCCCCCTCTGTACATAACCCGCGGATTTTAATTTTAAAATAAACGACTGGTGGTTTCCATTCCGTGTTCTCTCTGTGGTGTGAAGTGCTCGGTTAACATTGCGTGTGTTGTGCTTTCAGATTTTCTCGCCTTTCAGTGACTGCTGATTACACATGTTACAACCTGTTCACTGCTATTTTGATCTCTTCTCTTAGAAGAACGAGGGTTATCACCGGGTACGAAATTGTTGAGACATGTTGAATGTAAATTTAATTCTGATTTTATTATTATTATTATTTTTTTACTTGATCGTAAAAGTAGACCTTCTGATTGTCCTTGACCAAAGTGTGGGATGTATATTTATACATCGTTTTTTATCTTAAGGTATTCGTGTTGTATTGATCATTGTTTTTCTTATTGTATTACTATATTGGTCATATACCTCATGTCAGACTCAATACAAACAAAAACCTGGGGGGTTGTCACCAGTGAAAGTATACACTGTTATGACCCCGAAAGTCCAACTTCCAGAATTTGATTGTAGTAACCCTGAGTTGTGGTTTACTGAACTAGAGCATGATTTCACGAGACACATTATCAAACCTGGGGGAATTTGCTATAGGGACTTATGTTTTATCATTCCTCCTTCAGTTCCCAAAGAAGTCTGTGACTTGATTTTAGGTCCACCATCACCACAACCATATACCATTTTAAGACGAAAGATGATGAACCGTTTATCAATATCACAATATAGCTGATGAAGACATCCCTAAGACAGCTATTACTACATCTTTGGGATTATTCGGGTTTGTGCGCATGCCATTCGGCCTGAGGAATGCGGTACAAACATTTCATGGATAACCTACTTCGGCATATGTCATTTGCACAGGTGTATTATTATTATTATTATTCACAAACATCTTATGGGTACATAAGTGTTGTGAAGAAACCATTTCGGGTTTCTTCAAAAATGCAATAATTCACAAGTTTCAATAATGTTAGCATTATATTTGCCATATTTAAGAAAAAAGAGTAGTAATAATAGAACTATAATAATAAATCAGGTTCTATGTAATTGACAAGAATATTGAATTCAGTTTAAAGAAGGAAAGGAAGAAAGTAAGGGAATCGAAATAAAGGAGACGTGAAATATGCAAATAGTTTTATAAGCATGTTTATGAACACAGAACATGAGTAAACGACCATGTATGTATCGTCAAATTGGTAACTAAAATAAACTAAAAAATAATTGAGGAAAAAATCTTGTTATCGCAGTAAGATATGACGCTAGAATAAATGTTTGTGCAGTCATAGTGTTGAGTAATGCTATGAATGTTACAATTAAGTGAAGAGGACAACCAAATATCAATATGATTGAGTTATATATGCATAGTGAACATAAAATGAGTCTGAGAGGTTAATTTAAGTGTAATACAAGTTTTTGTTTTAATTACAAACTTCGTAATCTTAAGAATAATATTTATTTAGATAGAAAAAAGGGAGAGAAAAAAATAAACACCTAGTGAAAGGGTTCAACCACGATAATAATAGTAATTGTGCAACGAATATCGACCTCTAAAGTAAACCAACAATTTAGAAAAATAAAATTTAAATAAACCTTTAGTGCACTCGAATAAATACATTTAGATTTATGCAATAGTATACAGAGTGAAACCGGATATTAATATCAACATTTGTGCAATTATAATTAAGAATAATGTTGTAAAAATCACGAATAATTACAAAAGAAAATCAAACATAAAATTCTGTGTTAGATATATATGTATGTGGTGAAGATAAAATGAATCGGAGAAGTTAATTTATTTAAGTGTACTGTGAGATAATTTGTTTTTAGTTATAGACTTTGGATATTTAAGAAAAATATATGTTCGGAAGGATAAGAAGAGATTAAAAGAATATCTTATGTGTCGAATGACCAATAATGTTATTAATAATGGTAATAATTTTAGATACGAACATAAGCAGACTTTACATATTAAGATGAACAGGAAGAAAATAAAGTAAAATAGACGTTAAAAGTTTCAGGGATTGCATCTTGCTTTTCAGTCAGTTAGATAAATCATTACTAAATACATTGATATTCAATAAGTGACACAATCCACTTTTGGAAAGAAAATCATCAAGGAGACTTCTGAACCGGGTTGTAGTTTCACTGCAACGGAGGTTCACTGGCAGTCTGTTCCACATAGTTGAGGAGCGAATAACGAAGAAATTGTGGCGTAGGTTTGTGTGGGTTCTTGGTATCGCTAGAATATTTTCCTTATTGCGTAGATTGTGAGATGATATCATAGAGTATGAAGGGGTGGATACCGAAGAGTAGGAAATAACGTTAATAAGCCGGTAGATAAAGACAAGGTTTAACTTAATGCGTCTGATCCAGAAAGGTTCTAATTTGAGTTATTGACATTTTTGGTCATAGTCTTTGTTGTCGGAATACCTAAGAACAGCTCTGGTGAACCTTTGTTGAACACCTTCAATTTTAATCAGGTCATTATGCCTGCAATTACTGTTAACTAAAATACCATATCCAAGAATAGGCAAGATGCATTTTCTGTATAATATTATTATTGAAGTTTATCATTATGAATCCGATGAGCTTTCTAGCTTTGGATATTTGAGATGCAATGTACTCAGAAAAGTTCAGACTGTTGCTCTATGTTAAACCCAAGTCACGAACAGTGTTGAAGGGTTTCAGTGTAAGTTTGTGTATAGTCAGATTTAAGTTAAAGTACCGGCCAATGTGAATAAATCCACTTTTGTCAACATTAAGTGACAAATTCCACGAAACAGTCCATTCGTATAACTTGTTTATTTCTTCTTGGATTACGGCTGAAATATAGCTTTCTTTGGTGGGAGAAGAGAATGAATAAACTACTTTTAGGTCATTGGCAAATAGGAAAGGTTTACCATACTGAAAGAGGGAACACACGTCATTGATGAAAAGGCGAAAGAGTAATGGACCAATCACACTTCCTTGTATAACCCCACTGGTTACATTCACAGGTTGAGAATAGCAAGATCCAAAGCGAACGATTTGGCTACGTTCTTCTAAAAAAGATTTGAGCCAACATAGAAGGGGATTCTGTATGCCAAATGAAGAGTTTTAGAAGAAGTTTGTGTGAGACACTGTCGAAAATCTTACTAAAATCAAAGTAAAGAATTATCACTGACTGACCAACATCTCTTCTCATGGTAATTTGATCAAAAAATTCCAGGTGCGATGTGAAACATGAGCGTTTAGTCATAAACCCTTGTTGGGATGGGCTAATCAGACTAGCCGAAAGTAAAAATGATAATAGCTGTTTGTGGATGATTTTTTCCATGATTATTGAGAGCACAGATGTTAAATTAATTGGCCTATAGCTAACAGTATCACTACGTGATCCTGTTTTGAATCTAGGGGTGATAAGAGATGTTTTCCACACAGATGGATAGGTCCCGTATCCCATAGATAGGTTGAAAAGTTTCAAACAAAATAGTGGGAATTCTCTACTCCCATGTTTCACAAATGATTAAGGGATCCCCTCAGATCCACCATCATATGACTTTTTCAGGGCAGCTATGGCCTGCTTGATGTTGGAGGGTGTACAATCAACTTTCGATTGGTGTCTGGATGACAGCATTGGAAATGTAATGATAGAGCTTTCAGTTCCAGTTTTGTAGCATTGCGATAAGTGCTTGCTGAATTGTTCACAAATAATATTAGGGTCGTCAACAATGCTTCCGTTAACTATGAAGAGTTTAGTCGTGCCAAGGGAATTTGATTTCACACGGGATTTAAAAAGCCGAATTATTAATAATTCTGGGCTTTTACTACCTAAGGCTTTATTTTATATATTCATAAAATAATTGCGTTTGGATGAAGCATTTCTATCGATTAATTTAAGTATACCTTGAAATGCATACACGTCACTGTGCTCGTAGTAGCGGTGTTTTAATTTCCTTAGCTTTCTTTTAAAAGTATTCTGGCTCCTATTAGCATTATAAGCCATATGACCAATAACTGGAGCAGTGCAGTCAAGGCAGTATATTAGGTTGTGGTATAGATTGGCAAGCGCAATGTCAACATTATTTGTGGTAAAATAAGTTTCTCATGGTAAAAATTAAATGAGAGCTTCAGTCCGTTTCCAGGTTTGTTGATCAAAATGTCTGCTCTGGTACATCAATGAAGCTTTAGAGTTCAATTGTATGGCGTTTAGAGAATGAATAATACTCAGTACAACTCTATGATCACTCATAAAAAACTCATGTCTGATATGCACTGAGATAGAGTCTATGTTGATTGTAAACAATAAATCAAGTATATTGTTCCTTCTAGTCGGTTCGCGGACTTGTTGAACCCATCCACAAATTTCTAGTGTTTCAAATAGCTTGTTATATCGACCTGGTACCGGATTCAAACCCCAAGCAGTTTTCGGTAGATTAAAATCACCTCCAATTATTTTAAAAGTATGTGGTTGGTGCAAAGCAATGGAAAAGATATTCTTTAGTAACTTGTCAAACTTAGTATCTGCATGAGGTGGTCTGCATATGCATCCCACCAGTAGACAATTTTGAGATCCACAGTTTACAGTAACCCAAGTGGACTCGTCTGTAGCATCAAGAGATTTATCTTCAAGTTTGCACGCCTGAAAGTCTGAACGAACATAGATAATTGTACCGCCTTCTAATCCATAACATCTATCGGTTCGAAAGAAAACGTAGTTATCTACATTTAAGGAGTGATCGGATATAGATGAATTGCACCACGTTTCCGTAATAAGTACAATAACTGCATTTACAAGTAATAAAAGGGTTTTAAGATGAATAATTTTATTGGAAAGAGAGCGGGCATTGAACGAAAGAATAAGAAACTCAGAGTTATCATGGTGAAGCAGGCTAGAGTATACATCGCAATTGGTAGTTCTATGGATACTCGTAGAATTGGCCAAGGTAAGAGTTGTGCTTCGAGTGGAAATAGATTCAACCATTTTGTCATCATTTGAAGTTTGTTTACCGTTGCCGGCAGAAAAGCCGGCGGCATTACAAAAAAGTCTTCTCATTGCTATTAGACATAACATCTGATAAGGGCATAGTGTACATATTGAGATTCGGACCAAGAAGGCTATCAGGTCTATGTGTGTGACCACTTACAATTCAGATCACTATTTATACCTGACGTATAGGTAACATGTTCCAGAGGTTTGTTCCCAAGGTTTGTGGTTAATTTCGGCTTCTTCATAATTTGGGGAGAACCGTGTGCTGCTAAACATAATTGTGATGGTTTGAGGGGTTCGAATATATCGACGTTAAGTGTGTGGTTAGTTATGGAAATGTTATGATTAGTTTTCTTGTTATCCGTTTCACAGTTACTGTAACTGAATGTTGCACTAACAGGGATTTGGACTGTGTTATCCTACTCTTCATCAACACAACTACTTCGGGTTGAATCTAAGTCAACATTCTTGAGAGGATGGAAACCACCTACATCGGGATTACTTTCTTCTGGGTTTTGAAATTCAGGAGATTCAGAAAAGTTTTTTGGTGGCAGCATACTTGTAAAGCTAGACGTCCTCTTAAAATCAGAGTTAATTTTACGACTATTAGGATTATGATGTGTTTGGGAGTTTGACGTCGATGGTCTGTAGCTATCTCTTCCTGCTTTTCGCTGGCATGGCGTTCTACCTGGAAGAATCTTAATATTCTTGAAAATCTGTTTTTGTCTCAATGAATTGGGGATAGTTAAAAATTCACTGGCGTCTACAGAGGAGTTGAATTTGAACAAGATCGGTGAGTGCATACCAGAGTGACTTCTTTTTAATCTTGTTCATACACATGGTACGTGTGTCATGTTTCTGGCTCTGAGCAGACTGGATTTGATATTTTTAAGGGCATATGTGTCCGGTATTTTAAACACAATTGCATTGCTAGATCGTCTTATTCTTTCAAATACCTCTGATGCAACACGATCTAGGAAATTATTTATGTCATTCATTTAATCTGGAGTCTCTCTGAGGTTGGGGTTGATGAGATATTTAAGCGGATTGAGAATATTTATGTCGACTTGCAACTTTTTTATACCATCCATATGGTTGCAGTCATTAAGCCACGACTCGAGCACAACCCACCACAGCATCTCAATCAAGTCATCTAGACCGGACTAGGCTGTGGCCGGATTATAAGGACGGAGCCTTTGACCAGCAACCCTCGTTGATTTACGGGTATACACGCCGGCAGGCACTCGCCCAATCCACGACTTAATGTGCGCCGTGATAGATGAAAAGCCGACCCTCGGACAGGCGTGGCCACAGGATATCTCGTAGCCGCAATATGCGTTCAAGATGTGGATGTTCAAAGCAGTATGCAGTTCACATTAATTCAATATGGTTGCAGTCGCGATTATGATCACTGTCTACCAACAGAGTCTTCAACATGTCTGGAATGGAGACAACTGGTAAAAGCTTGTCTGCTTCCGATGAACGGAGTAGCTCGTCTCGTTGAAATTGTCGGAAACCATGTCAGTAGTATTTTTAGATTGTGTCGTTTTCCCACGTTTGGCTAGACTCTTAGAAGCAGGGGTCTTCATTCTCTTATGTGGCAGGATAAGAAAGTGACGTATTGCAGATGGATTGAACAAAATGTTGGAAATAGAAATTGGTGAAAGAATCAATGCCAAGTGCTCAATTTAGTCTGGAAACCGAAACCAGTGTTTTAACCAAGAGTGAATGTAACAAGAGGATTAATGAAGGTGTCAAAAAAAGAGATAACAATGGCAGGAAGATAGTAGTGGAGATGTAGTATTTATGTCAGTATCTGAGTGGAGGCAAGATAGAACATAATGGAACACCTTGTGTGATTTTTAACATATTATTAAACCATAGATAGCCTTATATGATAAAGTAATTTGAAAATGTCGATAATTAGTATCAGGCAATCGAAATGAGTACGGTATGTGATATATATATATATATATATATATATATATATATATATATAAACTGAAAGTCCGCATTAGTAAAAATTGAGAGGTGTAAAGATAAGTAGTTTAAAAGATTATGTTGCTTTATGAATATATATATGAAACAGCTTTTTGGATAAAAACACTGTCAACGAAAAATACTGTGACAGACTCACCGAATTTCAAGAATTAAATGAGTTATAGTATCCAAATACGATTTAAATGAAAGTGGGTTATAACATCTAAATACGATAAAACTATATATTCCTTAAGGAATAGAATACAGATATGAAATGCAATTCTTCGTCGAATATGATTATACACGGTTTTAAAAATGACAGAGCATGGTTTGATCGTATAGCCGAAATGAATATATGTAATTATATGATTATGAATTATTGTATGAATATGATCATGAATACCACGAATATGTTGAAATCAGATCTTATCGTATAGCATGAAATTCACAGTTTAAAAGTTAATAGTTCAGAATTAGGTTATCTATAATTTCAAGAAAAAAATAATCCATCCAGCAATGCGAGAATCCTAGAAAAAAGAAAATTGAAGGCCTCAGCCTGAAAGTAACTTCCGGTCCGTAACGCGCGGGTTTGTTAATTGTCGGACTCGATTTGCGATCACATGAAGAGCATGTGGGAGCAGTGTTAGAACGACTGGATGAGAATGGAATGAACATACATCAAAGTGTGTTTTCGGTGTTCGAACTCTAGAACTTCTCGAGCACACAATAGGCCCAGGTTACCCAGGTCAAAGAAGTGAACACCGCCAGAAAATACCTCAACTTCTGAGCTGTAGTAGAATACGTTGCGTCGCATACCACCCTCAGACTAATGAAATGGTAGAGCGTTTCACCGTCAACTAAAGACTACCCTTATATCATCCTCAAAACCCAATCAGTGGACGGAATTCCTGCCATTATTTATGTTGGGAATACGGACAGCTGTCAAAAATGACTCTCAGTGTTCAGCAGCGGAACCAGTTTTTGGGACGACTCTGAGACTACCGAGCGGTTTTATTAACTCTCGTACTGGCAGTAAAGAGCCTGATTGTTTGAAAGCATTACGAGTCGACCTAGTCTGAGAACGAAACAAAGACTCTATGAGCAAAGACTCGTAAGCTAGCTATTCTGATGCATCTTAGCCTCGCTACTAGAGAGAGAAGTCCAGGTTCGAAACGGGAGAATGTATTCCGCAAGCGGCCAGAACACGAGCAATAACAACGGGCACAAATTAAACGCATATACACAGCACAAAATTGTCCTTGGGAAGCGTAACAAAACAGTACAATAAAAGATACAACGAACCAATAGCGTTTAAGATCCTTGCAAGTGGAGAATACAACATGAAGGTGAAAATGTTCACTTTTGGTGCGGGAACAATAAATTTAAAGTTTTAAAATAAAATTACAAAAATAAGATATTTACCAAGTGAGTTCTGAGGATCTAACTTCGCCAACAGGAAATTACGTAGAGCAACTACGTGTGCATATGTCCAAACTCAAACGAATTATTACACGTGAACAATCATGAGTCTCAAACTAAAGCAGTTACCATAGCTTGTTGAAGTAATTCTGATTTACTATGATACGGCCAAGATCATGCCACAACCTTACACCCCCAAAGGTATGGGAAGAATAATATTTAGTAACTTTCATTCTTTGTCTCATCCCGTAGCAAAAGCTTCGACTAAACTAATCAATGCCAGATTTATATGGCCAAATTTATAAAAGGATGTACACAAATGGGTTAGCTAGTGTTCGGCATATTAATCATCACACAAATTCACCTATCGGTGTGTTCTCACAAGCAGATACACGTTTCGCCCATGCGCCTATCGACTTAGTAGGCCTGTAGAACTATAGTCTACTTCGGTATTAGTACTGCTTTAATAATAGACCTAATCCTAACATTGTAGATTTGCCATAGTGTAACTGCCTAATCTATAAGATCCTAGGCGGAAGTCACATCATTGTCTACACTAACTCATCGCATTGTACCGGTCAATATACGATGAAGAACACATTTGGGCTGGAGATAGAACGATTTATTTAATGTTAACCCAGTATTCTATTAGTCTTCTGATTAATGCTCACATGTATTATCGCACTGTAATATCGATTAGTACTCATTACATACTCTATCGATACTAATAACTGGTTATCTATATTAATTATCAGCTAAGATGGCTCATTAACAAGCTTTAATAGCATTAACATGCTTCAGCGAAATAAACTTGTTCAAACGTCAAGCTCTAGCAAATATGACCTGAAAATAACCTAAATATACATCGACCGGCAACCTAAGCAAGGACTAACTAGTTATCTGGATCTATATCTTCATATTGTTTCTCCGCTTAACGCCTCATTGTGTTTTAAACTAAGCACTATCCTGAAATATCTTTTCCTCCGACCACTGCCTGTCTAATTTCCAGTTTTCGAGTTCCATTGACAAACAACAAGGATAGCACAAATCTAAAAACATGCGGTGAGTTTAAGCTAAAAATTTTACTAAATCCTTAGGTCATTTTAGATTATTCATAAAATGACAGCCACACAATTATCTGGATTCATTCAATCGTTCTGATTCGAGCGAGTGCCAAAAAGGTTGTAGTGACCTACTTTTATCAAGAAAACGCGATTAGTATCATGAAATTAATATTATTATTATAACCAATTGCACCAGTGATTGTTTTACTGTACTTTTTTGTTTAACTGTACTGTAAGGTCCAAACTAGGGTTTGGATTGAAAAATAGCTGTATAGGTGGGTTAGATACGCGCCCTTGCCCGTTTGAAACCAAAACAAAGCAGTTGGGTGAAATGACGGTTCTATAATTCATCATAAATTTAAATGTACATCTTTACCTAAACAAATATAACCACCCAGCTATCCAACCAATAATAGTTCAATTAATCAAATCTAAATTACAATAAATAAGGAGGTTGAAAAAGGATGCTAGAAAATTACCAATGGCAACAAATAAATGCTATTCTATCCTGTCTGGATAGATAACACACAGATTCGTTCCAAAGGTAATATTCGGTTGCTTTATCACAGTGTTTCCAATTTTGGAAGGGTGCTTCAATCCACAATCAAAAATGCACAATTCCAGTCAATACACGCAACACAATCAATGGGAGAAGCAAACCAATATGGCTGCCGCCAAGAATAAGTATGAAGTAAAACAACATAAATACAGTTAAGGAAAAAACATGGAAACTTAGCGAAGGTGTAAGAAAAATAAAAACTATAATGAAATACAAATGTTATCAACTCAAATGGAATGAAAAAGACTAACAAAAGTGTACAACTAACGGTATCAGTAAGAATAAACTGCAAGTGTATACATGGAGGGATTTTCACACAAAACATTCAAAATGGATCTTACACCGGCCGGCAAAATCCCTTCATACAATACAAGCCACTTTGATGCCTAAGGTCATGGTTCATACTACGACATATTCTACTACACAGGAACGAGCAGGACTTGCAACAGTACACCTACTCAACCTACCTACATTGATAATAACAAAGAACCAATTCGAACCTTCAGGGAGACATACCTGATCTGATCAGTTAAGGTCTGTTCCCTCGTGATGAACAATAACAGTCGTCGTATAGGAGTAATCATCCTTTCCCAAACCCCTCCCTCGTGGCTGGATGAGGGCGAGTTAAAATGCCGTTGAGTCTGCCTCGCTGACAATTCCTTATTTATCTTCTTCTGACTCAACTGTTGCACAAACACACTTAGTTCAGAGACTGCACCCACGAAGCTTGACCCAATGTCACTGTAAATTTCTGCAGGTTCCCCTCTTCTTCCAACAACACATAACAAGGCCATTTTAAATGAATCAGTATTCAAACCATAGATCATTTCAATATTTACTGCTCGTGTTTGTAACCATGTAAATACCCATCCATATCTTTTTCTAATGACCTTCCTCTTTTGACTAAAAAAGGTCCAATGTAGTCTACCCCTACAGTTGAGGAGCTATACCAGCCTTGTTTCACTCTACAAACTGGAAGCGGTGCCATCAATTGTTGTCCTGAATTCATCGTAAACCATCGGTATGTCATACACTTTCCTATCACTTTTCTGAGCGTGCTGGTTCCTCCTACTATCCAATAGCTTTTCGAATTGTGGCCAGTACTTGAGACGTTCCTGTGTGCCCTTGTTCTTTAGGATAATGTCTAATTATCATTTCCGTCACCAAGTGTTGACTGGGTAAAATTATTGGTTGTTTAAAAGCATTTGGGAAATCTGAGTAGCTTAAGCGACCTCCAACACATAGTAACCCATCCATCTCTGAAGCATCACTGAACAAATGTAATTCTACTTTCGAGTCAAGTTCGTCAATTCTCTTCTTGATCCCTTGAGCCACAGTAACATAATCTAGCTGACGCATAAAATTCACCCAGTTTAGCCACGTGGACATGTATGGCTCGTTGAGAGGCTAATCCCAACCTATTTGGGATTTACATGATTCTTGCAAGAGAAGTTGGGCTGTAAGACAGACTGGAGCAATTAGACCCAAAGGATCGAACAGAGAAGACACAGCAGATAGAATCCCTCCGCTTGTCAAAGGCCTTACCGATGCATCAAAGTAAAACTCAAATATATTTCGTTTGGGATCCCGTTCTACACATACAGTTCAATGATCGGTATTGTAACTCGTTGACATTTCTATCAAAGCCTCTTCTTTACATACATCACGCAAGATAATCCTTACTTTTCTCAAGTTGGTAATCCATTTCTTCAATTTGAAATTTCCTCTACGTAATAACTCACTTATCTGCTCAACACACTCCTTTGTGGGATCACAAGTAGAAAAGAATACCAAACAATCATCAACATAGTTGTTCTTGACAGCATCTACGACATAACCATCAGAGAATAGTTGGGCTGTCTTATTCATGGCAAAGTTCGCACAAAATGGCGACGATGTGACACCAAAAGGATGAGAGATCATTTGAAACTCGGGTGGTCCCTCTAACGTCTGTATTTTAGTAGTATGATTAACAACTCTTTTCCTAATTTCCGGGTATGATGTGGGTCCAAAAACAGTCCATCCCAGTAGCGTTTTCACAACACACGGGTTTTTCCTTCCACTCAACCGCTGGTCCAACACCCAATGTGCTTACGGCACGTCGCAACCAATCAACAGTAGATCTTCTCCAGAATCTAGACCATCTACTGGTACTTCGCTTAAATGTGGCCACTTAACTAGATTATTCATTGTCGACTTCGTTGACTTATGCCCTGGTACACTTGCCACAATCAGAGCTCCTTAAATCGTAACGTGTTGAGACCTATCTAAAGAGTATACATTCGTTGTTCTATTACCACCCACAGTCTCAACTACCACCGACGCTTGGTCTTCCTTCAGATCGAGAGACCTCAAACAGTTTGATTTTATCAATGTTACATCAGAACCGTTATCCAACAGAGCATAACCCACAATTTCGGCATTTTCCGATCTCAACCGTACGGGAATCATTCCTAAACACACTTGACTATTTAGTGATTTAGTAAATCCGCAACAATTCTGAGTAACAGGTTTAGCATTTGCATCATTGGTTGTCGAATCGCTGTGCAGCAGAGAGTGATGTTTTTCTCACTCATCAACGTTACAGTGCTCTGTCAGCTTACATTCATTAACTTTATGTCCTTGCCTAATACAGACAAAGCAGAAAACCTTGCTCTTTGCGTGAGACCGCCAATCTTGAACTGTAAGCGCTAAAAATCGTGGACATTTATAAACAGAGTGGTCATCGAAACATATGCTACATTTAGTTTTTACGGTCGATTGTAAGTGACAATTCGTCTTAACATTATGTCCCCTTTTTGGACGACTCGTCAACCATCCAAATCTACTACTAGCTATTCTCGCACGATGCCACACGTACTGCATTTTCAGAGATCAAAACGGCTCTCGCTCATCCTGACCCATCATCCGCTCTTAGTATAGCGGTTGATGCATCGGATTTTGCTATAGGAGCCGTTATGCAACGGAACATCACCGGTTGTTGGCAACCGCTTGAATTTTCCTCACGACGCCTTACTCCCACGGAGACGAGATATAGCGCTTTCGGTCGAGAACTACTGGCAGCCTACTGTGCCATCGAACATTTCCGGCACGCAGTAGAAGGTCGCAAATTCGTCTTATTCACCGACCACAAGCCTTTAACGTATGCTCTGCATACCAAGTCTGACCGCTACTCACCACAAGAGTGCAGACATTTGGACTATATCTCTCAGTTCACGACAGACCTTAGTCACGTTAAAGACGAGTAGAACTGTGTTGCCAATGCTCTGTCACGTATCCAAGTAAATGCAGTTACTTTATCGGTGCTCAATCTTCCTTCTATGGCTGCCGCCCAAGCAAGCGATCCCTCCTGTACGGAAGCACAACATTCTACATCCCTTCAGTGCCAGGAAGTAACTCTAGCTACCAAATCAGGTACTATATTGTGTGACACTTCTACTGGTCTTTCCCTACCCATCGTACCCTCTGCTTACCGTCGTCTCGTCTTCGATGCCCTGAATGAACCATTATCCAGGTGTCGCAGCTACATTAAGCCTCATCTCTGCACGATTCATCTGACCGACTGTGAATAAAGATGTCTGTATGTGGGTAGAGCACTGCTTACAATGTCAACGATCAAAAGTGCACAGGTATGTATCTGCCCCCATCGGCGCGTTCACTACGCCTGATGCTTCGATCGCGTTCATATAGACGTTGTAGGACCATTGCCACCATTGCACGGGTATGTTCACATGTTTTCATACGAGTAGATTCGGTACACAAACCTTTGCAACAGCCTTACGAAGGAATTTTTCACATGATTTCTCGTCAAGGAGAGATATTCAGGGTTGCTCGACATGGCCGCGTTGCCGTAGTCAGCATTGATAATCTCAAACCAGCACACGTCGAGACCCAATGCTAGACCCATCAAACCTACTAGCGGGATCTTTACATCTATTTCGGATCCCACGCTAGATATATTAGAGACCTCATTCTCACGTCCTGGCCAACAGTACGTGTCATCTGCAGCATCTACGGACGAGACTTCAGCCTCACGTCCAGACCAGCAAACCACACCGCCCATGACTTCGGTTGAGATTGTAAGTTCACGGGTTACGAACGAGGCTACCGTCTAACGTTCTGGTCGCCGAGTACGCCTACTCGTACGCTTTCGCGACTAACCTCGCATTCAACAACGGATACGGTCTAAGACTCTCTCCCTATACTACATGCATGCTACCCCTTTCCTTTTTACCCTTATTTTTTGTCCTGAGCCCACGCCTCAGACCATCTCCCGCTTGGTACCGTCGACTTCAATCACCCACGCCCTTATCAGCACACTCAGTTGATATTCTTGTTTGTAATCTGTCCAGCATATGTTTGGTCTCGAGATTAGTTGTTATGGTTACGTTTGCCGATCAGTCCCACGAACGAAACCATAATGTATCGAAAATGTAAACCATTTCTAGCAATGGGTTTCCGTAGTGACCTACTTTTATCAATAGAACGCGGTTAGTATGATGGGATTAATATTATTATTATAACCAATTGCACTAGTGATTGTTTTACTGTACTGCACACGTTCTTCCGTTGACTGTGTCCTTGCACGCTCTCAGTTGCACGCAATAGTCCCACTAGTTGTCTTTGGCAACGTCTCCGTATTTTTTCTATACCACGAGATTGGCAACAAACATAGCTCATTGCAACCGTCAATTGTCTTCTGGTTTTTGGCCTACGAAGGGATCTGACTCAGTGACTGTCACGTAGTTTCAGTGTAGTGGTGATCATAGTCAACCGCGGCCCGACGCCACGCTACTGCTCTTCATGGTCAACAGCACCAAGCACCATGTATGTAGTTGCCATACTGCATGTTTTATTCTCTATACTTCTGGATAATTGCTACTAGTCACGACTGGCGTTATACATGTCTATTGAATCCTATTTTCAAAATTAATCTAGGTGAGTTTAACTTTCACTGGATAATTTTTTGTATTTAACATGTATATATTTTCACTGAGACTAGTCGTATATATTGCATACAAATCACTCTCAAAACTTTTATGGTATACAAATTATTTAATAAAGTTACACTACAACATATTAAAAAAGTGTGCTGTTTAAAAACATTTCGTAGTTCCAGCTGCTTTTGTCACATATTTGTAATTGTCAGTAGGCTGAAAGAAGGAACTTTCGTTAATGCTAGAATATCTCTAACGTTATTATAATCAGTGACCCTAAAACAGTTCTTCACCCATTTTCGAAAGTCTGTGTCTTCACATGTTAACCTTGAATATTGCTCACTATTATTTCAATATTCTATCATGCGCTCACATCTTTTTGTGTACACTTGATCTCTGCATCCACTCCACAGTAATTTCTCACCAAATTTATACTTCGTCTGCAATCCAGTTTTCAAACCCTAAGTCAGTTTTTCGCGTTTCAGAAAGTCAGCGTGTCTTCACGTTTGATATTGTTCACTATTACTGATTATTGTCATTCTTTCTTTATTTCGTGTACAGTGTGCTGCTGCATCTATTTCCAACTAATTTCTTAACATACTTATACGTTATCTACAACGCATTTTTTCACATTCCATTCGCCGTATATTGGTTCAAGGGTCAGTCAATGGCTTAATTCAAATGAGATTATCCAGAGAAACTTTACGCACATGGTTGTTATTACTGGTAAATGGTGTATCGATTCTTTAAGTAGGTTAAATACCTGTGTAAATATGATTCAGCTCTTTTGTGTTATATTTGTCTTTTTGCGTTTCATGCCGCTTTCAGACTCATCACTTCAAATAATTATATCCGTAACATATAAGCTACCTCGTCTACACGCCAGTAGATCTTACTGCACATCTCACGTGATTTCTCACTCCTGCCCTTGACAGCTGATTTGGCGGGCCGATATTTATCGATTCTATTGATAAACACAATTCTTATTTTAATGGTTCATGACTTCATGCCTAATCCTACGCACAACATTAATAATCCCACACCAATATGGAATATATTTGGAAATACGATTAAAGTGAATAAGTTTCCAACTTAAGTTAGTCTGCCTACGGCGTCAATACAAACTTTATTATAACTTATTGGCTCTCATATATAGACAAATTTATTATAATTATTATCCCTTATGTTATCCATAATACTAGGATATTTCTAATGTAACTACCTTCAATGACACTAAACAGTTATTCACCCGTTCTTAAAAGTCTATGTCACTATTCTAGGGTTTTATCATTGTTTGGCAAATCTTTCATACCCACCTGTTGCTGTCTCTTGTAAATCTTTTTACGCATAATTTCCGTTCGTTTTGAATTAGGCGCTTTGCTATACTCTCAACGTCTTTGTATCACACTTCATCATTGAGCTTTCGCGATTACTGTTTTTTCCCGGTTTTACATCAACGTTTTCACTAGTATATTTGTCTCAAATGATCTGCCATTGTCTCATCTATTTTCATGTCCAACATTCAGCAATTCTGACACTGTATTTTCAAGATTCATGTTTCTTAATTTGTGGATGTACCGAACATAGATGACGCGATTAATTAATAAATATTCTTACACAGACACTTGTTTACTATAGTTATATATTATCATAATTTAATATTCTTATTGATATATATATATGTATATATATACATATATATAATGTATAATATATGTATATATATCACATCTTAGTCATCTGCAGGTTTGTATCGGACATGAAAAAGTAGTGTCCAAAGAAGAGGTTTCACGATGATGTGTTCGACAACTGCACTTCCACGATGGCAATAGCCTTCTGCTGGCACCACAAACTGCTGACTGACGAAGCTCTGAATCCCACGCATGGCTACGCTACCCCCAATCTATGTTTACAGGCGTATATATTAATGTTGTCAAACTGCGTGGTGGCTTACTACCCAACAATGTCAGAAGATCCCGCGGAGGTAGAATAATGGATGACCCGCACTGTCGGGTCTGTCACACTCGTCATGAAAGTATTCACCATTATCTTGCAGCATTGCTCGCGTACCCATGGCATCAGGTGCGGGAAGGATCTTTGGGCATGTCCGTTCAACCGACATCGCTCTTGGCCAATCGTTACGTCAGACGTATTCAGGGCGTTTGCTAGTTTATATAATTCATAATGTTTGTCACGTCAAAATCATCGCTTGTAAGCGCCATGTATTATCGGCTGACACGTCGTTATCCAGTCACTCAGGTTCCCCGGCGGTATAAGGAACCCACTTCAGGTCCAGGAGACGTCTCTTAATAGCTTCTTGAGAACGTCCTGGAAAGGTTTTACTCAGTTCGTCGTATAGTTGACTTTTTGTTTTGACACCTGTTAATTAACGTCGCACTAACTTTCAGGATTAGTACCTCATTCTCCTCTTTACTCCAACGGAAGTTTCGTTTGCCTTCGGTTTTCGCTTTCTCACTTTCATTATATTCATGGACATGCTTATGCTAACCAAGCCCGATCACTGACGTTGATCGATACTGGCACCTTTGACATTCAAAAGGCTTAGAGACGAGAGGGGGTTCAGCACCTGAACAACCATGGCTGGGCAAAGCGCCAACGGTATCCGTACCAGATATTCTGAAGCAACTAGCGTTAGAACCTCAACGTCCGTTGCTTTTTGAGACGCGATAAGCCGGATCAACTAGCGTTAATATTACCACGTCGTCCATTGCGCCAGGAGACGAGTAATCTGGGTAGGCTAACTGAAATACCTGGCTGACCAGTTTTCCCTGAGCCAGCAGGGTTTGTAGTATATTTTTCGTATATTTGTATTTGTCATGGTTTTTTTTGGAGGTGGGAGGGACAGTGTGCAATACACTTTCTCGCTTACTGCCCCCATTTACAAGAAGCGTACCAAGCATGGCAGGGACCATGAAGGAACCGGTCCGACCGGTCTATCCATTTCCTAACCGGTGAACTTTCAGTCAGGATTTCTAGTCCTGCCGGTTGTAACTAGCGGACGCGCTCCCATATCCCCATCAAGGAGGAAGTGGGTGAAACAATGCGGCACCACCCCAACCACAATAGCACAATACCATTTCCTGCCGAGATGACACTCATTACTTTGGTTTGAAAATGAGCTAAATCATGCGCCTCACTAATTAGATGGCGAGGCATTTGGCTAATAAAATATATCAAATTGTACAGACCCAGATAGGTGTGGCACAAAATGAAATACTTAGGATGTACAAGAGAGATTTACTCATTAAGAGTAAGTTGTCTCAAGGGCAATACATAGCTCCTGTAGAAAAAAGATCCTTAGCTGACGGAGCTCCTTCGCCACTAAGTTTCCGAGTTCGTTATGAAGCTTACACCTAATGCCATAAGTGCGCGAGCAGTGCTGCGAGATATGTTGGATACTGTCATAATGAGCGCAACCTCCGACATTGTGGGTCATTCATTATTCTACTTCCGCGGGATCTGACTTTGGAGGGCAGTAAGCCACCACACAGTTTGACGGCATTAATATCTGTTCATTTTGGTAATCGCCTACTAATTTTCCAGTAATCTATCATCTTTTATGCATCTCGTGTACAGTTTGCTGCTATATCTACTGTCTAGTTTTGGAAGTGCTCCGTATAACGCTTAAGTAAACTGTGCCAAAAGACAGTTTTAGCAATTATTCGGAACATTAGTTGCACATATCTGTGTTCTTTGGTAATCGCCTACTATTTTCCAGTATTTTATCCTTTCTGCATCTTTCGGTGTTTGTTGCTGCATCTACTTCCAAATAATCTCTTACCTAATTTCAACCTGGGCTACAACCCAGCTTTCCATCACCCAAATTCCGGTTTTTGACCATTTTTTCGAAAGTGTGATTATACTTTTGGTAATTCCATGATATTGTTGCATTTTAATGCGTTTATATTTATTATTATTCATGGTGTAGTGAAGGAGAACATAGGTGAAGACAACCGAATTATATTTAGCACGAAATTACAGCGTTACTTGGTAAAATAGAAAAACCATACTATAATATTTAATTTGCAAAATGTCCAATTATTGTCTCGAACTTCATTGTTCTTGCATTTCCATACTAATTGCTTTCTATTCCCGTTCTTCCTTTCTTGAACTTCTCCATCTTCTGGTCAAAGTTGAACTCGGGGACGTGGATATGTTAGTTCGAAAGCGAGTGCGTCAGTGGCTTGCAGAAATCAGACGGTCCCAAATACTAAGGGTGTTGAATTCGCGGAATCGTTCATTACTACAGGCCATCCGGCAGTCGGAGGCATACAAGCAATGCGAGGGCGAATTTATCGGTGGTGTGACTCTAGGTGGGCAGGTGATATCAAAGCATGATGACTTCTATGATGCGTTGAAAACGCGACTTTACGGCACGATAGATGGTGGCGGCGTTCTCAAGTTCCACTTTGACCACGGCGCCGACTTGGCCCATGTATTGTAGCCTTGGAATGACGTAGCCTTTCAATATAACTACTCGCTGAGTCACAGTTAATGGCTGCGGCATTAGTCCTCGGTAATTAAACAATATACCCAGATATTTAAAACACATTGTGACACTTAAGGGGTCTAAGGAAACCCCGGCGATTTTGTATATGTGTGGGACGACACATATAGTCTTACGCTTATCATAAGCAACCACCGTCAGGCTGCTTAATTTGTTCACATTGATATTTAATCCAGCTTGTTGCAAGTTTACAGATAGCAAGTCAAGCTTATGCTGCATCCCCGCAGTTGTCTCTGCGAAGATCATCATGTCATCAGCGAACAAGACTGAGTCGACCTCTAGGCCACCCATCTTTGCCCCGTGCTCGCGTGATGTATGCTGAACCACTTCGTCCATACACATGATGAACAGAAGCGGCGAGAGTGGGTCGCCCTGCCTCACTCCCCTACCGACTTTAGTGATCGCGCCCCGTATGATTGCTCTAGACGATTTATAACAATTCGCAATATATGACACCAGTGGCTCAGGTGCTCCGTATGATTTAGCCACTCTCTTTATTGTGCCATGCGATACGGAATCAAACGCTTCTGAGATATCGACTGAGCACATAACCAAATTGTGCTTGGCTAGTTGTGCCTCTTGTAGGATAGCATGCACACAGACGATGCCTTCAAGGCATCCATCACGTTTCATGAATGCTAATTGAGAATTTAGGTGCGGGATAGCCGCACTCCAACGTTTCGCCAATATGCTATGCAGGCATCTGACGACAACTGAGGTAATTGAGAGCGGTCGATAATCCCCCGGATTCAGTGAGGTATCACTTTTTGGAATAAATACGATGCGTGCAAGATTTAAGTGTTCTGGAATGATTCCGAGCGCTAACATCAGGTTGAGGAATGCTGCTGTGCGTTCAGCTTTACGTTCGTTCAGTACCCGAGGACTTATTCCATCGGGTCCGGGCGCAGACTTACCCATGCTCTTTGGCGCAGCGTGTACCTCAATTGGGGTGATAGGCTCAATCAAGGACCAGGTACTAGCGCTGTGGGATGAACCAAACGTTCGGCTAAGTTGCCTAACACCACGCTCATGAGATACCACAAAAGGTGTTGGTTGGTCTAGACAGCAGGACCGTGGCTATGGATGTCGGAAGGCGCTTGTGAAGGTTGAAGCCGGAGGACCGTAGCGATTTTGACGTGCAAATCAATCTTTAACGTGAGTATAGGGGCGAAAGACTAATCGAACCATCTAGTAGCTGGTTCCCTCAGGATAGCTGGCATTCTGAGAAATAAATAGTTTTATCCGGTAAAGCGAATGATTAGAGGCATTGGGGAGAAATCATCCTCAACCTATTCTAAAACTTTAAATGGGTGAGAAGCTTAACTCGCTTAATTGGAGTTTTGCATTGAATGTGAGTGCCAAGTAGGACATTTTTGGTAAGCAGAAATGGCGCTATGGGATGAACCAAACGTTCGGTTAAGGTGCCTAACACGACGCTCGTTTCTCCGCAGCATCTACTTCGTTTCTGGATCAACGCATTTCAATTCAACAATACTCAATGCGGCAATTCCGGTGATATAACTATTTCGGCTCAACTCTCGTTATTTCTCATTTCGGCTTATAACAACTGGTTGGAACAACGGATTTCCATTGTAACTGTCATGATAAAACCAAACTTCTTATATTGATTCACGAATTTACACCCAAAACATACGTAACATTATTAATCCCACATCATTATGCGATTTCTATGGAATATGATTAAGCCAATGGGGTGCGAATTCGGTAAGTCTGCCTAAGGCACCACTACAAACCCTATTATTGTTATTATAAATAATGTATTGACGTTTTCATATTATTATTAGTTATATTGCTATTATTAGGACTACTGACACCTTGCCATAGTTAATGGTATTATTGTTTTTATCTATTCACAATCTTAATCCTGGATTGTAGCCTTATGTTCCAAAAGGCTTTTACACTATTTTGCTGTATGTCTTATACTCATACTGCCCAATATTCTGTGATTATATTTGCATATTTTCGAGGGCCGGTAACGTGAGCAATTTATGGAGTAGTCGATTTGGTGCTGATAATAAAGCTTCCAGTCGCTTACGTCGGTGGAACGGAATTAATGAAGTCAAGTGTTGGATTCCGAGACCACCTGCAGCAATGGGGAAGTGAAGATATGCCAGAGGGGTGTCTGCAGGTAATCTTAACCACTTTCTGATGGCCGCGTGTATTGTTCGGTCCATAGATTTCAGAGTGTTCTTATGAACCACGCCTAGAGTCAGGGGATAAAGTAGTCTAGGCAGTAGATTATCTCTCAGTATTTTTATGCGCTGTTGAGGCTTAAGGGGAGCGCGTGAAATTTCTTCTAGATAGTTGTTGAGTGAGTCGATGTAAGTAACTGGGCAACGACCTTTGAAGTTGAATTGTATCCCTAGGTATTGGACAGTGTCTGAGACGGATAGTGGTGGGATACGCGTTTCGGCTACCGTGAATTCCGTTTGGGAAAGAGCGGTAAGTTTGCAGTGGCCCCCAGAAATCAGGTCTATAGTTCGGCTCTTCTCAGGATTTATTGACCATCCCGCTTCGTGCAGAAGTAATGAAATACGATTCAGTTTCTGTTGTAAAAGGTTTGCGTTCGGAGCAAATACCACAAGATCATCCGCATAGGCGATGTAGTTTAAATCCTCTCCGTCAATGTGCAGGTGGGTCATTCGATCTAGACCTTCGAGGACTTCGTCGAGGACCATGATGTAAAGCAATGGAGAAAGACGATCACCCTGTTTCACTCCCCACGTTGGGTGGCAGCTGGTGGCGCCCCCGTAGTAATTGTTTAGATAATTACATAGTAGTTCGGGCGCTCCGTATCGCTTCGCTGCTCTAATGATGGATTCATGCGAGACTGTCGAATGCTCGCGAAATATCAAGTAGGGTGAGAGATCCTCCTGTGTGGTGAGTGTGGACATGCCGAATCACTGAGTGAAGAAGATTGACTGCTTCAAAACAACCATCTCGGTGTAGGAAGGCAAACTGAAGCCGTTCCTGAGGGAACAGTGGCATCCACCTCCTAGCTAGGATTTTGTGTAGACACCTAGTGATCGTTGGAGCGACACTCACCGGGCGGTAGTCCTCGGGGCATGTGGGATTCGATGACTTGGGGATGAAGGTCACTCGTGAAGTTGACAAATTCGTGGGGAGATACGTTAGGGCAAGCAGTGTGTTGAGATAGCCGGCTAGACCACTTTTACCAAATTTCAATAAGTCATACGATGTCAATCGATCGATCCCTGCGGCAGTACCATGCATTTCCTTAAGCGCCCACGCTACGTCGGAGGGAAGGATTGAGTGAATGATGGATGGGGTGGTGGCGACCACTAGTACAATTGCACGATCATCAAAAGTGCCGCAGGGATCGATCGATTGACATCGTATGACTTATTGAAATTTGGTAAAAGTGGTCTAGCCGGCTATCTCAACACACTGCTTGCCCTAACGTATCTCCCCACGAATTTGTCAACTTCACGAGTGACCTTCATCCCCAAGTCATCGAATCCCACATGCCCCGAGGACTACCGCCCGGTGAATGTCGCTCCAACGATCACTAGGTGTCTACACAAAATCCTAGCTAGGAGGTGGATGCCACTGTTCCCTCAGGAACGGCTTCAGTTTGCCTTCCTACACCGAGATGGTTGTTTTGAAGCAGTCAATCTTCTTCACTCAGTGATTCGGCATGTCCACACTCACCACACAGGAGGATCTCTCACCCTACTTGATATTTCGCGAGCATTCGACAGTCTCGCATGAATCCATCATTAGAGCAGCGAAGCGATACGGAGCGCCCGAACTACTATGTAATTATCTAAACAATTACTACGGGGGCGCCACCAGCTGCCACCCAACGTGGGGAGTGAAACAGGGTGATCGTCTTTCTCCATTGCTTTACATCATGGTCCTCGACGAAGTCCTCGAAGGTCTAGATCGAATGACCCACCTGCACATTGACGGAGAGGATTTAAACTACATCGCCTATGCGGATGATCTTGTGGTATTTGCTCCGAACGCAAACCTTTTACAACAGAAACTGAATCGTATTTCATTACTTCTGCACGAAGCGGGATGGTCAATAAATCCTGAGAAGAGCCGAACTATAGACCTGATTTCTGGGGGCCACTGCAAACTTACCGCTCTTTCCCAAACGGAATTCACGGTAGCCGAAACGCGTATCCCACCACTATCCGTCTCAGACACTGTCCAATACCTAGGGATACAATTCAACTTCAAAGGTCGTTGCCCAGTTACTTACATCGACTCACTCAACAACTATCTAGAAGAAATTTCACGCGCTCCCCTTAAGCCTCAACAGCGCATAAAAATACTGAGAGATAATCTATTGCCTAGACTACTTTATCCCCTGACTCTAGGCGTGGTTCATAAGAACACTCTGAAATCTATGGACCGAACAATACACGCGGCCATCAGAAAGTGGTTAAGATTACCTGCAGACACCCCTCTGGCATATCTTCACTTCCCCATTGCTGCAGGTGGTCTCGGAATCCAACACTTGACTTCATTAATTCCGTTCCACCGACGTAAGCGACTGGAAGCTTTATTATCAGCACCAAATCGACTACTCCATAAATTGCTCACGTTACCGGCCCTAGCCTCCTACTCCCATCTTGGCCAGATGTAGGTCCGTATTGGTCAAGAAAGAGTAACATCGAAAGAAGAGGCATCCCCAGTGCTGGGTACGACAACTACACTCGTCCAACGATGGTAAGGGTCTTCTTTTAGCACAACACAGCAAGTAATCGCATACATGGCTACGCTGCCCCCAATCCGTATTTCCCAGTGTATACATTAATGCGGTCAAATTGCGTGGTGGATTACTACCCACCAAAATAAGACCTCGAGGTGGTAGGATAGTGGGTGACCTGCACTGTCGGGGAGGTTGCAATCACCATGAAACTATCCAACACATATTGCAACATTGCTCGCGCACCCATGACATCAGGTGTAGGCGACATAACGAACTATGCAAGTTAGTTGCAAAGAAGCTCTGTAGACTAAAGACCACATTTCTACAAGAGCCGTGTATCCCCCTGAAGACGACCTATTGTAAGCCGGAGTTCATCGTCATACGTGACACGATTGCCTACATTATGGACGTAACTATATCGGATGACGGTAACACTCAAGCAAGCCGTTTGTTAAAAATTTCGGAATACGGCAATGAAGGAATCGTTGCTTCGATTATGCGCTTCCTATCATCCAGCGGATATAATGTCTCTAGCGTCCGACAAACTCCAATCGTCCTAACATTTGGAGGAATCCTTGAAAAATCAGGCTCCCAATCCCTTCGAAGTTTATGCTTCTCATTCCGGGATCTTGGAAATCTATATCTGAACGCAATTCAAAGATCAATTAAAATCTATAACACATACATGAGAGGAACTCAACGATCCTGCACATAGTTTCATTCTTTCTCAAACACTGCCGCTCCTTCTTGTCCACCTTCATTATCTCTTACTAATTGAGTGATGCCGTCCGTGTTTCATCTGCGCCTGCCTATCTTTCCATTTTGTACGTTCTTCCCACCTATACAGTATAGTAATCGAATGATCCTTCTGATTCTTGGTAGTTTTCAATGATGACTGTTTCATTTAATTTGGTTTGTCTTCATGAATTGATTAACTATCTATGTTAGCACACGGCAGTTTTTGATTCGCCGGTCTCCTGTTCTCCAGCAGACTTCTGAAAATCTTCAGCTCTCTTGTTCCGGCATTTATTAACACTGTAATTTTATTATTGTTATTATTTATATTCTCCTCGGTTAACTTCAATATTATCCTCCTAAAGTTCTCTGAAAATGGAACTTTACAACCTTCTGCTGCTACAAATTTATGTCTCGATTTCAATGATAAAACTCTCTTGTACATCTTAAGTATTTCATTTTGTTCCAAACCCATTTGGCTGTGTACAATTTGATGCTTAGAAATATATGTTATTAGCCAAATGCCTCGTCATCTAATTAGTGACGCGCATGGATGGATTAACGAGATTCCCACTGTCCCTATCTACTATCTAGCGAAACCACAGCCAAGGGAACGGGCTTGGCAGAATTAGCGGGGAAAGAGGACCCTGTTGAGCTTGACTCTAGTCCGACCTTGTGAGGAGACATGATGGATGTAGTATAGGTGGGAGCTGGGTGCTTCGGTGTCCAGCGTAAATGAAATACCACTGCTATCATTGTTTCTTTACTTGTTCAGTGAAACGGGAACGAAATTGTATTTTGGTTCAAAGCACATTCCGGGGTGTGTGGTCTATCGCTGCGTACTTCGGTATCTTGGTCATGTCAGATGAGTCGTGGTGCAAATTGCGGTGTTTGAGTCTTGATGTGATGTGCGACCCGTTCTGAAGACCATGTCAGGCGGGGCGTTTGACTGGGGCGGTACATCCGTCAAATGGTAACGCGGGTGTCCTATGGTGAGCTCAGTCAGGACAGAAACCTGGCGTAGAGTAAAAGGGCAAAAGCTTATTTGATTTTGATTTTCAGTACGGATACAGACCGTGAAAGCGTGGCCTATCGATCCTTTTGATGTTATTTTCGGAGTTTGAAGCAAGAGGTGTCAAAAAAGTTACCACAGGAATGGGAGGCAAAATCCGACTCACACGTCCGCGTCGTGCCTCCTGGATAATGAGACGAATGTCTCATGAACTAACGTGAGCGGTAATCCGGGTGGTAGAGATCGGGCTAATCACCCACTCTTACCGTTACCAGGTGTAGTGCGCAACTGTTATATTCTGTCATAACTTTCGAATGGCTGGATGGATTTCGAAGATTTTTAGTTTATTTTGTGTAAAATTGCGTGATCTATTGAATAAAAAATATAATCAGAAGATTTTATATATCAGAAAAGATTTTTCTCATTTTTCTAGAGAAAGTCCGAGAGAAATTCAGTTTTTTGACGAAAACATTTTTCTCAACAAATGTATAGTAATGTGTTATAATTTTGCAGATAGATATTTGCAAGAGAAATCGAATAAACTAAAAATCTTCGAAATCCATCCAGCCGTTCAAAAGTTATGATCAAAAGTGTGTTTACGAAATTCGCTGTCTCGGACATTTCTATAGGATTTTGCCGCTCGGACTTTCTATAGGAATTTTTGGGTCACATTTTCCTGACGATCCGCGTTGGTTCTATAATTGACATCGCGGGCAGTCCTCGGGAAACCTTTAAGTCTTTTGGCTCCGGGGGAAGTATGGTTGCAAAGCTGAAACTTAAAGGAATTGACGGAAGGGCACCACCAGGAGTGGAGCCTGCGGTTTAATTCGACTCAACACGGGAAAACTCACCCGGCCCGGACACTGTGAGGATTGACAGATTGATAGCTCTTTCTTGATTCGGTGGGTGGTGGTGCATGGCCGTTCTTAGTTGGTGGAGCGATTTGTCTGGTTAATTCCGATGACGAACGAGACTTTATCCTGCTAAATAGTAGACTGGTCCTCTGTGCTCGTTTAGGGCGCGGCTTCTATTGCTTCTTTATGGAGTGTGGACATGCCGAATCACTGAGTGAAGAAGATTGACTGCTTCAAAACAACCATCTCGGTGTAGGAAGGCAAACTGAAGCCGTTCCTGAGGGAACAGTGGCATCCACCTCCTAGCTAGGATTTTGTGTAGACACCTAGTGATCGTTGGAGCGACACTCACCGGGCGGTAGTCCTCGGGGCATGTGGGATTCGATGACTTGGGGATGAAGGTCACTCGTGAAGTTGACAAATTCGTGGGGAGATACGTTAGGGCAAGCAGTGTGTTGAGATAGCCGGCTAGACCACTTTTACCAAATTTCAATAAGTCATACGATGTCAATCGATCGATCCCTGCGGCAGTACCATGCATTTCCTTAAGCGCCCACGCTACGTCGGAGGGAAGGATTGAGTGAATGATGGATGGGGTGGTGGCGACCACTAGTACAATTGCACGATCATCAAAAGTGCCGCAGGGATCGATCGATTGACATCGTATGACTTATTGAAATTTGGTAAAAGTGGTCTAGCCGGCTATCTCAACACACTGCTTGCCCTAACGTATCTCCCCACGAATTTGTCAACTTCACGAGTGACCTTCATCCCCAAGTCATCGAATCCCACATGCCCCGAGGACTACCGCCCGGTGAATGTCGCTCCAACGATCACTAGGTGTCTACACAAAATCCTAGCTAGGAGGTGGATGCCACTGTTCCCTCAGGAACGGCTTCAGTTTGCCTTCCTACACCGAGATGGTTGTTTTGAAGCAGTCAATCTTCTTCACTCAGTGATTCGGCATGTCCACACTCACCACACAGGAGGATCTCTCACCCTACTTGATATTTCGCGAGCATTCGACAGTCTCGCATGAATCCATCATTAGAGCAGCGAAGCGATACGGAGCGCCCGAACTACTATGTAATTATCTAAACAATTACTACGGGGGCGCCACCAGCTGCCACCCAACGTGGGGAGTGAAACAGGGTGATCGTCTTTCTCCATTGCTTTACATCATGGTCCTCGACGAAGTCCTCGAAGGTCTAGATCGAATGACCCACCTGCACATTGACGGAGAGGATTTAAACTACATCGCCTATGCGGATGATCTTGTGGTATTTGCTCCGAACGCAAACCTTTTACAACAGAAACTGAATCGTATTTCATTACTTCTGCACGAAGCGGGATGGTCAATAAATCCTGAGAAGAGCCGAACTATAGACCTGATTTCTGGGGGCCACTGCAAACTTACCGCTCTTTCCCAAACGGAATTCACGGTAGCCGAAACGCGTATCCCACCACTATCCGTCTCAGACACTGTCCAATACCTAGGGATACAATTCAACTTCAAAGGTCGTTGCCCAGTTACTTACATCGACTCACTCAACAACTATCTAGAAGAAATTTCACGCGCTCCCCTTAAGCCTCAACAGCGCATAAAAATACTGAGAGATAATCTATTGCCTAGACTACTTTATCCCCTGACTCTAGGCGTGGTTCATAAGAACACTCTGAAATCTATGGACCGAACAATACACGCGGCCATCAGAAAGTGGTTAAGATTACCTGCAGACACCCCTCTGGCATATCTTCACTTCCCCATTGCTGCAGGTGGTCTCGGAATCCAACACTTGACTTCATTAATTCCGTTCCACCGACGTAAGCGACTGGAAGCTTTATTATCAGCACCAAATCGACTACTCCATAAATTGCTCACGTTACCGGCCCTAGCCTCCTACTCCCATCTTGGCCAGATGTAGGTCCGTATTGGTCAAGAAAGAGTAACATCGAAAGAAGAGGCATCCCCAGTGCTGGGTACGACAACTACACTCGTCCAACGATGGTAAGGGTGTTCTTTTAGCACAACACAGCAAGTAATCGCATACATGGCTACGCTGCCCCCAATCCGTATTTCCCAGTGTATACATTAATGCGGTCAAATTGCGTGGTGGATTACTACCCACCAAAATAAGACCTCGAGGTGGTAGGATAGTGGGTGACCTGCACTGTCGGGGAGGTTGCAATCACCATGAAACTATCCAACACATATTGCAACATTGCTCGCGCACCCATGACATCAGGTGTAGGCGACATAACGAACTATGCAAGTTAGTTGCAAAGAAGCTCTGTAGACTAAAGACCACATTTCTACAAGAGCCGTGTATCCCCCTGAAGACGACCTATTGTAAGCCGGAGTTCATCGTCATACGTGACACGATTGCCTACATTATGGGCGTAACTATATCGGATGACGGTAACACTCAAGCAAGCCGTTTGTTAAAAATTTCGGAATACGGCAATGAAGGAATCGTTGCTTCGATTATGCGCTTCCTATCATCCAGCGGATATAATGTCTCTAGCGTCCGACAAACTCCAATCGTCCTAACATTTGGAGGAATCCTTGAAAAATCAGGCTCCCAATCCCTTCGAAGTTTATGCTTCTCATTCCGGGATCTTGGAAATCTATATCTGAACGCAATTCAAAGATCAATTAAAATCTATAACACATACATGAGAGGAACTCAACGATCCTGCACATAGTTTCATTCTTTCTCAAACACTGCCGCTCCTTCTTGTCCACCTTCATTATCTCTTACTAATTGAGTGATGCCGTCCGTGTTTCATCTGCGCCTGCCTATCTTTCCATTTTGTACGTTCTTCCCACCTATACAGTATAGTAATCGAATGATCCTTCTGATTCTTGGTAGTTTTCAATGATGACTGTTTCATTTAATTTGGTTTGTCTTCATGAATTGATTAACTATCTATGTTAGCACACGGCAGTTTTTGATTCGCCGGTCTCCTGTTCTCCAGCAGACTTCTGAAAATCTTCAGCTCTCTTGTTCCGGCATTTATTAACACTGTAATTTTATTATTGTTATTATTTATATTCTCCTCGGTTAACTTCAATATTATCCTCCTAAAGTTCTCTGAAAATGGAACTTTACAACCTTCTGCTGCTACAAATTTATGTCTCGATTTCAATGATAAAACTCTCTTGTACATCTTAAGTATTTCATTTTGTTCCAAACCCATTTGGCTGTGTACAATTTGATGCTTAGAAATATATGTTATTAGCCAAATGCCTCGTCATCTAATTAGTGACGCGCATGGATGGGATTAACGAGATTCCCACTGTCCCTATCTACTATCTAGCGAAACCACAGCCAAGGGAACGGGCTTGGCAGAATTAGCGGGGAAAGAGGACCCTGTTGAGCTTGACTCTAGTCCGACCTTGTGAGGAGACATGATGGATGTAGTATAGGTGGGAGCTGGGTGCTTCGGTGTCCAGCGTAAATGAAATACCACTGCTATCATTGTTTCTTTACTTGTTCAGTGAAACGGGAACGAAATTGTATTTTGGTTCAAAGCACATTCCGGGGTGTGTGGTCTATCGCTGCGTACTTCGGTATCTTGGTCATGTCAGATGAGTCGTGGTGCAAATTGCGGTGTTTGAGTCTTGATGTGATGTGCGACCCGTTCTGAAGACCATGTCAGGCGGGGCGTTTGACTGGGGCGGTACATCCGTCAAATGGTAACGCGGGTGTCCTATGGTGAGCTCAGTCAGGACAGAAACCTGGCGTAGAGTAAAAGGGCAAAAGCTTATTTGATTTTGATTTTCAGTACGGATACAGACCGTGAAAGCGTGGCCTATCGATCCTTTTGATGTTATTTTCGGAGTTTGAAGCAAGAGGTGTCAAAAAAGTTACCACAGGAATGGGAGGCAAAATCCGACTCACACGTCCGCGTCGTGCCTCCTGGATAATGAGACGAATGTCTCATGAACTAACGTGAGCGGTAATCCGGGTGGTAGAGATCGGGCTAATCACCCACTCTTACCGTTACCAGGTGTAGTGCGCAACTGTTATATTCTGTCATAACTTTCGAATGGCTGGATGGATTTCGAAGATTTTTAGTTTATTTTGTGTAAAATTGCGTGATCTATTGAATAAAAAATATAATCAGAAGATTTTATATATCAGAAAAGATTTTTCTCATTTTTCTAGAGAAAGTCCGAGAGAAATTCAGTTTTTTGACGAAAACATTTTTCTCAACAAATGTATAGTAATGTGTTATAATTTTGCAGATAGATATTTGCAAGAGAAATCGAATAAAAAAGAATGAACGAAATCGGTCAAGCCGTTCAAAAGTTATGATCAAAAGTGTGTTTACGAAATTCGCTGTCTCGGACATTTCTATAGGATTTTGCCGCTCGGACTTTCTATAGGAATTTTTGGGTCACATTTTCCTGACGATCCGCGTTGGTTCTATAATTGACATCGCGGGCAGTCCTCGGGAAACCTTTAAGTCTTTTGGCTCCGGGGGAAGTATGGTTGCAAAGCTGAAACTTAAAGGAATTGACGGAAGGGCACCACCAGGAGTGGAGCCTGCGGTTTAATTCGACTCAACACGGGAAAACTCACCCGGCCCGGACACTGTGAGGATTGACAGATTGATAGCTCTTTCTTGATTCGGTGGGTGGTGGTGCATGGCCGTTCTTAGTTGGTGGAGCGATTTGTCTGGTTAATTCCGATGACGAACGAGACTTTATCCTGCTAAATAGTAGACTGGTCCTCTGTGCTCGTTTAGGGCGCGGCTTCACCTCTCCGCTTTTTCCAACCAGTCCCAGAGTCGGCAAATAATGCACGACGTGGAATTCTCTGGGACGACATTCGTAGAACATTTCCAAGCCACCGAAGACGGTGTTTCAAGATGGTGACAACAATTGGATTATCGTCTCTGTGCCCGAACACTCGATGTCGAACCTCTGCATTAATAACATGGTGTTGCCACTGGATGTCAGCAATCCTTCGGAAACAACGACGATCAGACACAGAGAGTCGTCTGACATCTTCAACTCGGAGGGGCCAGGTTTCACAAGCATGGAGCAAAACTGCTCTCACCGACGCGTTGTAGATCCGACCTTTTACAGCCAGACTAACATCACGAAGGCGCCAAAGATGGCCCAGATTGGCATAAGCCGCTCTGGCTTTCACTATACGTGCATTGATCTCATCACTCACACCACAACCAGCACTTATGCGGCTACCTAGATACACGAACTTCTCGACTACTTCTATCTGCTCACCATCCAGAGTGAGTACAGGATTAGAATCCTGCCAGTCTTATAGAAGTACTTTGCACTTCGAAGGTGCAAAGCACATACCATACCTACGGACACTGATTGTCAACTGATTAAGTGCGGATTGCATGGCTGGCATATCATTCACAGCAAGACAATATCACCCGCATACTCAAGATCGAGAGGTCTATCTCCAGGCAGCAGATCCACGCCGCCATTACTTACATCCACCAGAGCTGTTTTCAGAATGTCATCGATGGCAAAGTTGAAGAGGAATGGTGAGATTGAGCAACCCTGCCTAACTCCACTGTTTGAGTGGAACAGTGAAGAGAAGTGGTTTTATGCCCTCACTCTACCTGAGGTGTTTGTATATAGGGCTTTTAGGATGTTAATAAGCTTCTCAGACACACCCTTCTTTAAAAGACAACCCCAGAGAACAGTCCTTTCAATGAGTCAAAGGCGGCCCTACTGTCAAGAAACACTACGATTGTTGGACTTTGATAAGTATGGCGGCGTTCTAACATTTGGCGGAGGGTGAAGACATGATCAATACATCCTCGACCGGAACGAAACCCAGCCTGCTCCTCGCGAGTCAATCTTTCTCGGGTTTTGAACAACGGAAGCCATAGCTTGGACGCGATCGGAAGTAGACTTATCCCCCGATAGTTGTTACAGGAACGACGTGAACCCTTTTAAAGATAGGGACAACTATCGACTCATTCCATGACGTTGGTACACTCTCTAGTTCCCAGACCTTTGCAAACAACGTTGTCAGTCCCTTAGTCAGAAAGTCACCACCATCTTTAAAAAGAGCCGGAGGTAAGTCGTCTGGGCCCGGTGATTTGTAACGTTTCAAGAGTTGGAGTTCCTTGCGGACTTCCTCCTCATTTGGTGGACCAGTCGTCACCGGCCATCATAAACAGTTATCAAAAAATTGAATGTCAAAATTTCCATTATGTCTGTCAATATAACAACAACGTAGTAAAAGATCCAAATATAAACTGTAAATCCAACATGACCATTTAAACAACACTTTTATAGTTGGTTTCTGGTAAATTCGCTATATCATCTGCTCTTGAAACTCACACTAACATAATAAGTAATAGCTGAAGAGAAAGCTTAAATTTCTATCTCTAAAGATTCAACGTATATTACGATATTTTAATGTATAAGAGCGACGATCACACAAAACCTTAGTTATAAAAAATGGGAGGATAATAGGTGAAAATAATCAATTATCTACAAGTTATGATAATAAACTTTCCCGTTAATTGCAAAAGAAAAAGAAAAAAAACATGGAGCTTAACAACTAACCAAAATGTGATTCTAATTCTTTTATTAAGTACATTTCTTCACTTATTATAAAATTGACTGCTATTCCTTCTTTTCCAAAACGACCGGATCTACCGATACGATGTAAATAGGTTTCCCAATCAGCACTACCAGTTCTCGTTGTTGGCATATTCCAATTTATTATTAAATTCACTTGTGGAATATCTAAGCCTTCAGGATGAAAAATTATTCACATTAAAATTTATTTTAAATCCAAACGAATCAAGAGTGGAAAAATATAGAATATAAATAACAAATTGTTGACAAAATACATCTTTTAAATTTGGCAAATCTTATATTTCAATGGTTGAGATCATGAGTCAATTGACGCTAGACCACCATGGAAAACCTGGAAGCACTGGACGGCCGTTTCGCACTGGTGTGGGACTCCTCAGCAGTAAGCATCCACGACCCCGCCTCGCGGGATTCCAACTCAGGACCTATCAGTCTCGCACGCAAGCGCTTAGCCACTGGACCACTGAGCCGGTACCCAACAATGTTAATGTCTAACTTCAACTAATCCACGAAATTGAGCGACACATCCACTATTGCGATTAGTGAGTTACTATCTTACAACTGACCCGGTTCAACTCCACTGGTCATTGTTTCTCACTAGAACTCCAGGATACACGTCTTGAAGCCAGTCACTAGTGAGCATACGTTAATTGATATATATATATATATATATATATATATATATATATATATAACTATTAAGTGACTAGATTATATGTATTTATATTCCTGTTATTATAAAATTTCATTTGACCTATTGACTATTATCATTATATAATTTACTATTCTCAAGTTATTCTTAATGTATTAGTTACAGTCTCTCACACTCACAGCCACTTGTGGCATGATCTTGTATAATTGTTATTTTCTATTTTATGGTGTGATGCAGTCTCATTTCTATGTATATAAACTGTGTACGTCTGAAATACGTGATTCAAGCAGTGGAAGCTGGTATTGTGTTCTGGACTCAACGGGCAGTACTAGGCGAGAACCAATAAGAACTTAGAGTTGAATCTAGACTGCTCATGCTGATTAACGTGGCATAGATTTAGCACAGGGCTAAGGTCGTATAAGCCGGTATTCTGATTGTCGATCTTGTCACGTGATATATTGACAGGCCATTGTTGAGGATGCCAGATCCTCAGAAATCACTTGATAAACGTCTTATTTTTCTAAGTTTACTTTGGAAGTTTGAATTCCTCGTTTTCGCGATAAAACCACCCATTTTTACTCTCAGATCGTATTTCCCATTAGAAAGGACCATAGACGTTATTGGTTGGTTACCTCTTTTAACATGCTACTTTGTGAAGCTTCCCAAGGAAATTTTTATGCTGTATATATATGCGCTTGAGTTGTGTGCTTGTGGTTGTTCGTGCTTCTAGGTGCTGTAGAATATACCTTTCCTTCATCTGAACTGGATCTCCTCCCTCTAGTTAGCAGGGTTGGGGCGCATTGGAATAGTTTAGTTTGTCTTGTCGTTACGTCGCTGTTCCTTCGTTCCCTTTGCCGATTTCAGGTGATCTTGTAATCGCTTCAGATATAGTAACCATAAGAATATAACAGAAATTAACACTAAGATAAGAAACAAACCTCGAGAACACACATTAGTTGTAATTAAAACTCGGAAATTTGATGAACGAAAATCTTCAATGACTTTTTCGCGTTGAGAAACATCTAAATCACCGGAAAGTATGTAGACTTTATGACCATCCAAATTCATTTTGCCGTCCAACCAACTAGCTTCCTGTCGTGTCTAAACAAAGGATTCAAAAAATCGGAAGATATGAAAGACAAAAAGATCAATTTGTGAAGACTGTGTGTTTGTAGTTTTGTCCTCGAACACTGTGTACAGATATTTATGTACGTTCCGAAAAATAAGCACAATGTAGGCAATTCGGAAGATTGATTAATTTAACAACTAAGAGTGCATAATGTAGATATGTTCGTAGAAAAGTAGAGGTGAGTGATCTGTAATAAATACGCATATATAAACACAACTAGTTGAGTACTTACGGAACAAAGGTGTTAAGAACAAGTAAACAGATCTTTCAATTTTTTAACGCTGGTACTTTCAACCATTAGAAGTTGTACACAAGCTCACCGAAACAACTTTTTGAAATCAGATAATGAACGTTTGATACGCCTTTTTCCAAAAGGCTATCCACGGTAAGATATTTTCCAAACAAATTAATTGAGTTACGCTTATATTTTACACCGAGTTAAATACCTAATCGTCAGGTAGCCGGAAGTCATTTACTCTATCAAAAGCACAATCAAAGATCAAGTATATACTTGGAATAAGAGAATAAGGATAAAACTACAGGACTTACCATGAATAAGGAAAACCAAATTGCTAAGTCACGTGTTAGTGTCCAAACAACAAAAATAAACTAAGCATCTCAAATCAAGAGTTAAAAAACCATCTAAGATGAAAAATGTCCTGAAGAGTTGAGCGCACAAAGAAAACTCAACGCGGACAAGGAGGAAAACCATTACTTTTGATTCTCGTAGATTGAACGTTTGAAACGTCGACCTTCTGAACAGTGACTTGGTCTCCATAAAAATATGCATTTTGAACCCTCTAAAATGTTTACCTCCACGTCTAGTACAGTTACAGAAACCAAGGGAAAATTTTATATGGCTATCAGTGACATTGAAACTTCAGAGGCCGCTGAGAGATACTAATATTTATCACAAACCAGACATTTAACTAGTCAGGTTGAGAAATAAAATAACTGGATGAAAGATGCGTTAGCGATCAAAATTCTTTTTTCGACAATATCATTTTATGGAGCTTTACAGTCGCATTTATAGACAATTGTCTACATTTAATAGTTTATAAGAAAACAAGAGAGTATTACATCATGATCAATGATGGTCGAATGAATTCGAGTATTGAATGTAAATGTCTATAAAAATGATGTGATGTTGTATTTCATAAAGTGATCAAAAATTATCAAAAGATTTCAAGTATTGAATATAAAAGTCTAGAAATAGAAGTGTGTTATTTCAAAGTGACCAAAGCTATCAAAAATTTAATATTGAATACTATAGGTATCGCATCATCTTGTAAAACGATCAAACTTTATCAAGGGATTGAAAGTTTCAGGAGTAACAAGAAATGATAATGTTTACAACGGATGCAAAGTACGATTATCAACTTGAAAAGGAGAAAGAAAGAGATGAGTAAGAAATTAATTACCACTTACGACTGGTGAAATCCAAAGGGGTACTAAGACCATAAAATAATAAGGGATTGGACAGGATTCTTTTATATGCCGAGGTCAAGTCTGAACTGGTGAATTACTGTGGCTCTAGCTGTGCACGAATTCCTAGTCCAAACCTTATTCGAGTCAGTTCTTTCAACATGGTAGATAATCTTGTGTGTTAACTCTCGTAGTGGCACGTGACCAGAGTTGACCATGTATTCAAGGATTAAGCTATCGATTAGTTTACATTCTCCTTAAAATAGCTATACAGGGTCATTTTCGGACATTCCTTTACCAAGTGTACGCATTGTAAAACCAATATAGCCTGCTCTACAATGGCAAGTAAACTGATAAGTAGGCATTAAGAGGCTTCAAAACATCAGCTTTCTTGATACTTACCCAAATGACACCCTTGCTTAAGAAATTCGGAGCTCCGCTGGATGAAATACCTTCATCAGAGACCTAAATGGTCTGTTTTTTATTATCTCCTCAGACGTATCGCCCTCGAATTAAATGTTCAGTGAAAATTATAAACACAGGTTGCTTCTTGATCTGTTGCATCATGCACAAATGCATTTTACACATGTGTAGATCAAATTGAATTGATCGCAACAATGTTATTCTTCGAAGCGCTACAGTAGGCGTAGATTGATTTTGGTGGGTAATTAAAGTATTGAACAAACAAAATAAAACCTCGAAATACAAGTACAAACGGAGATGTTCGTTGTGAGTACGAAATAACGCACAACGTAGAAATAATGAAATGTAGTTGAACTACTTGGTATTAGTAAGTAGCCAGAAATCAACAGATGAAATAAGTAAGGTGGGGAAGATGATATAAAAGCCACTCATTAGGTAAACTATCTCTACATGACATTGAGTAATGAGTAAAATAAGTTAGTGGAATACTCTCAATCATAAATTTACGACTTGAAAAAACTTTCAGCTCTCTGAATTAAGCTGTGCAGTTGTTATGTTTCCCCAAAAATCATATAAATATGACACAAATACGAAAAAACTGACATTATTGCTTGATTTTCTGAACGGTTCGACTTTTTCTTTCCAGCTGATTTGACCGTTCCCTAACCCTTCTAAGCGACAGTATTATTAATCTGTTCAGAACACAGCAGGTTTTTATAATTTACAATATACATCCGGGTGAGGATCTTTTTCGTAGATTAATTTGCTAACTAAGAAGGAACCACGATGAATACAATTATATTCGTCAGTTGGATAACAACGTTGATACGTTAGTTATGTTTAATGAGCTAAAAATTTAACAAAATATAAAACTTACTGCACAAAATATAATTGCTTGGCCAACTTCAAAACCCCCATAAATATCTTTTAGCGCCTGATACTTTTCAATCCAATCACTAAAGCACATATAAAACTGTTTAATATTCTTCAAAGGAAGTTGTGTACGTTTTACGCGAAACTCTATCGGATTGGGAACAAACTCATGTGCAAAATCAATAATCGAATCTTCATACGTAGCTGAGAACAATAGGATTTGACAACTTCTGGACAACTTCCTACGGAGTTGATACAGGTAAGAAATAACATGAGATAACGTATACTCTAATAATAACGAAATAATCATATTAAATATTTTATTAGCTTAAGTGCAGTTTAGTAATGATTGAATACAAGTCTGACACTACCTATTTACTTTTTGAGTCGTTCTGACTAGAATGGAAACTGGGAAGAATTGGGATTTCCGCAAGTATTAAAACATGATTACTTAGACAAAAATGAACTTTAGTGAGTATTCATTAAACAACTCCAAATAGACAAGAACGACGCTAGTTACTTACATTTTTGTGGCCCGAGATCTGATTCCAATTAGGTACTATGATCGATTGTTATTGAAATATACATATCGTCTATCCTCGTATAAAATTATCGACTTAATACGCGTTAGTGTATAACGGAATTAAATAAGTGAAATATGAGAACGGAGTTTTGAATATGTATATTTTGTACACTCATCTGGACAGACAATTAGATGAACGAAGAGAAGAGAGCGAAGCAAAAGGACGCGCGGTGGAAATGGCGGGTGTTATGTTTTCGCTCTTACGGTAATAACCCAGCTATTCCTATTGCTTAGTATTCACGGACACAGATTCACTCGACAAGGCCCCAAATCAGAACACGATTGAGCAGGAAGGACATTATATTCCAAATAACAAGGTTTAGGTGGAAGCAAGAAGCAAAATAGGAAAACCGTTAGTATATTTATAGCTTTTTACATAAGAAGAATCTAGAAGCTTCTCCATGTATAGACTAGCGCTGATTGGATAAGAATCAGCCAATCAGCGTGCGCCAAAGCAATCGTGCATTGAGCATGCTTAAATCCAATCTATGTCCCCCTAACACCTCCCCTTTGAGCAGATTCGTAGGATTTGGTGCTAGGGTCCAACTGCAACCGAGTGACTGGCCTGTGCTTTCGATTTGTCCATCGTCTAGGCAATAAAGAAGTATCACTCTTTGCTTGCACAGAAACTGATCTGTCTGTTCCAGGCGTTTTGATTTCAAAGGTGTCTAGCAGAACATCAAGAGGTAATCGATATTGAATCTCATTGCTGGCTATCGAAGTTGCTTTCAATTGGTTAGCATGACGTACCCAAACTTCTGAGCCAACTGACACCTCATAAACCACACTCCCCTTCTTTTTCAAGATCCGACCAGCTGTCCATGTAGGATGTTTCTCACGATAGTCCATAGCAAGTACTTTTTGTCCCACCGTGAACAATCGTTTTTGTGCCCCATGATGTCGATTGAACTGATTCTCCATAGATAGGTTTCGTTGAGGCTCAAGAGCTGGCGTAGGACGGATGACATCGAAATGTGTTCGTATTTTTCTGCCAAGTAGAGCTTCTGCTGGAGAGACCCCCTTAATCGTCTGAGGGTTCGGTGTCGAGCGATAAATAAGCAGGAACCTCTCTAAGATCTCTTCGGTGGTCCCCTCCCCTTTAGATTTTTTTAGAGCATTTTTAAATGTACTCACAAAGCGTTCCACTTGACCATTTGATTGTGGATGGAATGGAGGTGTTCGGACGTGATGGGTTCCATTCTGCTGACAAAATTGTGAGAAAATTACGGACGTAAACTGTGTTCCGTTGTCACTAACTATCAATTCCGGGACTCCGAAACGACTGAATAGTTGACGTAGCTTACTGACTGTGCAGCTTGCAGTCGGGTGTTCCATGAGAAAGATTTCTGGCCACTTGCTATATGCATCAACTACCAAAAGGTAAGTTTGTCCATGAAGTGGACCAGCAAAGTCCAAGTGTATACGCTGCCACGGTGACTGTGGTATTGGCCATGATTGCAGCTCTGCTTTTCGCGGTGCTTTCGTTGCTAATGCACATTTGGTACACGAACGGGATAGCTGCTCCAGTTGGGTGTCTAAATGCGGCCAGTATACATAACTTCGTGCTAATGCTTTCATGCGATTTATTCCAGGATGTCCTGCGTGCAACTGTTCAAGCACTGCTGGTTGTAGCTTCTTTGGGATTATGACACGTTCTGCAAACAGCAGGCAGTCGTCGATGATTGAGAGAGAGAGTCTACGCTGGTAAAACTGTTGAAGCTCTGTGGAACTGATCTTCGCGGTCCATCCTTCCAGGTGGAACTTTCTAACTTCTTGTAGAATCGGGTCTCGAAGAGTTTCTTCTCTGACTTCATCTGACGACACTGGAGTGTTTCGAATGGCATCTGCCACTATACTTCGTATTTCTGGGTCTACTGCTATGGAGGCAATGATTATATCCTCTGGTCCAGGATGCTGAACTCCAATTAATCGAGAGAGAGCGTCGGCTTGACCGATAGTATTTGTCGACTGATACTTGATATTGAAATCATAACTCAGGAGCATTGTTGCCCAGCGCTGTAGTCTATTAGCCGTATAGACAGGGATTCCTTTCTTAGAACCAAAGATTGCAATCAAAGGTTTGTGATTTGTCAGTAGAGTAAATGTACGACCATAGAGCATTTTATGAAATCTTTTGACAGCGAAAATGATCGCAAGAGCTTCCTTTTCAATTTGACTGTAGTTCCGCTCGGCTGGGGTAAGTGATCTAGCAGCATGGGCAATTGTCTTTTCTGATTTGTCCGTAAACACGTGAGATATCACTGCTCCAACTCCATGACTAGATGCATCAGATGCAACAACAATTTCCAAGCTGGGATCGAAGTGTGTCAAAAGAATCTTTGAGCTGAGCATTGATTTGACTCTGCCGAAAGATGCTTGACATTCTGCTGACCACTGCCAAGGTTTATCTTTTGATAGTAATTCATTCAGGGGACCTCTCACTCGATGCATTTCAGGCAAGAATGTGCTATAATGACTGATTAACCCCAAGAAGGATCTCAATGAAGAGACATCAGTTGGTGCAGGCATCTTCTGAATGGCTTCGATGTTGGCAGGGTCTGGTCGGCGACCGTTCTTATCTAAGATAAAACCAAGGTATTTGATGGAATGCATAAAGTAAACTTTTCCTCACGTAGTTGGAAACCATATTCCAACACTCGGTTAAGGACTTGATGTAGTCGATCAGAAAGTTCATTGTCAGTTGAACCCATAACTATGATATCATCTAGATAAGCTGCTGTACCAGGTATACCTGTTAGCATCGTATCCATTATTTGCTGAAAGATGGCAGGTGCAGTCTTGATGCCAAATGGTAGACGGGTGTATTGAAATAACCCTCGATGAGTGTTAATGGTCAAAAGCTCTCTACTGTCTTCATCTACTTCTACTTGCAGATAGGCATCGGAAAAGTCTATTTTCGCGAAACATGTCCCACCATTAAGTTTGGCAAACAGGTCTTCAGGAACTGGTAACGGATATTGATACACATCTAATGCAGCATTTAAACCGGTCGAGAAATCGGCACATATGCGTATAGTTCCATTCGCCTTCTTAATCACTACGATCGGTGCGGCCCATGCAGAGTAGTTGACTGGTTGGATTACACCAGCCTGTTGCAAGCGATTAAGTTCCTGATCGACTAACTCCAGAGCAGCATATGGTACAGGACGTCTAGGACGAAAAATAGGTTTGGCATCTGGTTTCAGTGGTAAATGAGCTTTCATCTTGGTAGTGGCCAAGGCTATTCTGAAAAACAGAGGCAAACTTTCTTTTCAGTTTTTCTAGTAACCTTTCACCTGTCTTCTTTGCAAGTACTGGGGTGTCTAATGATGAACACAATACGTTGCAGACACTGTTAATCGGTACATCCATTATTCCAAGTTTATCTAACATATCTAGACCAAGAAGATCAAGGTTTGGCCGTTCTGTTAGGTAACATATTCCTGTACAGTTAGTTCCATTGAAGGAAAATTCACACTGTAATTCACCAACCAGTTTTAGCACGCCACCTGATGCGTTTTTGGCCGTTTTCTTAGATGGCTTCATTGGCGGTTTACCCAGCAAGTTATACGTTTCTCTATATACTAAGGTGATATCTGATGCCGTGTCAATTTGAAGACGAGCTGATATGCCGTTTATCTGGGTGGTAACATACTTTCTCCGAATGTCATAGTTTGTTTGAAAGGCAGCTACCAGAGAAAGAGATTTAAACTCGGCTGATTTTACATGTCGAGAATGTTTATGCTTCTTTTTGGGATGAGACGTATGGTTCGGTGGACAATGACCTTCTTTATGTCCACGTTTGTTGCACACCTGACATACATGCTTTTTAAATGGACAGAATCGTACATAATGCCAATCAGCACATAACCAGCATGCAGTCGTTGGTTTATTACGAGTTGTTATCGGCTTCTTAACTTTTAACCTAGTAATCGCATTGACACTACTGCAGGTTAAATTAGGATTTACCTGTTCAATCAACTTGTTGTCGTGTCTGATGCTTTGTAGCCGCTTACAATCATCTGTCAACGTTCTGAGTGTGACGTTTGGGTCTTGATCCAGTCGAGCCAAAAGTCTAGTCCTGATCTCAGCACCTTGTGGTGACTGAAGAGCTTTGATGAATATTAGGCATTTAAATTGGTCTTCTGTCAACGAGCGTAACTTGAGCCGTTCACATTCTCTGTTGACGATGTCTGCTAAAACACCATATTCATCGGCTTCGCGTTTCACCAAATTTAGACACTGATGTCGAATACCAAACAATGAGAAGGATTCACCGAATATCTCTGACAATTGAATTATCGTCTCCTCGAAACTGAGCTCTCGAGGCAACTTAGGCAATATATGGTCAGCATAGCGTGCATGTTCATTAATTCCTAACTTACGTACCAACAGTCGAGTCTTCCACGCGTCGTCTTGGTTACAGAATTCTATTCTAAATGTATCTTCCCAACGTTTGAACCACGTGAGAAAAGTATTTTCGATTTCGAGATCATAGATGAATTCTGGTATGTTGCTAGCAACTGCATCACAAGACGTACTTGAAATGGCATGTGAACTCGAGCAGTGGAAGCTAAGCTGTTGAGTCAGAGTCTCTAACTACCGCATTTGTGCATCTAATTGTTGTTGCTGTTGTTGTAGTATTCGGTTAAGCTGGTCGTCTGATATGGACATATTGAATTTATTTTCCTTTTTCCTCGTCGCCACTGTTATGTTTTCGCTCTTACGGTAATAACCCAGCTATTCCTATTGCTTAGTATTCACGGACACAGATTCACTCGACAAGGCCCCAAATCAGAACACGATTGAGCAGGAAGGACATTATATTCCAAATAACAAGGTTTAGGTGGAAGCAAGAAGCAAAATAGGAAAACCGTTAGTATATTTATAGCTTTTTACATAAGAAGAATCTAGAAGCTTCTCCATGTATAGACTAGCGCTGATTGGATAAGAATCAGCCAATCAGCGTGCGCCAAAGCAATCGTGCATTGAGCATGCTTAAATCCAATCTATGTCCCCCTAACAGCGGGTGAGCCAATTCGACTTAACTGAGCGTTAATCAGTATTTATAGCCACACAAAAATAAGCTACAGATATGTGATGAGTAGGATAAGATCAGTAGCAAACCGGTCGAAACTTTCCCCGAAAAACAAGACCCGTTGTCCAAGACCTCGGTAGATGTTCTTGATTGGCATCTCATAAACTTCATAGATTATTCCATTCGCAACCGACTTCTTACTGCCAGCGACTCGGATGAGGCCAAAGGGCTTCCAGCAGTCACCAGATGCAGCTGCTGCTTGCAACTTGTCAGCACACTCCGAACACTATTTCCCTAGTACGGCACGAATTCTGAGATATAGTTCAAACCATGTATTTCCCATGATAAATACATTTATAAATATGTAATCGGTTTCCACTACAGTTAAGGATTTGCTGGTCAATAAAAATATAAGCTAAGCATTTCCACTTCTGCTAAGATTTAAATTGTTAGTGAATAATGGCGAGAAACCGATAACAGTAACAATCTGAATTGCTAACTACAGTATTGACAATTGTCCAGTCCAAATGTATTACAACAATACATAGTCCTCTTCATGAAAGTATACCTGAATGCCCCCTAAGAAAACCATCTGCTTCGGTTTGGGCACCTGAGCAGTATCACAGCCTTCACACATATCAAATGAGATCTGTATTTATTGCCTCCTTGTACCAATATATGTGTTAAAATAAATAAATAATAAATAAACACAAGGATACGAATCTTTTAAGTTTAATAAAAAAACTCATGAGTGATTAAATTTACCCCGATATTTTAGAAAATCATTCACAATGACGACTGAAGGTTAGAAAAAGTACATCCACGTTTAGTGAAATATACTTTCAAGGTCAGAGTGACATTTTAATTCTCAAACGCTCCAGTTAGCAAATAGTTCACTAATAGTGAAAAGTAATAATCAAAAAACAGAAACGACCAACCGTAAAATAAATAATATTGAGTTTATTATCTCAAAAAGCAAGCATCTGATAAGTCTTGCGATTTGAACGCTATACTCGGCTCCTAGGCTATTCTTGAAACCCCCAAGCTAGAACTATACAGCGACCTGAACACGAGAGAGAAGGCGCAAAGTATGCGAAAAGTACTTTACTCCAAGGTTCATTTTAAAACAGAAAATAGAGGGTTTTTATAATATTCTAAATGTCCTTGGGTTGCTCGAAGATTCTGGAATGCTACTAAACATAGTAGCGGTATAACAATCAGCCAATCAGAACCTCTACATGTGACGTTTCACATACTTGATGTTTTCTGGCTAAACTCCAATTGAACGCTGATTGGATGAAATGCTTCTTAGTGTTTCCTGATCCTTGCGTGTCTTTTGCGAGAATTTTTCTGGATCATCCTAACAGCATCTAACCTTCTACTTTAAAAAACTGGTCGATTAGAATTATACAGGAAATGGAAAACAATAAATCCTCTAACTTGCTTTTTAACCCGCATGCATATATTGAGAAAACCTTCTTCTTCTATCATTATGTCAGCTTCATCTAATACAAACATAACAACTTTGGATGGATCAATACGATGTTCGCCTGTACCACGAAACCAATTCGCGATTGTACCCGGGGTACCAATAACAATCTGGTCAGTTACATACCCATTCGAATCGACTTTGACTAAAACATGAATTATCAAAATTAAAAACCATGGAGTAATAAACAAACTCACTGAAATAAAGTTATTACGTCAAATACTCTACTTAAATAACCATCTGAAAAACTGAGTACTTCTGCTTAGAACTCTCTTTAGAAAATTAATATTTTCCTAACTATCTGTTTAATATGGTTTAAGCTTATTATAAGGATCAAAATAGTGTACCTGGCTTCGAGCTACATTTTTTCGAATGTGAGGACTGACAATGTTGTTCAAATAGTCAACAGGAGGGTCGACATACGACTGGTTGAAAGCTAAATACTTCACCAGTAAGCTTGCTTGTATATCTGGGATATCTACTTTTTCTCAGCAATCGAATATTTCAACAGGTTACCTTTTTTCTCTTTAAATTCACTAACTGTCAACAAACCCTATGGCTTATTCACGCACATGCACAAAGTAGTACGAACCATCGCAATGAACAGGTTGTACGAGATGACCTGATCAAAAACTTATAATTTAAAACCTATTACTGATGTACTGCTGTATGGAATATTTTCCTAAAATATTTCAATTAATTTTATATACTTTTATTTACCTATATTACGTATATGTGTATGTATATTTATTTCTTGTGACGGATAAGTGTAAGAGAAACTTGTTGAAATATTGTGCTGAAAGTTCTATATCGTACTAAGCAGATACAACTGAGTGAAACCATTATCATTACTATTATTATTATTATTATTATTATTATTAGTAATAGTATTATATAACCATACAGACTGAACTTAAATCAACAGATGGGTAACGAAAAACGAGTTGTCTATGACTTAATACGCGTCATAAGAAGCTAGAAAGGTGCTTTACTCAAATCAATAATTATTAATAAGCAGTTAGTGTTGGAAAGCCTAACTAATAAGCGAAACTTCTATGCTGTACCAATTTAAAATTGATTACTACGAAAAACTTCCTAAATCCTCCATTGACATCCGGAAGTAAAAAACTGTTTTTGAAGATTTCACGAAGCAAATACAAGTTAATGTTTTGATAATATGAACAAAAACAAAATAATTCATAAAATCTATTATACCACGTGGTGAACGGACTGCTGTAGCAAAAGATACCTCCGTCATGAACTGTGCCATTTGTCGACCAACTGATTCTATCTGCAATGCCAACTCACGTGTAGGTGCCATACACAAGCATTGACAGTAATGTACATCTGTGCTAATACGTGACAACATAGCAAGAAGAAATGTTGCTGTTTTTCCAGTACCAGACTGAGACTGTGCAATCATATTTTGTGGGCTGGAAGAGTAAGTAAAAAGGAAATAAATTATGTTACTACACAGTAGTGAGGCAGAGACTTAATGGCTGAAGCATTTAACTTTTAACTAGTAGGTCCCTGGTCCGAACCTCATTACATGTTCTTCAGTCTGGACAACCGGGTAATATCACCACCCGTCGTACAAAAAGCGTGGCCTAAAGATCAGCGTATAAACCTGTTCTCGATAAGCGGAATATTATTACATTAGAAGCATAAAACAGGTTATGTGCAATCGATAAAACCAACCAGTTTCGTGATACTCAACAGTTATAAAACATAGTTGAGGGTAGTGTTTAGATTACAGATATTTGATCACAGGTATGTTCCAAACATTTCTCACGTGTAACAGCAACGGAAAAGTTAAACACGAAATTTTAGACAAGAAATTCGTTAAGGCTGTGAGTCATGACCAATTAATGTAGATGGGCCATGCCAAATCAGTGTCCAATATGGCTGAAATAAGACTAAGTTTGAAAAAAAAACAATAACGGCTAGAACAAGATGTAACACCAATACACGAAACCGATGGGTGTTGGTCTGATTAGTATGATGAGATGTAGATAGAATGCGATCCATAGGATAAAATTCTATAAACTGCATACCTCAGAAACCATCACAATGCTGCAGGTTAATTCATTCACTATATGCTTCTAACTTTTGATCATTTTGTTATTCACCACTCATTTCACAAGTATAAAAATTTCACTGATGTTCGCATTTTCCTTTAAGTATTGTTAAAAATCCTACCAAGCCTCAACTACGCATAAACCAAATTACTACGTGTTATTATTGCTGCCAACATTTTTAGGATAACTGGATGTAATTTTTTGCGAAAAACAGAATGCATCTGCAAAGAATCAGATGAGTGGGTGAATTGCGTAATGCAATTGTATCGTCTCTTTAAAAAACTGGAGTAACTTAAATTAAACTCCACTTATATGTGCTTAGATTTTCCATAACAAGTTGCTTAACAGACAAAGCAGTAATAATGTGTACAGGCTCGGGTTCTATACGTCTTAGTTATAGCAAGAGGAAGTCAACAAAAGAAAAGATGTGGTGGAAAGCGAAACTGAAATAGAAAGTTGAGAAATCAAAAAAAACACAATTGGAAACAAAATACTTGGAACTATATACTACAGACCCGTATTAATATTTTATTTATTTATTTAAACACAAATATTGGTACAAAGGGGCACCAAATACATATGTGCCACACAATAAAAATGAGGCTGTGAAGAAGTAGGGAATGTAAAATGCATATAAATAAAAGAACAACAACGAACAGAAATTAGTGTATGAGTGAAATAACAATGAAAGAGGTAGTTCAGTTAGCAAAATACAACCAGAAAGAATTCCTTCAGTTAAAGAAGTTACGTTCATTTCTTATGAAGAAAGTAAAAGAAAGTTACAGCAAGATCGCCACTGGCTTCTTTCCTGAGCCATATCTGATAGTGTTCCTAGCCACTGTGTCGCACCATCTTTGGGACCCCAACCAGGGAGTCCTGCACAGCTTGCTTTCATACCACCACACTATGTCACACAGTGACCATCTTTCCGACCGATCCTAGCTCCGGCAAATAATGCACAACGTGGAAATCTCTGGGACGACATTAGTAGGATATGTCCAGGCCACAGAAGTTGATGTTCCAAGATATTGACACCAATAGAATTATCATCTCTCTGCTCGAACACACGATGCCGAACCTCTGAATTACTAACATGGTGTTACCGCTGGATGTCAGCAATCCTTCGAACAATGGTGATCAAACAGAGAGTCATCTAACATCCTCAACTCGCAGAAGCCAGATTTCACAAGCATAGAGAAAAACGGTTCTCACCGTTAACCTCACCGGTTACATCACAAGGTTAACGGAAGCCGATTACGTTCTTCTTGAAGGTTTCATTCACCAAGTCTGCACCACTAAACATGATCCAAACAAATGCCTCATGGCCCTGTGAACAAGTAACATGTCTCAATCTGACCACTAATATATTATACACCATGCAACGTGATAGACAAGGTTATGAATAATGTATCCACAAAATGTGCTAAAATCACTACATAGATGGCTTATGACTGATTTATCGCACATAATGATAGCGTTACTAACTTATCTATAGAAGAGGATTATCGATTAATGTATGCTCATGACTTTATAAACTATCTTTTACATCCACAGGGTAATATGGTTGATTCTTAATATCCAGTACTGAAGCTCGTACAATTTAGGTCTGAGAAACAATACCAGTGATATACATGAAAGACGTTGAATTTATCCATTTCGTACTTTTGTCCCTTACAGCATACAGACCATACACAGTGGAAAAATTCTTTCATTTGACAACGCCCCCAAATGCCCTGGTACGGCCGAGAGTGGGGAGTCCGCTCACCCTCTCGAAGTGCTCTCGCATGGCAACGCGTATATAGCCCCTGCCAGGGATTTCCTACTCACTACCTTCTCGTGGCATTACTGTTGTTTACGAAGTTGAGAGGACGAAATGCGAATATCCGGCGCTTTAACCGGGTTGGTCGATATGGAGAGTCCACTTAGGGGAGTTGGAGACCCTGATCCCAAACCGATGGCGCACATGGGCTCCAGTATCCTGAGGGAACAAATGGCGTATGAACCAATTCTCGGTCACCAGCTACCATGGGACTGCATCTCCTTACGATGCTTCGCTGCCTTGTGGATCAGACCTTCAGGTCGAAGGCTCTAGGTGTGGCCCCCTGAGGGGAACCACCGGCTTCCGTTTGGGCAATCGAGCAGTATCACAACCTTCATGCAAATCAAGTGAGATTTGTGTGGTGCATATGTATATGGTGCGTCCTCGCACCAATATGTGTCCAAATAAAATATAAATAATAAATGTAGGTAAAGTACGAAGAAACACTAACATAGTTGACGTCCTTTACTATTAGCTTTCAACATGTTTAAAATGAGCGGCCAAGGTGAATATATCACAGGCTATTTTATAGATGACAGGGAAAGCTTTAGAATTTTTATGAGGTATACTAAGTACCACTAGTGTCTGGACAATCTTTCGTACAACCAACATCTAAAAACGCAAAAACAGACAGGCGTGAACCCTATTAGTTTAACAAAGCTAGTGAACAAATTATATCTAGACTAAAAGAGCTGGAATAGCTGCATTCATTCAGCGTGAGTACAAACTTGCATGTAAAAGATGTTATTTAGAATATGATTATGAACAAGCATAAGATCTACTTTCATACTTACAACGTACCTTATATGATAATCGGGCATTTTCTATGACATTTGTACACTACTTATGAGCACAGGTGTCAACTGTACTATTGAGGCTAGAGAGCAAAAGCAGTGACGAAAAGCGCCGATACAATATTAACCAAAGGCTGATGCACGGCAAAACTGTATAAGTTTTGATTAAAACGTATCCCCCCATATAAAGCTTGCAAAGCACGTTGAATCAATCACACCCAAACAAAATATCAGTACTTACTTGTCAGATATTAGGCTGCTCAAAGCTCGCTCCTGTATAGTGGATGGTTTATAAAACCCCATCGCTGCGATACCTTTCAGAAGAGGTTCTTTTCTGCTGTTATAGTTAACGTACAACATAAAAACTTACAAGTTCAATTCTTGGAACGTGCGAACGGAATGAAGAGGATGATTGGGGTCAGACCTTAGGATTTCAAAGTCCAAGTCATGCGTCTCAAAAAGCTTGGAGTTCAGCAACTTGTTGAGGTATGATATCTCTGCCCTAGTGAAAGCTTAAAAATAGAAAAACCACTAAAGCGCTTACGTTTTTCATCAGACTCTTGATTGACTTCAGCACCCCTGCTTTTGCTAATTCGCGATACATTTTCCAAAAGCGCTAACCAGTTTTCACTCTCAGTAAATGACATACTGGTGTAAAGTGTAGAATAACTTGCTGAACGAAAGTAACCGAGCGAAACGTAAATCCGTCGAAAACGAGACACAGACCTTGAGGGGCAATTGTCATTCAATATACAATACCTTTCAACATGGCCAGTATGAAACATTTGATGTTTTACACGTTCGTGGAAGATGTCCATATTGTGGCTGTGTCATAACTTCAAACCATGTTGAACAGTAATACTCATATATCGGTCTCACACGTAGCATAATCCATTGATTATCTCACAAAATTACACTACAGCTAACGTAGACCATTCTAGTTTCTGGACAGGTCAAACAAAAATAATTTACAGACACATATGCATTTAGACACATATACACTCGAATCACAAACACGTAAACAAACTTACGAACTTCTTACAGGCTATTATATAACATTTTCTGACCTTTTTGTAGTGACCTACTTTTGTCATCAGAACGCGATTGGTTCAATGAAAACAGTTATTATTATAACCAATTGTACCAGTGATAGTTTTACTGTGCTCGTTTGTTTAGCTTTGCTAATGACAGCTATTACTCTGCCGGTGACTTTGAACTTGTACGAATTCGGTTACTCCTAGTAACCACGCTTGTACTCCTTTGGCACGATCCCGGTATTCTTTCGACACCACGAGATCGCCAGCAAATACATCTCCAACACAGCCACCAACTGCCTTCTGATATTGACCTACAGGGATCTAATTGGTTAACTGGCACGTAGTCTTCTTGTAGTGGTGTTCATAGTCAATCGCGACTCGACTCCACGCTTCATTTGTAACGTTGCTGATTACATTTTACGCATCCATCTCTTCTGATCTATGTTAATGTTGATCCATTTTCATGTATGAACCGCAGTTACTTATTCCCTACTTTGATCATTTTCATGTGTTTGATCCATGTTTGTCAGTACACTCACTTATCGCACCAATTATCCCTCTACTTTCGTGTCCGTATTTCATGCGCTGTCTTCACTCAGATAAAATGACAATTTACACTCCGACGTTTTGGCAAAGCCATAACTACCACTTTAATTCACATCCAAAATACTTACATACTGCAGTATTCTGAAACCCTACACATTTCTACTTAAGCGTAACAATTTTCTATCTCCCTTTCTATCGCTAGTTTTATTGGTTTAATTTATGATTTTTTCTTAGATATTAGTGTTTTGATTAGCAACAATATGCTTATTTAAACAAAATTTATGCTATATGTATTGTCTTATGTTTGCTACATAAAGTTTTTGTTATTGTATCGAGGCAGAATGGCTTTGAGTTCTTCGTAACGTGGACTTTCAAGTTCTGACTGTTAAAAAGAGTTAACTCAAAATTTTGAACGTTATGTCGACCCTTCACTATTACATGGTGTTGGTGATTTAATTACCGTTAACTCAATACATAAGCTGTCCCGCTACCATTTAAAATACTGTCCTTTTCTTCTAGTTGTCGAGTGTTATCACAATAGCGAGGAAACTCTAAAAATCTTTATTCAGTTTACTGGTGAGTCACGAATGGAGCCTGACTTACGTGGCTTACCAGGTATCCTATGTTTTTCGACTAAATAAAAAGAGTGGAAGCAGGTTCATGTTTTTCAGATATGAAGAGGGATGACGGAGAACACAACACAAAATTCCATAGGCCACTTGAGTTTGTAGTTCTACCCAATTTGTTATAGATTAGTCACTTCATTGCTGAAGAGTTTGTACTTTAAATAATGAAGATCTAGAGCTAGCGCGAAGGTCGTTAGCGGTGCAGCGACCACTGAACTAAACGGTTTATTTGAACTATACATCAGATGGGAAAGACAAGTTTACTAGTCAATACAGTGTTCCTCAAAATTTCTTGCAAAGGAATATTCCTACTATATCGGATAATGTGAGTCAAATTAGAGGTGATGCAACTTCGACATAAGATCATACAGATTATGCAGTTGTGTTATGGCGCGATTATTTTAATGTATAGTTAACAGACCGTGTAAACAGACTTCGCACTTGTTTTAGTCTGTTAATGAGACATAAATCTTGAGTTACCTGAGAAACAAGTAACTGCCTGTAACCGCTGGCCTTACAAGTAGGTCGACCACATAATATGTGTAATAAGCTAGCTATGTGTAGCTCTTCAAAACATCACAATACAGCTCAGTAGAATAATAATGTATGGTATTCCAATAAGAACACCAATTATCAATAATGATTGGTAACCAGATTAAACGAGTCTAAAAAACTAGTCAATATGCAGTATGTAAATGTACCTACGAAAGGTAGTAAATTAACATCCTATCGATAATCTGCCATTAGAATGAAAGCACTTTCATAATTTACTTATTTTGCATAGGTATCGTACTGCATATTATCTTTCGTTTATTGGTAAAATGTTTGTGTCTGGGTTCAACCTGTGCATCATTTGCAACCCTAGTTTAAGTAACAAACCTTACGACCAGACTCTTAAAGTATTTCGGTGACTTCATGATACCACGAGGATATAGAATCAAAGATCTAAAACTTAGTGGATTCTGCTTCTCAGGAGTTTATGTTGTTCTTAATGACGGACTAATCCTCTGACTATTTAGCGTGATTTGCTTTTCTTTGATATAATAATAATATTTTTCTGCAAGGGCAGGTACATATCATTTTTACAGGCATGATCTACAAATGAAAACATTTTTTGCATTAAGAACGGTATAATGTAGGATAATTGTTTGCCAAAGTAGACAGAAAAGTATAGAAATATATTAATTATGAATACGGTGACGAGTGGTGAAACAAAACTAATGGCAAGTCAACATAGTGTACAGGAGAGTAAAAAGCTGATGAAGAATGGACAAGAAAAAACTCACATTGACATGGTGCTGATGTTGTTTTGTGTTATGCTAACCGGTTGACGGGTTATGGACTCCAAAGATGCAAGACCGCCGGTAGCAGGCAGCCGATTGTGCAGTTCTCTAGACAACGTTTTTGGGTAGACTTAACTTAGAGTCTAATTCGCTCTATACATGTATATTTGAGTGGGAAACAGATGTGTTCGTTCGTGCTGGATCAATGTAGGTGAGGGTTTGATCAAGAAGTCCATCTGCCATGCGGATTTCAAAGGGAAGACTGTTCCTTAATAATGCACACTTGATAAAAAAGACGTTTTCCCGAGTTTTTCATTTGTATTTCTCAACTTTGACTGTAGATGCTTTGTCTAGAAGGTCGTATTCATGTGAGTCTTGGTTAAGAAGCATATTATATGTGAAAAGTTTTAAGGAGTCTGAAGCAAATAACAAAATCCAATCTCAGCCTTTCTTCCATACGTGCTCTCGTTCTATGATATGACAAGAACGAACAGTAGTCAACCTTAGGCCTTACACACACCTTGTAAGAGATGATTTTAGATTGGTTTTGAAAGAAGTTGCGAACAATGAAGCCAAGCAATTTCTTCATTTTAGATGCTTTGGTTGAGATATGTTCAGAGAAGTTAAGGCTGTGAGTAATGTACCCCCGGGTCAGTCACTGATGTGAGTTTGAACACTGTGTTCTTGTTATGTGTTAGTTTAATTCTAAGAGACATGTCACCAACCCATAGGTAGCCGCATTTCTCTGTGTTGAGCTCCAACCTCCAGACCTTGTATCAGTTGTCTACCTTGTTGAGTTCATGTTGGATTTTTTGCATAGTACTACGCACACCGTACGTGGCCATTATGTCATCAGCGTAAAGATAGATCTTAATTTTTTTAAAGCACCTAAATATGTGGTTGATGTAGATTATAAAATCAAAGGAGCAAAGACACTACCCCGCACAACACCACTGAACATTGGTTGAGGTTTATATGTTGTAATGTTAATTTTGCTTATTTGCCATCTATCTGTGAGAAAAGACCTGAATCATTGCAGTGGGGACTTGTAAATTCAACCGACTGAAGAGTAAGACATTTTTTTATATTTTCAGTGGTGAGATATTAATTTTACCACTAAATTTTACGTTAGGACATTAGTTTTACTTCATAAAATGTCATTTTATTATGAATGAAGATCAGAAAATTAAGCTCGGCTTTTCACTAATAGGAGTAAAAATAGTTCTTAATACAAAATTCAATCTTCTAAAATTCGATTTGAGTGACGATGTTTTGCTGTTTGTCCAAATGCAACAATGATTTGTCAGACGCTGTATTAAATCAGAGTGATTTCAATGACGAGGTTTGTGCTTTGTGCCAATGGTTAATACGTAACACTAGGATCATGTCGCTGACCCTAAGAAGCTTATTCAATCCTAGAACTCTTAGCATTTTTATTCTTTTTTTCATTGTGTGTTCTAACTTTTCCTTGTCAGCGAAGATCTGTGCTCACGGTTAACAATCCGGCTTTACAAAGAGATCGTCATAGACGCAAGATCATATATTTGGATTTGCGGAGGACTCCAACTTCTGGCAGATTCACACATTCATTTTCCTCAAAAAATTAAATTTCTGTTCTGACACATGTCTATACCGTGTCTATTTCTCTTCAGATTGTCAACCTGATCTGGAAACCAAAAATTTATGGAAGCCAGAAAATTGTCACTTATAATTGTACATTTCCTTTTCGCACCTGATTATTTAATGCAAACAGTGTAGTAATTTTTTAGATTTGACTAACTTCAGTTTTTTTTCTTCGAAGTGGATTCTTTGCTATTTTTGACTTAAGTGCAACTCAAGATGCAAGTGTGTAAACACCCGATAAACCAACAGAGCTTAAGAAATTTGTATTTGACTAACATGATGTTGGGTAGCCCTCCAACAACACTTATCCTTGTCCTGTTTTCTTACACCTATTCTGCCGTACGCTCTGAGTCTCATACAGAGGACACGTCCAACAAGCCATGGGCGATAATTTGCAGGCAAAATAAATACTAGTAAAGTATATGACATCCATGAGGTATCTCCAAATAGTGACAGGGATTTGTTCGTCATCGATCGAAGACTATGCATTGATCCAATCAGTAATTCTCCTTCAAACTGAGGGGATAGAACTGATATGTACGTGTTGGGTACGTTGATTGAACGAATATTCCTATGGAAGTTCACCCCAGAGGGAAGCTAATGTTACAACATACATTGGTTAAGAACTCACCTCAAAATCTACGTAAATGTCAGGACGTCATAGCTAAAGTATTCACTTTCTTCCTTATTTGTGTAGACACTGTATTTCCTATTATCTTATATTGAATGTTGAAACGCCTTGTGAGTTCAAACAGGTAATCCCCTGCTCCATTTTAACTGCCTGATGATCTAAATACAGACACACTTGGCGAGACTCTAATTTAGGGACGAGCCAATCACAAGCGTCTGAGCCATTTCAAGGTCACGGGGCCAAGTTTAACGCATGATGTTGACATACGATCTGTTCACGGCGGATTTTAGAGATGAGGTTATTATTGAAAGGCTACAAGAGATGGAACTACTACGAAGTTCTTGTATGTGTGACTGCGAATCTGAATTTACTGCAGTAAAGTCTAAAGACCACCACGGCGAGATTATGTTCCGTTGTCCTTCATGTTGGAGGAAAAAGTCCGCTAGAACAGGGACTTTCTTTGCTCGATCGCGACTGAGATTGAGACAAATCATGATAATAGTTGCTAATTGGGTTATAAAGACACAAGTAACACTAGCTGCGGTATTCGCAGATGTTACCGAAACCTCGGCAGTCCAGTGGTATGAATACTGCCGTGATATATGCGCAGCTAAAATGACTAGCATACACCAATTATTTGGAGGAGTAGGACTTATCGTAGAGATAGATGAAACAGTTGTGAGAAAAAGAAAATACAACAGCATTTTCGTAAATATACTTGACAGGTACTTGGTGTTTATGATAGATCAAGTCGTAAGAGACATTTCCAGAACGTCACAAACCGTCAAGCAATAACAATAATACCAATCATACAGGAATATGTGCTGCCTGGTACCACGATATATGCGGATGACTGGAGAGCATATAGATGCCTTCATCGACTTGGATATGACCACCACGTAGTAGTCCACAAACGTAATTTCGTTGACCCAACAACCGGCGTTCATACGAATGACATTGAAGCAATTTGGTCATGATTAAAGGAATTGTTAAGACCATATAACGACTCCAGAGGTCGACTATTATGGAGCCATATGGATGAATTTTTATACCGTATGCAATATGATTTTAAAACATCTGAACCTTTATCAAATCTTAACAAGTTTTTAAATCATATAAAAGAAGCATATCCACCGTAATTCTTTAGTTTCTTCTAATATATTTTTATTTTATACTGATTGTCTTCTGATTGGCTAATATTCTCAAGGTCACTTAAAAATCGTTCAAAGGTCGTCCCTAAATTAGAGTCTCGCCGACATATTCACTACTAGTCTGGTTTCTTCTATCAATAGAGCGAGGGTTATCTAAAGGCACAACATTGGTGAGCTCTTTTCTGAACAGAAAATTAACTTGGTTATTATTATTATCTTTTACTTAGTCGTGAAAGTAGATCCTTAACCGTAATTCGGTATATATACTTATACATAGTTCTTTATCTCAAAGTATTCGTGTTGTGGTGGTCACTTTTTGTCTTTATTATATTACTGTATTGGTCATATACCTCACGTCAGACTCAATACAAACCCAAAACCTCGAAAATTTGTCAGCAGTTGAGATAGACACTGTTCTGACTACGAAAGTTGAACTCTCAAAATTTGATCGTAGTGATCCTGAGTTTTGGTTTTCCCAACTAGAGCAATATTTCATGAGACTATCAAATCTGAAGGGATTCGCCATAGGGACTTATGTTCTGTCCTCCGGCCTTCAGTCGCCAACGAAGTTGGTGACTTGGTTTTAAGTCCACTATTACCACAGCCATAAATCATTTTAAGACGAAAGATAATGAACCATTTATCATATCAGATGGTCAAAGAATCCACAGGCTTTTCCAAGAAGAAACATCCGGTGATAGGTCGCCATCACCGTTTCTACGTCATCTCCAAGTTTTAGTGGGTGATAACACAATGAGTGAAGCAGTCCTAAAACAAGGATGGATACAAGCCCCCCACGCTACGTCGAACACTGTTTGGACGCACAAGATCCTGAAACCTCCCTGTCTCGTTTAGCGCGTATAGCCGATAGAATAATGGAAAGACGTCCCCCAACTGGATCATGCACAATATATCACAGGAAAAAAGGACCATAAAAAGACACAGTCGTATAAGGAATCGTTGCGAGTGTTGAGAGTCACCAGAGTGCAAATTGAGCAACGACCAAGTTCCAAGACACAAAACAGGTCACAAATTTTCAGACAATCTGGGCGGTTCTGTTGGTACCACTGAAAGTTTGGTGTCAACTCAATCAAGTGCGCCTGGCCTTAACAAAATCTCATGAATATGGGAGACAGATGACTTCTAACCAGATCGCGACGACTTAGGAGGGGCGCCTACACAGATTCTTGTTCTATGTTAGAGACAAAATCTCAGGCCTGAGACTTTTGGTAGATACTGAAGCTGCTCTTAGTAACATTCCTCAAAACAAAAATGACCTGGGTTGAGAAACATCCCCAGTTAGACTTTAAGTCGCTAATAAAACTGCAGTCGCGACACTTGGGCAAAAAACTTTAACACAAGATTTGGGGTTTCGAAGGCAGTTTCCTCGGGTTTTCAAAGAAGTCCATTTAGACCCGGCAATACTGTGAGTAGACTTCCTGGAGAGAAATAAATTTTCAATCAACACTAAAGAAAGACTTTTGACACAGGAAGAAACTTCGAGTTATACAAAAAGCAAAGAAAGTCACATCACATTTTTACGTTTGATTCGAACTCCACCACTTACAACTACTTAGTTTCAGGTTATACTCGCGGACTTTCCAAACATAACCAAACCAAACCCACAGCCTTACAAAACCATACTAATAGTAAATCGACTGTTCACAATCAAAGGTGCAACTGCGTTTGTTAGATCAAGGAGACTAGCACCAGATAAGCTTAAAGTTAAAAGAGATGAGATCGATTGCATGCAACAGCTAGGTATTATCTGACAGTTTGATAGCCAGTAAAAATCCCTTTTATATATGATCCCAAAAGGGAATGAAGATGGTTGATGACCATGTGGAGATTACAGACTCGTCAACGGTCAAACCGTACCACATAGGTATCCAATAGAGCATATCCAAGATTTCAAAAACGGTCCACAGGGTATGAACATATCTGTGGAATTATCGTCTAATATGATATTAGCACTGCACTAATAATAGAGCTAATCCTTAAATTGTAGATTTCATATGATGTAACTACCTATTCTATGAGATCTAACGTGCAAGTCACATCATCATCTACACCAACTCACTGCATCGTAACAATTACCAATACATGATATAGAACAATCTTAGGCTAGAGATGGAACAATATATTTAATATGAATAAAAGATGTAATGTAACATTTAGAAGAGACCACGCCTGCATGGCCGAGCCATGCCATACGTTCAACTGCAACTTATTCAAAATTATTATCCCCGCCTTCTCCATTGTTAGGTATTTCTCCGCGTTAAATATTGAATATTTATTTTCCGAGTAGTCTCGTGTTCAGCTTTGAGGATTGTGTGGTTATGATCCAATGCCACTACACTACTCTCCCACCAGGATCAACGTGATGTTGGTTCGATACCTAGTTGGATGGGATTGTCGCGCGCAGGAGGTTACCAAGAATGATACGAATCCACCGGGTATTGATAAGCTGGAAGATAAATGAAAAAGGCGGCAGAATCTGGTCGTGAAATACATGTAATAATTTTAAAATGTCTGGTTTATTGCCTAACACGCTTAAAATGAAAATTTAGGTAAAGATTATTTGAACTAAACAAAGTGGGATTATAATAATAATTAAATGATTCAGCATAAGGATATTTTAATAAATTGCCGTAAGGTACGTAGTGATAGCCGTAGGTTAATAACATTTCCTGTTTAAGAATATTAAGAACAACCAATATTAGAGAAATGTTAAAAGTCGTACTATATTTGGTCTAAATTATGAAATCAAATAACGTATGTGCCGGTAAGTTGTCCATGTGTTCATTTCCAATTGCATCTGTATTAGTAGGCTAACTGAAAGAACAGAAATGTTACCATGGAGGAAAATTCCATCTAGTGTTCCAGTTAGTTTGATACGGTTTATTTAGTTATGGGGAGATTTTCTCGACCTCGTTTTTACTTGACCGTGATAGAATTTAGTAATACAACTAATACATATGAAGTATTATCAAAAATTTTTAAATACGTGAAAAGTAATAATTATGTGGATTTTGGACAGATAGATAAGAGCAATTCGTTAAACATGAGTGTACTCGTAAGAGACATGCTCCAAGTTCTGACTTGCCATAGACTATTTATTTATATCTATACCTAACGGCTGATGGTACATGCAAGTTATTTGCAAGTATGCAGTTTAGCATGAGGCGGAATATGATTTGGTTGAGATATAGTGATTATAAGTTGTTGATGTAGTGCCGCGAGGTGACTTTGGCTAAATAAGTCTTTACAAGATGATCAACAGAGAGTGATGCTCATGTGATTATCAGGAAGAACATAAGTTGTAACTAAGGGGAGTACACTCCCAACTCATATCTATGATAATGGCTTGAACCTTATTCAGTGTTGGGGTAAATTCGACATTGACGTTTTCAGTTTTCAGGAGATTTGCTCGACTGCTTATACCGATTATTTGCATGCATGATTGTGTCGCTAAGCCTCCAATTAGACTGACAAGATTTTCAGATATTTATTGAATGAGCAACTGATAGAGAAACATACTGAAAATCATCTGTAATTGATGAAGATACCGAGAAAACAACACTATTCAATAATAATTACAAGTCAATTTGCTGACCGGTTTGTTAATAGTTTTCTCAATTTTATCAATCATATTACGTGATTGTCACGGTATGGCAATGCTTTATGACGATGTCCTGAAACCATTATGCTTTTCTAGTTATAGTGTTGATTGAGGATTAGCCAATGAAAAATAGATTCCGTTGCTTTGAGTGATTCAAAATTACCAGAAATTCGTAGTGTTAACAAATACGAACTGCTTGCTTATATTACTAATGGTAATTTAAATATATTCATGTACATAATGTTAATTCTAATAATAGGCTCCTGAGATTTAATTTTGAATAGTTGTTTGTCGAACAACTACATGAGAGTTTAGTTATTATGCTAGTGCATTGTGATAGCACTTAAATTCGGTGACATTATTATCTAAACTATGTCCCTGTTTTTAGGCTACTAATATGATGGACCAATTCAAAAACCCAAAAACGTATAGCAATAATGACTATGATGGGTTTATTAAAGATGTTACAGGCGATTCAAATGAATTTTCAATTTAAAAGACACCGAGAAATAATTTGACGCATGTACGGATCAGGTTAACATGCAGGTTGGTGAGGCGTGACAATTTAAAAATAGTAAACATGTCTGGGAAAAGTTTTAAAGCTAAGAAAACTTATGGAACTCTTTGTACACTTTCAATAAGAAGTTTCTGCATTTAGCCTAGTGACACATGCCTAATCTATGAGATCTTACGTGCAAGTCACATCATCATCTACACCAACTCACTGCATCGTAACAATTACCAATACATGATATAGAACAATCTTAGGCTAGAGATGGAACAATATATTTAATATGAATAAAAGATGTAATGTAACATTTAGAAGAGACCACGCCTGCATGGCCGAGCCATGCCATACGTTCAACTGCAACTTATTCAAAATTATTATCCCCGCCTTCTCCATTGTTAGGTATTTCTCCGCGTTAAATATTGAATATTTATTTTCCGAGTAGTCTCGTGTTCAGCTTTGAGGATTGTGTGGTTATGATCCAATGCCACTACACTACTCTCCCACCAGGATCAACGTGATGTTGGTTCGATACCTAGTTGGATGGGATTGTCGCGCGCAGGAGGTTACCAAGAATGATACGAATCCACCGGGTATTGATAAGCTGGAAGATAAATGAAAAAGGCGGCAGAATCTGGTCGTGAAATACATGTAATAATTTTAAAATGTCTGGTTTATTGCCTAACACGCTTAAAATGAAAATTTAGGTAAAGATTATTTGAACTAAACAAAGTGGGATTATAATAATAATTAAATGATTCAGCATAAGGATATTTTAATAAATTGCCGTAAGGTACGTAGTGATAGCCGTAGGTTAATAACATTTCCTGTTTAAGAATATTAAGAACAACCAATATTAGAGAAATGTTAAAAGTCGTACTATATTTGGTCTAAATTATGAAATCAAATAACGTATGTGCCGGTAAGTTGTCCATGTGTTCATTTCCAATTGCATCTGTATTAGTAGGCTAACTGAAAGAACAGAAATGTTACCATGGAGGAAAATTCCATCTAGTGTTCCAGTTAGTTTGATACGGTTTATTTAGTTATGGGGAGATTTTCTCGACCTCGTTTTTACTTGACCGTGATAGAATTTAGTAATACAACTAATACATATGAAGTATTATCAAAAATTTTTAAATACGTGAAAAGTAATAATTATGTGGATTTTGGACAGATAGATAAGAGCAATTCGTTAAACATGAGTGTACTCGTAAGAGACATGCTCCAAGTTCTGACTTGCCATAGACTATTTATTTATATCTATACCTAACGGCTGATGGTACATGCAAGTTATTTGCAAGTATGCAGTTTAGCATGAGGCGGAATATGATTTGGTTGAGATATAGTGATTATAAGTTGTTGATGTAGTGCCGCGAGGTGACTTTGGCTAAATAAGTCTTTACAAGATGATCAACAGAGAGTGATGCTCATGTGATTATCAGGAAGAACATAAGTTGTAACTAAGGGGAGTACACTCCCAACTCATATCTATGATAATGGCTTGAACCTTATTCAGTGTTGGGGTAAATTCGACATTGACGTTTTCAGTTTTCAGGAGATTTGCTCGACTGCTTATACCGATTATTTGCATGCATGATTGTGTCGCTAAGCCTCCAATTAGACTGACAAGATTTTCAGATATTTATTGAATGAGCAACTGATAGAGAAACATACTGAAAATCATCTGTAATTGATGAAGATACCGAGAAAACAACACTATTCAATAATAATTACAAGTCAATTTGCTGACCGGTTTGTTAATAGTTTTCTCAATTTTATCAATCATATTACGTGATTGTCACGGTATGGCAATGCTTTATGACGATGTCCTGAAACCATTATGCTTTTCTAGTTATAGTGTTGATTGAGGATTAGCCAATGAAAAATAGATTCCGTTGCTTTGAGTGATTCAAAATTACCAGAAATTCGTAGTGTTAACAAATACGAACTGCTTGCTTATATTACTAATGGTAATTTAAATATATTCGTGTACATAATGTTAATTCTAATAATAGGCTCCTGAGATTTAATTTTAAATATTTGTTTGTCGAACAACTACATGAGAGTTTAGTTATTATCCTAGTGCATTATGATAGCACTTGAATTCGGTGACATTATAATCTAAACTATGTCCCTGTTTTTAGGCTACTAATATGATAGACCAATTCATAAACCCAAAAACGTATAGCAATAATGACTATGATGGGTTTATTAAAGATGTTACAGGCGATTCAAATGACTTTTCAATTTAAAAGACACCGAGAAATAATTCAACGCATGTACGGATCAGGTTAACATGCAGGTTGGTGAGGCGTGACAATTTAAAAATAGTAAACATGTCTGGGAAAAGTTTTAAAGCTAAGAAAACTTATGGAACTCTTTGTACACTTTCAATAAGAAGTTTCTGCATTTAGCCTAGTGACACATGCCTAATCTATGAGATCTTACGTGCAAGTCACATCATCATCTACACCAACTCACTGCATCGTAACAATTACCAATACATGATATAGAACAATCTTAGGCTAGAGATGGAACAATATATTTAATATGAATAAAAGATGTAATGTAACATTTAGAAGAGACCACGCCTGCATGGCCGAGCCATGCCATACGTTCAACTGCAACTTATTCAAAATTATTATCCCCGCCTTCTCCATTGTTAGGTATTTCTCCGCGTTAAATATTGAATATTTATTTTCCGAGTAGTCTCGTGTTCAGCTTTGAGGATTGTGTGGTTATGATCCAATGCCACTACACTACTCTCCCACCAGGATCAACGTGATGTTGGTTCGATACCTAGTTGGATGGGATTGTCGCGCGCAGGAGGTTACCAAGAATGATACGAATCCACCGGGTATTGATAAGCTGGAAGATAAATGAAAAAGGCGGCAGAATCTGGTCGTGAAATACATGTAATAATTTTAAATGTCTGGTTTATTGCCTAACACGCTTAAAATGAAAATTTAGGTAAAGATTATTTGAACTAAACAAAGTGGGATTATAATAATAATTAAATGATTCAGCATAAGGATATTTTAATAAATTGCCGTAAGGTACGTAGTGATAGCCGTAGGTTAATAACATTTCCTGTTTAAGAATATTAAGAACAACCAATATTAGAGAAATGTTAAAAGTCGTACTATATTTGGTCTAAATTATGAAATCAAATAACGTATGTGCCGGTAAGTTGTCCATGTGTTCATTTCCAATTGCATCTGTATTAGTAGGCTAACTGAAAGAACAGAAATGTTACCATGGAGGAAAATTCCATCTAGTGTTCCAGTTAGTTTGATACGGTTTATTTAGTTATGGGGAGATTTTCTCGACCTCGTTTTTACTTGACCGTGATAGAATTTAGTAATACAACTAATACATATGAAGTATTATCAAAAATTTTTAAATACGTGAAAAGTAATAATTATGTGGATTTTGGACAGATAGATAAGAGCAATTCGTTAAACATGAGTGTACTCGTAAGAGACATGCTCCAAGTTCTGACTTGCCATAGACTATTTATTTATATCTATACCTAACGGCTGATGGTACATGCAAGTTATTTGCAAGTATGCAGTTTAGCATGAGGCGGAATATGATTTGGTTGAGATATAGTGATTATAAGTTGTTGATGTAGTGCCGCGAGGTGACTTTGGCTAAATAAGTCTTTACAAGATGATCAACAGAGAGTGATGCTCATGTGATTATCAGGAAGAACATAAGTTGTAACTAAGGGGAGTACACTCCCAACTCATATCTATGATAATGGCTTGAACCTTATTCAGTGTTGGGGTAAATTCGACATTGACGTTTTCAGTTTTCAGGAGATTTGCTCGACTGCTTATACCGATTATTTGCATGCATGATTGTGTCGCTAAGCCTCCAATTAGACTGACAAGATTTTCAGATATTTATTGAATGAGCAACTGATAGAGAAACATACTGAAAATCATCTGTAATTGATGAAGATACCGAGAAAACAACACTATTCAATAATAATTACAAGTCAATTTGCTGACCGGTTTGTTAATAGTTTTCTCAATTTTATCAATCATATTACGTGATTGTCACGGTATGGCAATGCTTTATGACGATGTCCTGAAACCATTATGCTTTTCTAGTTATAGTGTTGATTGAGGATTAGCCAATGAAAAATAGATTCCGTTGCTTTGAGTGATTCAAAATTACCAGAAATTCGTAGTGTTAACAAATACGAACTGCTTGCTTATATTACTAATGGTAATTTAAATATATTCGTGTACATAATGTTAATTCTAATAATAGGCTCCTGAGATTTAATTTTAAATATTTGTTTGTCGAACAACTACATGAGAGTTTAGTTATTATCCTAGTGCATTATGATAGCACTTGAATTCGGTGACATTATAATCTAAACTATGTCCCTGTTTTTAGGCTACTAATATGATAGACCAATTCATAAACCCAAAAACGTATAGCAATAATGACTATGATGGGTTTATTAAAGATGTTACAGGCGATTCAAATGACTTTTCAATTTAAAAGACACCGAGAAATAATTCAACGCATGTACGGATCAGGTTAACATGCAGGTTGGTGAGGCGTGACAATTTAAAAATAGTAAACATGTCTGGGAAAAGTTTTAAAGCTAAGAAAACTTATGGAACTCTTTGTACACTTTCAATAAGAAGTTTCTGCATTTAGCCTAGTGACACATGCCTAATCTATGAGATCTTACGTGCAAGTCACATCATCATCTACACCAACTCACTGCATCGTAACAATTACCAATACATGATATAGAACAATCTTAGGCTAGAGATGGAACAATATATTTAATATGAATAAAAGATGTAATGTAACATTTAGAAGAGACCACGCCTGCATGGCCGAGCCATGCCATACGTTCAACTGCAACTTATTCAAAATTATTATCCCCGCCTTCTCCATTGTTAGGTATTTCTCCGCGTTAAATATTGAATATTTATTTTCCGAGTAGTCTCGTGTTCAGCTTTGAGGATTGTGTGGTTATGATCCAATAGCCCTACATATCTACTAAAATTGAATTAGTCAGGATATATCACAATACCATGGTCACTAATGAAGATATCCCCAAGACAGCTATCACAACACTTTTCGCATTGTTTGAGTTTGTACTGATGTCATTAGGCCTTAGCAACGTGTCACAAACATTTCAAAGATACTTGAATAACCTGCTTGAAAATATGCATTTTGCACAGGAGTATTCAAAAGCCTTGTTCATTGTCAGTTCCGAGTTACAATCATAAGAACAGCATGAGAGATCAGTGCTAAAACGGCTGGATGAAAATTGAATGAACGTACATCAAAATGTGTTTTCAGTGTCTGAACTCTATAATTTCCTGGACGCAAAAAGCCCAGAGGGAATTACAACGATCAATGAAGAGGTGGACACCATCAGACGATGCCTTACACGTAGTTCTCTTACACAAGTTGGAAGTTTTCTATGTCTATTTAACAAATAACGCAGCCTTTGACAGAATCACTTAAAGAAATACCAGAAGAATTTAAGCTGACTTCTTAGTCCGTTGAAGCAATAAAATATCTAGAGAATAAAGTGGCTCAAGCATCTACGTTTATGTATCCAAATTCTTTTTTCCCACTTACTTTGTTTCAGACAAAGCAGCTGGCGGCAACCTTATCAACTGGTTAACATGGACTTAAAACCAATTACTTTCTCCTCAAAAAGACTTACTCCACCAGCGACAAAGTACTTTACCTTCGGACAAGAAATTCTGGCAGTCTACCTAACTATTAAGCCTTTCTGAAACATGTCTGAAAGCAAAGAATTCACAGTTTTTACGGATCATAGGCCGCTTTACAGTGCACTAAATGCGATAGCCGACGAATACTCATGTCAAGGAGTCCGACACCCTAACTATACATCACAGTTCACAAGTTATATCCGATGTGTAATAGGTCAGGAAAACCAGGCGGCAGATGCATTATCTCGACTAGAAATGAACGTGATACAACAGTCTACAGTAAATTTTCAGATTTTGAGAGAAACAAGAAAAGGATCAAGAACTACGAAACGTACAACAAACAACTCTAGTCTGTAACTAAGGCAGATACCATCGCCTATTGACGGTATTCTGTTTTAAAGAGACACGACCAAGTTAACGCCACGAAATTTCGTCCCCATAAGTATGCGAAGATTAATATTTGATGACTTTCATTCTTTGTCTCATCATGATGTAAAAGCTTCGACTAAGCTAACCAATACAAGATATAATTGGCGAAATTTCCAAAAGGATGTACACAAATGGGTTAGAGAGTGTTTAACGTGTCAGCACTCCAAAGCTAATTGTCACACAAATTCACCCATCGGCGTTTTCTTACAACCTGATGCACGTTTCGCTCATGTAAATATCGATTTAGTAGGCCCTTTGCCGCGTCCGAACAGTTTTAATTATCTGTTGACATGTAGAGATCGGTTCACGATATTCACTATAGCCATACCGGTAACGGACGTCACGGCTGAAACAGTGGTCAAGATTTTGATGTAAAACTGGGTGACCATTTTCGGTACACCTATAACAATAACGATGGATAGAGGAGCACAATTTGAATCTGAACTATTTAAAAACTTAGCCAAATGTCGACTTAGGCGATGAGATTAAGACCTAAAGCAGTCAATATCCCGAGTAATAACTATTTGCGCAATTAGTATTTTTTCCCACAGTTACCTTCACACAAACACTGACCAAAATTTCATACCATTATCATAAAGATGGGTTGGAAGTTAAATTCTTCTTGGCTAAAACCTATGCACTCATGGTTTGCACTCACTATATCAATGTACGAACACTTAACTGAAGATATCGTGTAGCACATTACCTGGAAGTTTACTACGTCAGCTGTGTTAATTTCATGTATCTAAATTCAAACTCGGCCTATAAGTAATCCCTCAGGTAATGAGAATATTGATTTTATGACATGACTCTCACGGTTACGCTGACGTTAAACCAATTATTATCAGTGGTTCATACGAAATTCTGGAACCTCTCGCCAGTGTTAAAGAAACCCACATTTTATATAAATAAGTCATATATTTACCTTCGTTTGTCGTAAAAATGAAACCTACCCCACATGTGACTTTTCTATTTGATTATTAATAATATGAACAGAAAACACTTGTACTGTTCATACTATAACCAGCTAATACGGTGTTTCAATGTGGCTGGTTAAGGCACTTTGAGATACTAATCCGTCCTTTTATGATTATTTTTCCTCATGTTTGAGCAGCTTACAGTCAACGAATATCATGTAGATATGAGTTTTAAGAGTATCTTTTGTTTTCACATCTTTTCGTACAATCATATCGGGCCGAACAATTATCAATTATATTTGTGTATTTCCGTCTTGTTCCTTATGATTTTGTGTGGGCAGTGGAGCAGTTATTCATGTTTGACTGGTTTTCATCGTTGCTTATGAAGTAGATTCTTCATTATGTTTTTACTTGAGGGTGACTCAAGAGGAAGGTGAGTAAGCGCTCGATAGCCAAACAGAGCATATAGAAATCATACCTCACCAACATGGTGTTAGGTAGCCCGCTTGCAGCACTTCCTCAGATATTCTTGTTTCATTTCCTCAACCTCTTTTATCTTACAAGCTATGATAACTATACTGAGGGCGCGTAGCAAACTGTCAGAGATAGTTGTGGAAGAAAGTAAATTCTACAAACCTATTAACGGAAGAGACACCTATGGACTATCGTTGATTTCTGACGGAGTCGGTCGTCTTTGATTCAAATTCAAACAGTGAACGAGACGGTAATTTTCCCTTGGGCTGAGGAAGCAGAACGTAGGTGTTGTTGGTAGGCAAATAGGTTGATGGAACCGACGGTCCTACGGAAGTTGACTCAAGGAGGAAGCTAATGTGACAGCTTAGGTTGATTTGTTAAAGTTGAACTCAAACAAAATAGTATATGTCAAAATAATAGAGCTCAAGTAATAATTGACGTCCTAATTTCGTGTAGACGTTACATTTTCCATTATGTTTATTGACTATTGAAAAGGTTTGGGTGTTTGGACAGGTAAACTCCCACTTCACTGTGACTGTCCCATGATCAAAATAAAAACCTATCCACTACTAGCCTGGTTCCGTCTATCAATAGAACAAAGGTTACCTTCAGGTACAAAGGATGTGTACATATACAAACACAAGAAAAATTTACTGAACGTTACCTAAATTGTCAGGGTTAAAATGCTATTGAATCTCCCTCGCTGACAGTTCATCATTTATCTTCTGCCGATTCAACTGTTGCACAAATTTCCTTAGCTCAGAGACTGCGCGCATGAAACTTGACTTACTGTCACTGTAGATTTCTGCAGGTTTCCCTCTTCTTCTTCTTCCAATTAAACGTAATAAGGCCATTTTAAATGAATCAGTAGTCAAACTATACGTCATTTCAATACGTCATTGCAACCAAGTAAATACACATCCATAACTTTTTTCTAATGACGTGATCATTCGCTGCCCGAAATTCAACATCAACCTCCGGCTTGTCACACACTTTCCTATCACTTTTCTAATCGTGCTGGTTTTATTTAATATCCAATAGCTTTTCCGAGTTGTGGCCAGTACTTGAGACGTTCCTGTGTGCCGTTGTTCTTTATAATAATGTCTAATTAATATTTCCATCACTAAGTGTCGACTGGGTAAAATTATTGGGTGTTTAAAAGCACTGGGTAAATCTGAGTAGCTTAAGTGACCTCCAACGCAGAGTAACCCACCAAGCATTATCGGTGATAAACCCTTTAGATCATCATGACTAACTACTTTATTGTTGTTTTTAAATGCTCTAAGTAATCCTCCATACACCTCTTTCTGAAACATCATTAAAATCGTACGCTTGGCGATTTCAAGCTCATTTACATTTAAGCATCCTAAATGAACGGAATTCTAAGAACCTCCTAAGCCAGGCCACAGCCCTGACTGATTTCAACCACTCAGAATGATAAGAAATAGCAGGTGACATGTTGTGTTTCGTGTTACTCAAGTTAGCCACAACAGTTTTTCTAAACTCACTATTGTCAGGAGTATCAATAAAAATTTATTCTCAAACAACGGTTTGTTACATGAGGCATGCCAGTTTACAGGCAAAATCAGATTGTTACAAATGATACAATTTACACTGTAGTAGATTACTCAGCTGGGTTGATAATTTATAAGATATGAATGTAGAATGGCTTTAGTCAATATCACAGTTGACGCGCTTCACGAAAGTTGAGTTGCGACGTGCAACTGACGGTCGATAATAGATTCACGTGAAGTTGGGAGCTTCTACAAATCGCAATCTTAAATCCCTTTAGGATATCTGAGGCTTAAAGGATGGTGCAGGACGAGGTCACCCGTTCCGTATCTCATGGGGGCTAAAAATGGTGCAAGAAAAAAAGGACAAGAAGCAGAGCAGACAATGTTCGTGAAACATAGTTAAGGTATGACTACTCAGTCTCATTCTCTTTTATTAAATATTTAATAAACAGGAACATTCTAATAGGTTAAAGAAGACAAGTGTAAACAAGGTATGAGTGGATAAACAACTGACAAATGGAGGTGGTTCAGAAAGAAACTCAGAGTATGGGATTATGTATAGTTATAAAATATAGCGCTAAAAACACGAATGGCTGTCTCCCTTTTTGTCGATACTAATGGAGCCTTTTTTAGATTTTATAGTTTCTTGAGTTGTTTTCATTTTTAGCAAATTGTCTAGTTTGCTTGTAATAAGATTATTGGGTAGGAAGTGAAGCCAATTAAACGTTCAAAACACATGATTTAATATGGTGTCTTGCATGGTAAATCAGCATCAGTATCATTGGTTCGTGACATTCCACTAAACCATAAGGAACCGTAATTAAGCAAAATGTTCTGCCCTTCAGACATGGGTGGATTGAAGTTATCTCCCTAACATCATGTTTACTGCTCAGTAATGCCACCCTCCCTCCTTTTGTGATGTTAGGCTCTCTCACGTTTGTGGTAAGTATGAATACTTTTTTAATCACAGCCCATAGTTAGAATACACTGTCTCTACTAGGTCCATGTTACAAGTTAGATTATATGTGGTTTAAAGATAGTAAGAACTAATAGCAAATCAAAGGATATGAAATAGTATAAAATTGTAAAATTTTTAGGGTAAGAAAAATAAGACATTGAGCAATTCACAAGACTTTATGACCAATTTTGAGCTTCGTATGATCGGTCTTAGTATATCAGCATCCATATGATTAGTGAGTTATCTATCTACTTGCAATAGAAAACAAAAAGCGACATGAAAGTTAGGAAGAATAATGTATATTTAACCAGTAGAGAGATGTGGAAATTGAGGGTTAGGAGCATAAGGCCACGATTAATAACAATGAATAATAGGAAAGGATAAACCATATGTTCTGTAATTTAGTTATATTCATATTAATAATAGATTTAGAGTGTTCGAGTCGAATTTGGCATAATGATCCACAAATATATACAAATTATAATTCCAATATAAATTGTTTCAATTCTAGCTGTATTTATAGATGAAGTATATATTGGAAATATAGCTGTGGTCTGTAGATGCAAATAATAAATATTCCAGAGTTTATCTATTGTGACAACAGGCAAGTGAGAACGAGAGACATGTGTGTGGTAGTGTATTTAAGAGCGGTTATTAGTGCGCTATGAGGGATACACGCCGGAAGAGGAAGTAATAAAAGTTATCCAATTTTAAGCAACTTTTGTAGTAAATGTACTGATTCTGAGTATAAACAAAAGAAACGCAAATAGTATCAAAAATTAATTATAAAGTAAGTTCGTCGCCACTATCTCCACAAGGTTGTTAAATTAGTGTTCAGCAAATGAGAACAAATCTGGAAGTTTCCAAGAAAAAGGGGTTAAATGCCTATCAAAATACAGTAATCGTTAACACCGGGCTATCAGAAATCAGCAATCGCCAACAAGGTCACGCAGTAACTCTAACTTAAGTCAAACATGACCGCAGTGATAACGGTTCGGCAAGATGCAACAGTAAACATAAGTAATAAAGGTGTGTCATAACCAAAGTCAAGTAATTAAAGTCCAGACCATAAACACTGAAGAACATAAAACCTAGTTAAAAGAAACTTCAGTAAAGGTCAAAATACGTGACAATAAAGGAGGATGTGAAAAAATATATTCCGTTCAACAAACCACTTTCCAGGGATATTCAACGTGGTCTTCACGCCATATCGAACACCAAAATGTACATTGAACCATAGCTCTTCTAGGTAACTCGTCTGTGAAATTGGGAAGTGCAGGACTTACAACAAGACTTCTGCACACCGATGAACCTAACCTACAATCTGCGGCTATTCTGCTCCCCATAGATGACAAAGCCTTCTCAAATCTCTTCTTATAGAAGACTTTCATACGTACCATGGTTGTTCTTATTAGACCATCATTATTATTCTCATACGTACCAACTGGTCCTACTGGCCATGATTAGCGAGTAGTTAAGACCTTAGCAACAAGCACTTCCTCACTTTTCCTTGAATTATTATGTTTACGAAGCAATGTACGCTGCATTTATAGTAACAGAACATAATTTCTCATCCGCAGACACCAAAACGTAATAGCTAGGCAGTTCACCTATCTTGGCCGTTATGAATGCCTATCCGCAATAATTCACTCCATCCATATACCATCTCAACCTCTTAGCAGCAGCAGGTTGTTAGATGTGAAAACTTAGTGGTCGCTTTCGCCCAAAAGAAGGTAATCAAGCTATCACTGTGCAATGCGTTTTCGTTAGAAACGGCTAGTAGGATACTACAAGCAAAAAGTATCAGTCTTTCGTAAATCCTGCCTCTTTGACTAGGTAATGGGAGGTTGAAATGCCAATGTGTCATTTATCCTATATTTGTCCCATAAACTCATAGTGTTTCATAATTTCAAATTTGTTTCAATAAAGTTTGTTCGACTGTGATCGAAGACTTCTTTTAAAATCCCTCTCCTTACTATGAAACGTATTAAAACAATTATGAAAGCATCGTCACTTATCTGAAAACTACTTCCAGGTGTACAGGAATCGTAAAGATACGTAAAAAGTCACTCACGGTTTCCTCCAGTTCCTTCTCGACAAAATGTTAACGGCGATTCTCATAGAGGAGAAACATAACAAGCCTTTCTGTAGTCGACACTCATAAAATAACCATATCGTCTCCTGACCCAATATGGTTTTCATAAGTAAACACTTCATGCAGACACTTATCACCTGTCTATTTGCACGTTTTACTTAAAAAATTCGATGATTTCTGCACATGGTAGCTAATACTTGCTCAGAAGTTTGCTCTCATGTCTAATATGTTGTACCATTACGTATTATTTTATAACTGATTTGAAATTGTACCAAGTGTTGAAGTTTTTTGTAAAATTCGTGTTTCTCACCTACCATCAACTTGTTTTTTCATCTGTGTACTTAGTCTAATAGATTTATAACTCTTTTAACAAGGGGAGACACAACGACACTGTGGACTTTGATCTGGTGTCGTGGGTACATTTTAGAGAGAATCAGGAACGTCTATATGATGAATGCGTCAAGCTGTCTATGCATAAATTGAAGAGTTTCGTTTGCCTTGGCTGCATCTGCTATGTGTCTGAGATAGCGTCCAAGCTCTCTGCGTTTGCTACGCTTGGGTTACTCTCAACAAGAAATCCTGCCTTCGGAATGCTCTCCTAGCCGAAGTGACCACAACCCCCTCAGTGGACAGCTTTGAGGGGAGACTTGAAAAGCACATACTCAACCACCGGTTACCATCTTCTTCTTGTACCAGCTGTGTCTGATCAAAGTCTTGCAATTTATCACCACAACTACTATCACAAGCCAGTAACTACTTCCTATCTCGCTTATTGTCAACTTCATTTATACTATTATGCTTTCCATTCCATCTTCGTACAAATCACCAATAAATAAATTTATTTGTTGTGCTCCAAATAATCGTCCTCTGTTAGTATTCACTTAACTATTATCTCATTCACCCGATCGACCTACTATCTGCTGCATTCCCGAAATCCTTGTGCTTTAAGCCAAATTCACTCAAACTACAAATCCACAAATAACAACCGAACTGACTAAATTTTATCCAGTCGAGAGGATAGACTACCGTCTATTTGACACCATCAAATACCCGAATGCGCACCGAAACAAGAAAAGAGCTCAATTAGTTTATACAAGCTCTTGAGGAAGATATTGGATATTGGAATTAGGTTTAGCGCTTAACTGAAGTTGTCATGCGATTCCGTTCCTAGAGATATGAAATACTTATCTGAAAGGATTATTTTGTCGCTGGTTTTGTGTCTTGGAACAATCAACATGCTGGCTCAAAGAGTAAATTTAAGCATCGCAATCTTATGTATGACAAGTCGCTGCAATATACGCGATAACAACAGTACAAATGATAAATATCCTATTCGAGTTGGCCCAAATTCATCTGGTTGTAGTATAGAGTCATTCAATGAAACAGAGGTATTAGAATATTTATCCAGTTTTCATTATTTTAAACAGCAAGTCTTCACAGGTCCTATATTTTGTGATGGAGTAGGATTCAGCATGTTTTTCTTACACCCGAGTGTAAGAATGATCGTTTACTGATAAAGAGGAATTATTGTAGATCCAACGATGCTGGTCTAATCAATTTATAAACATCAGTAAGGGAACTTACAATTACCCAAAAGACCAATTACTTCTGATTTAAACCACCTTATGAACAATAAGCTTTTTAGTCAGAAGCCCCATGATATTAACGGTTAGTAGTATATGATTTTGTTCGAAGTCAGCTAGTGAATTATTAAGTGTTTAACTCAGAGTTCAGAAATTCTGTCCTTACTAATCTGTTTACTAGTCTTACAACTTTATACTACATCTCTTGAATCCCCTGCCCTTCTCTTTCCATCCTATTTGAAATTGAAACCCTTTTAAGTTACCATATATAAAAATGGTGTTATGAGGAGAACCATAAGATAGTCATGATTATCCTAAATTTTACTAAAAGTCTACGTTGTTATTATAGTATAAGTGGTTTTGAACTACCACTTTTCCATGTAGTTTCTTTGGCAATAATATTTCAGTTTCAGTTTGGAAAGGACAGGAGGCTTGATGGCCTATGTTAGTCCTGGCAATTGTGTTCTCTCAGTTGATCCAACTTTCTTTTGAAAGAATCTACGGATGGAGCTTCAACCACGTGTTGAGGTAATGAATTCCACTCGTTGATGATTCGGTGGGAAAGTCGATAATCAGCTGACAAGTAATTTGTTCTGGGCTTGTGAACTTTTTTGGAGTGTCCTCGTAAATTCTCTGTTTTGGAAGACAGGAAAAATGAGGACATATCAGGTGCAAATTTATCACTAAGCAATTTGAAAACTAATCAAGTCGCCTCTAGTTCTACGATATGACATTTTATTTATTTTATTTTAACACATAGATATCGGTACAAGAAGGCACCAAATACATATGCGCCACACAGATCTCATTTGATATGTGTGAGGGCTGTGATACTGCCCGGGTGCCCAAACCGGAGCAGGTGGTTTTCTTAGGAGGCCACACCCCAAGCCTTCGACCTGAACGTCTGACCCACAAGGCAGTGGGGCATCGTAAGGAGATGCAGTCCCATGGTAGCCGGTGACCAACGATTGGTTCATACGCCATTTGTTCCTTCAGGATACTGGAGCCCATGTGCACCATTGGTTTTGTATCCGGTTAAAGCGCCGGACGTTCGCTTTTCGTCCTCTCATTTTCGTAAACAACACCCCTGCCACGTGAAGGCAATCAGTAGGACTTCCCTGGCAGAGGCTATATACGCGTGGCCATGTGGGAGCATTTCGAGAGGGGGAGCGGACTCCCCCCCACTCTCGGCCATACCAGGGCATTTGGGGGAATAGGTTTAGCTTGGCCAGTCGAGCATCATACAGGAATCAACTTAGTTGCTGTTCTCTGGACCTTTTCCAAAAGCTCACTGTCTTTTTTTAAGCAGGGGCTAGCCGCTTGTATGCAGTACTCAAGTTTAGGACGTACGAACACTGTATACAAAGTCAAAAACGTTTGAGCGTCGACATGAGTAAAAGCCCTACTTATTGACCATAAAGTTCTAAAAGCTTTGGCGGCTATTGCACGGCAGTGTGCAGTAGTCTTCAGATCTTGGCTAGCGATGACTCCTAAGTCATTATGTGTCTGGACAACAGGTAGCTCAGTGTTATTCATCGTGTATGTATCTGAACCTTGATGACCGATATGCATCACAACACACTTGGAAGTATTTATCGGCAGCTGCCATGTATGAGACCATTCGAATAATTTCTTCAGGTCATTTTGGAGTTCTAAGCTATCACCCTTACATCGTATCGTTCTCCATATCTTGACATCGTCAGCATATAGTAAGACCGATGATGATAGTAAGCGAGGAAGGTCATTTACATACAAGAGGAATAGCACTAATGATGCGGCAGTACTGTCTCCCCATAGTGCAGGAATAATTTCTCTTCTTTTTGTCCTTTGGTTTATATAGGAATACAGGCGTTTAGGACATTCTATGGATTCCTTAACAATTTTTTCTTCGTACAGCTTTCTAGACTTACGGAGGGTCAAGGCACAGGTATTCCTAGCTTTTCGGTACTGAGATTTTGTCTCATCAGTCCCCAGTAACCTAAATCTATCCCACATTTTTCTTCTCTTACCGAGAAGGATGCGGACCTCCCTATTGAACCATGGTGGGGAGTTTTTCGGCCCCCTTGGTATAGTCCAAGGAATGTGGGGTGCGGTAACTTTTAAGTATAAATTTCGGAATGCATCCCAAGCCGTTTCAATTGAGGACTCTGGGTCTATTGTCCAGTCTACTAATGATGCCGAGTGCATGATATCTGGTATGCTTGCTTTCCAGACGTTAGGTCTGGATTGAGTTGACGCTTGCTCGTGATTGACAGTTATATGGAAGTCAAAAGTTAAAACTGCATGATCACTTTTGCCTAGGGGTGGCATGTAAAGGAGGTTCACAACGTCATCCTCATAGTGAGTTAATATAAGATCTAGTAAAGATGATTCAGTGTCCGGGTCGTACCTAATCGCTTCTTTCACATGTTGCACTAGGGCACATGTTATAACCGCATCAACTAGTTCCTGCTCGAAGGAATTATCTGATGATTCGGTTTGCAGGTTTCCCCAGTCTACCATAGGTGCATTAAAGTCCCCTAGGATTAGACATCGACCACTTCGCGACCAATTTTTGAGCCTGTTTAACAGGACATCATTTACCTTACAGCTTGGACTGCGATAGACCAAACCAATTAGCAGCTCTTGCCCCTTGAATTTCAAGCGGCAACTAACCAATTCACACGTCCCACTATCATGGGATACACTATCAATAATGACAAACGGGATAGCATTCCTAATGAAAAGAGCTACTCCCCCTCCTTTACGCTTATGTATTCTGTCGGTCCTTACTAAAGTAAAACCCTCAAAATCGAGTTCCATATCATCTATAGACTGTGTCAGCCAGGTTTCTGTGACTGCGATTATGTCTGGCTTTGTCGAGTCAATCTGTTCACCTAGTTCCGATAGCTTATTGAGCAAGCTTCGGGCATTAGTGTAACAGATCCGTAGCCTATTTGAGTGGCTTCGTGTTTCACCCAGAGTGGCTTCGCCATCATTCTCCGACGAAGCCTCACAACCCGAAAATTTACAATTTTCATGTCCTTTGCCCCAGCGTCTAACCTCATTTGTAGTTCTTTTTCGGCTTCCCGTCATTTTACACGGTCTGCCAGCGGCAAGTCCTTTCGGATAGAAACTCCCAAAACTTTTAAATTTATGTCCATTCTGCAAAATTAAGTCCCTTTCATTCGAAGATTTGAAAACTACTCTAAGCAGTCTAGATTGATTAGGCTTCAAGTTCGCTAAACTACCTAGTCTATACACCTTTAGCAAGGTGACTCCGGAGATATTTTGAGGCATGAGTTGACTAAGTAGCTGTTTTATCAGGACAATGTCATGCTCAAAACGAGTTTTTGGTTCGGAGCTTTCGCTCTCCTTGATCCTATGAAAAATGACTGATCTGTTACTGTGATCAGCCTTCGACTTTTCGACTTCTTTTGTGGGGGCAGGGTTCCCTTTTATATCGTTTTTCTGTTTCTTCCTCACAACCTGTACCCATTCGTCAACGTTGCTTGGAGAAGCAACCACAGTCGCATCAAACATACTGTGGGATTCTGGAGGGTTTTCGATGACTTGGGAGGTCAGGTTTTGTGTCCCCTTAGAAACTGATCGAGCCTTGCGGTTGCGGCTTCTATGTGTTTCTTTCTGGATACCATTTTGAGGACGTGGGACAGAAGAAACTTTTTTCCTTGAGTTTTTTGTGCGGACAGAACTCTTTGGGGACTGTTCTCCCTCCTTTGGTCGGTGCGAGTCATCTGTTTTCGAACTCACTTTAGTTTGCCTCACGCCAATTTGCGTGTCAACGGCGCGAGTACTTGTTGATGTGTCGCGACCACTCTTGCCAAAACATTTTTTAGCAGCACTAACCAATGAGATGGCCTCGGTTAGCAAGCTGTTAGCATCCGAACAGCACTGTTGACAGGGCCATACGCAACCATTCCTACTGAACCGTTTAAAAGCTGCAGACGTTAAATTTGTGCAAACTTCGTGGTACCATCCTGTGCACTCATCGCACTGCATGCCGATTTCAACAGGATAACGACAGCCCAGGCGTTGGCAATTACTTTTTTTGCACTGTCCAGTCATTTAAACACGGTTTTTTTTAGAAAGATCTAGATGCAAAAACACTCAGGGACAAAAAGTAATCTATGACCAAAAAAAGTGGAAAACTGTGGATCGTTAGAACCAAAAGTACTAACAGATACTATAAAAGAACTGAGTACTCAAAAGTACTGACAACAAAACTACTTTAGAAACAAAAACGATAATCTAATCGAATACTTTAACTGAAAGAAAACTCAATTAAAGTGAAAAACAGTAGTTTTGATACGTATAAACGATCAAAACAATAGAATTTACTCAGCAAGGAAAAATACCACTGTCCTTTTTGAATAGCGCACAGTTGAAAGGTGAATTGCTCTGGAAATAGTATACAAAATAATTGGGAAAAAAGTTTGCTCAAGCTATCTTAACAGTTCTCTTACTAAATTTAAAGTGAAATTACAAAATTTGGTTTGTTTTTCACAGTGGGTGGGTTATCTGGTTTAATGTCCACCCTCACTGCGCACCTGCAAGTCGTTGACAGTTTTCTTTAGAGATTACACTACCAATTAATTCAATGTATCACATAGAACTCAAAATGCAAGTTACTGTTAGTACTGCTACAGTTTTTTACTGTCTCTTCCACAAAAATTTTTCATTTCAGGCAGTATACGTTTCTGTGCTAATGTTATGCCTTTTTGTATTTAATATTTAGAAAATGATGCCATATCAATTTAGCAAGGTTTGTGGAATGTTTTCACCACCAAGTTGTTATCCTGCATTTGTTCCTGTTTATCCTTGATTCATAATGATCGACGCAAAATTTGAGGCGGTTGATTATTTTTCTCACTATTCTAAAATTTTAGACTTTGATAGATGGCCCGTTCGACTGGGATCGCTCAACTTGGGGAGTTCTTCTGGGAGTTATTTTCTGGGGTTATTTCCTTGGGCAAATACCTGCAGGCATCCTTATTCAAAAGTTCAGCGTTCGCTCAGTCCTACTTACATCCCTAATTCTTATGAGCACATCAACAATACTTGTTCCAGTGGTAGCAATAAGGTCTTTGTATTTATTTTGCGCCGTACGAGTACTTACAGGATTAGCATCCGTAGGTCTTACTATGCCTATTTCTTTAAATCTCTGATACTTTTAATTGGAAACATCAGGTGTAAGATTTGTACTAAGATTCTAGGTTGAAATTTTATTATTGGCTTTTAACCAGGTTCATCTAAGTAGTATCTGCAATCTCACAGTAAATGCGATCCAAAAATAAATAAACAACAATTATTATTCGCTCACATGAAGCTCATGAAATTTCATTACTTTGTAATAGGAGGTAAACGATTGAATTCGGCCAAGCTGAAATTTAAAAAGACCCTCAATAGTGACATATTATCGTAGTTGCATTACATCCTGAGTCAACTGAGTGTTACGAGGCTAATCATGAGATATGAAGGCCCTGGGGTTGTTCTGCCGTAGTGTAGTTGATGCGCTCTACTGATTAGTCCTAAATTAATATAATGTGGAATGGTCGTTATTTCGTTTAAAAAAGGCTTTCACTTCAACTGATAGATTGTGGGCTTGAAGTGTTCTCCGACTACTCAGAATTCTGCTGTTTAATAATATAAATAGCTCTCATATAAGAAGTGTGATGCAACCCCTAGTATTAAATTCACTTGGTATTGGTTGCTTGAATATTTTCATTGTTGTTTGGGACTGCAATTCATCAGTCTCTTATTGACATATGTGCATACTGTGCGTATTGCCTCGCTATTGCCTTAACTCACATGCATTCTAAGCAATTATGGATAGTGGCTAGCAGTGGAATCCAGGACACGCGTTTCGTCCTATTTTGGACTCGTCAGCTAGATGTATCTGCACCCCAAATTGATGTTCACTCTGGAATTCGAACCCAGTTCCGTTCGCCCCAAACGCCATTACGTTATCTATTTAGCTACGGAGTCCTGATAGCCATTTGTGTGTGCAGTGGGGTAAAGTTTAAATTCACTTGGTACCGGTTGCTTGGTCAGTCTGTTATAGGACGAAGCGCGCTTCCTGGATTCAACTGCTAGTCACTATCGATCTTTGCTTAGAACCCCTAGTATTATTGTGATGTGTGGTGTTCCGAAACCTGATCTGATGCACGGTATGCTATGTTATAACTCCCAATTGACTAATTGAACGTGTATTGGGCTACCGAATAATATGCACCAGTCTATCCTAGGAATTTGACCGTAATGAAATGCACTTGACCTTTAAGCCACATCTGTTTGCCATCGATTGACCTTTTGCTACTTCTGACTGTCTCTCCATATCAAGTATCCTTACTTGTGCCACATTACTGAGTTACACTGCATTATCATTGAGCTGAAATAGATCAAAAGTTCATGTTTATGTGGTTTACAGTCATTCTTAAACCAGTTTCGCTTTGTTACAAAAATTACCTCCATAGAAAGTACGAATTTATAAAAACGAGAACAATCACGATTTAAGCCAACGCGTTTCCAAAAACATCAGCTTCGGTTTTAAAAAAAGCACACTGGGTGATGACTTGATGTTTAAACTATTCGGCTTTCAGGTGTTGTGTCATCGATTTGTACCTTCCCCTCCATCTACTTCGCTTTAAGCAGTTGGATAGTAGCACAAGATATGACATTTCGTCTGATTCGAGGTCGGGTAGATAAATACCCAGTGAGGATATTACACTGAATAGAATAATAAAGGTGTTCTAATTTATTGGTTTCTTCGTCTTTTACAATGTCCATGGGGCAATAAAATATTTAACCACAAAATATAATGGACTGATATAATGATACCAGACATACTACACCGACCAACACAAATGATCATTAAGTAACTACTGACATCACGAATAAAATACATTTGTAATATCCTAAAGAATAGGGAAATTAGATTTTCTGACTCTTCGTGACTTCTAACTTTCCTACTCATTGGGATATTCAAATATATTATTTTATTTATAACAATCTACCCAATGCTCAATTTATTCGAAATTATCAGGTCAAATCTTGACATCACAATCTCTCAGCTTTTAATCAGCCGTAGGAATAATAGATGATATTACCTATGGCTGTGAAGAACTGTTATTTCACGAATATGACTTTGCATGTTTTTGTCTTTATGAAACCCAGAATTGGACGAGAAAAGCAGTTAAAATAATTTATTTTGACTGGTCCAGTATGTGGAATGGATTGAAATATGAACTAGCGAAACTTATTTCATCGAATACCAGTTTTAATTGTTGATATCTAACTATGATACCTTTTACTAGTTTAAAAAATTATGGAAAAATTATCCATGCTTCATCCCTCTTCTGCTCAAGTGATGATATCATTTCGTTAGTTTTTTATTTACCAATGTGTGGAACTTCCTATTCACTAGTTATATTTTTAAACATAAGTTATTTATTGGTGTTTTAGGCAAGTTGGTTTCCTGGATTCTATCAACTTTGGGCTGTTTGGGCACCTCCGAACGAGCGTGGACTTTTAATTGGATTTGCTTACGCAGGTACTATCCGTAATAAACTTCCTGTTTGATTCTGTTTTATTGTCTTTAGTTCATGATTCAAAACATAGATTTTGAATTTTATCAGTAGCTGTATATATGTATAAGCTTAATATAACCATGTATTCACTTCAGTTAAAACGTTTATCATAAAGGCTTTTTTACATTATATCTCTTAGTAAGGTACCAAAGAGATTTTAGTCTTGTCCCGTACTACAGATTCATAACTTTATTATTGTAATCAGTCTGACTATATTGTTTTACATTGAATATTATGGTAGGACTTCATGTAGGTAGTGCTATTACAATGCCTATTACTGGAGCTTTGTGTCAGACATCATTGGGATGGTCACTAGTTTTCTACTTCTATGGTGAGTCAGTCATTTTTGTACAGATTAAATTTGAAATGCTATTAATTAACAAAATACACACTCATATTTTGAATATTACACCACACTTATCACTTGATGGATCATGGTACTAAGTGAATGGTGAAATCAAATTACGTAAACTTGTTTCTTAACATGTGATCGAATATTTAAAAACACAATTATAAAATTAAAGAACCACATTTACACTATAATCAATAGAAAATTAAGAGCTTACTTAGAAATGACTGCTAGCTATGGATCCCGGTTAAACATGTTGAATATTGAGCGTATTATGTTATTTGTCCAGTAATTCGGTGCAAAGGGATTATTATTTATTTGCACATTAATATATGTTTTCATTTTACCTAAAACTGCAGCTTGACGATTAAATAAATATCATTCTTTTTAATTTGTAATCAGGATAATTTCAATCGTAAACTTGTGAAATATTGGGACGAAGCTTTTAAAGTGACAACACTTAATTTAGTAAATACGTAGAAATTTCTAATAGTGAATTTGACTGAACCCTTATTTGGGAACAAGCAGTTATTTACATCTCAATATTGAAATGTGATTCGATGATATAAGTTTTATGATTCTATTTCCTTGATGTCTTCATCTCTTCAGAAATTCAAACTACCTCTTAGTATTATTAGCTTTGAAATAATAATTATGCTTCAACACTTAACGAATGAACTCGTACGTAGTTGCTTAAATTAAGTTTTACTTACTAATTCAAATGTCTATAATCCTACCTTTGTGCACTCTTTCAATGTTGATGTTCTTTTTGTGGTCATATCCCAAGTAATTCTGTTCATACCTGCCTTTAATGCTTGTTGTTACCAGAGTATCCCAAGCCACTTGTGAACGCATAGCTCTCCTTCATCTTACTGCAGTTAATTCCATACCATAACGATGAAACATTATACAGGAACGATAGAAGTTCGATACTGCAATAGAGCAAAGAACATACTAAAGGTTATTGTTCGTGTGATAATTATTCTGCTCGAGCATAAAAGTTCATCTGTTTTCCGAATAAATGAATTATGATCTATCTGACTAAGGTGAACAATCAAGTGCACTTAATTCGCTGTGGGAACATCGGTTTCTTAAGTGATGAGGGGCGCAAAATACACTTGGTAGGTGGTTGAAGGCATTTGACAGAAAACCCTGAACATACGTTTCGTACTAGCTGAAATTGTTCAGAGATAGGTATCCGTAATCATCAGATTTATGGCATTCTTCGGATATGAATCCTCGTCACCCACTTTTACAACCAAAGACTTCGCTACTGAGCCACTCAAAGCGTGAGCAACTTCGTACACAACTGAGATATCTATATTGATAACTACTGAATAGTAACCAATGTTGTCTTTGTCCAGTTGTTAATACTGATCGAATTCTACGGAATAAGTTGCAAGCGATTCCAAGTCACTTAAACTTGTAGCCACACTGAAAGTTGTAGATATACACTTAGTGGATGAGAGTTAAGACACATGGAGTCTGGGTCGACAGACTACTTCCCAATCTCCTTCGAATATCCAACATCAAATATAAATTTATTTGACCAGTTGATCTAGCAACAAACTGGTGCTTTTAAACATTCATATGTTTGCCTATTTTTAAACTTTCTTATTACATAAAAGGTGCAATCAGCTTTGTTTATTGTATGATATGGTTCGTGTTTGTATATGATGAACCTAAATTACATCCAAGAATATCTATGAAAGAAAAGACTTATTTAGAATCAACCTGTCCAGTTGTAATGAAAAACAGCAAAGGAAAAGTAAGTAGCGTATCGTAAATTGAAGGGAATTAAAAATCAGTTAATTTACATAATACTGTCATGCTTGAATTAAAAACCACTTACGGTCAATAATGTAATGAAACCCACTTAGTTTAGCTTGCTGAGATATTGACTTCATTAGGAATAATGGAAGAACAAACGATGAATTTACCATAAACATAGATTCTCCGTTTCGTCTTGTATATTTTACTTAGGCTTGGGAGACGGCTGTAATAAAAGCAAAATACCAATTAAATAAGACGAATTTACTTCAGGCACTCGTTTGCTCAGATGGACAGTAAGATGAGAAGCGGTGAGTCTGATCGTGCCAACTCCAAATATTATCAATTACAAGTATCAGTATACTTCAAAATAGATAATGCGTAGTGCGTCGAGACAGGTATTGGATAGAATAATAAATGTACAGACATACAAATACAATGAGGTGCACAACAGTAGAATTACATGACATAAATATAAGAGGTATATTCACTGGTCACAATTTCGCATGGAAAGACTTGAGTTATTGTGATAGTAAAAGTAACGCACTAGTCACATGTTGCCTGAGTTACTAAGTCTGTTGGAAAGCTAGGATGAATTATGTAAATGTGTAATGCTACAGACCATTAAATTGTTTATTAGCATTAATAGCATAAGGTAAAAAGCAGTAAACAATCTGCTATATTAAAGCAAAATTAATACTCAGTATTTAGTGGTTTAACAGTTTACAACTCATATCGACGTTCTCGTATCATGTACTTGAATTACAGATAGTTCCATTCAATATCATACTTTCAGTATATAATCCTTTTAAATGGAAAACTCCAGTACTAAACAATTCAGTGGATAATAGCTAGGAGGAAGACAGTTTAATCAGGCATTGAATAAAAGCTCTTAATTCTACGTTTTGAGATTTACTTCATGACTTGTCAAATCTGTCTAAATTATCAGTATTGCAAACACCAATTTCTGATCAGATACATGTTTATGGGATCGCTTACTGTTTAAATAAGTTGTTGGAATTTTGCTATGCTCAAGAATTTGTTGAATGTTGGTAGTTGGAAGAAACCCTAGTTGACATAAATTTAATCTGATTATATAAGCACACCGCATTCTTGTCTTACTGTAAAAGCTGAACATCACAGGGATCTCATAGCAGGTCGAACTTAGATCATTTTGTTCGAAGTTCATTAATATTTTCCATGTCCACTTTTGTGATTTGAGCACACACAAAATAATGACGTACATTATAGTATTAGTTTAACCGTTTTTATGGCTGTTGATCTCGAGATGTCAGAGTGATACTAATAGGTGTATAAGCGTGTATTTAAAAATGTTTCACCTTGTTGTTTATTCACTGGAAAGTTTCAGTTGCATGTTAGTCACTATATATTGAGGATGACCATTATAAAACTGTGAAGCTACTGTTCGAACACCAAAAGATTACGATATCACCACCCATACGTAATGAATTTGGTTGATTGATTAGCATTATTTAGCATGTTGATTATTTCACTTAAAGTTCATAAGAAGCCTAAAAATTAATCAACAAAAACAGTTGACTCTATAAACTGCTTCACTAAATTGATACATTTATGTGTTGGCTCGTTGTTCATAAAGCTGTATAGGGTGTCTATTCTATTCAGGGACGACGAGAACTTGTGAAATTTGTCTAATAATATGTTACAATCGGTTTACATGATACTATACAGGTATAATATTTGCTTCAAGACATTATAATTATAAGCAACCTGTTAGATTATTGGATAAACTTCTGTTTTTCTCAGTTGGATCATGCAGGACTTCCTCTATCGGGTAGTATAGTAATCACTAAGAAAATCAATTGAATCAACAGTTTTTATGTATTTCAACACAATAATATATAATCAGTATAAACATTGAGCAACCTGATTATAAAATTGATATGTTATTCGATATTCGACAGATACAATGAATGATGAAGTAAACAATATTATCATTTTGATGTAATTTTAGGTAACTATTTAAAAGAACTATTAGGTCATGCAAAATTAATTTTATATATTATTTTAAATGTAGATCCCAATAAAATCCATTTTGACATCACTACCTGTTTGGGCATTCATTGTTGTAAATATTGGCATAGATTGGAATTTATATACCTTTCTAACTAGCGTACCAACGTACATGCGTGAAGTGTTACACTTTGATTTTCAACAAGTACGTTTTACCTTTTAGTCATTGGAAAGCATTTGGTTTAAAACTTAGTAAATTCGTAAAATATTTCTCAACATTTCATGCGTTTGGATTGTTTAAAAAAACAATTAGCACAACTTTCTCAACAATTAAGCTGTTGACAACGATCACTGCAGCCAAGATTGAATACATCAGATGTTTAGCTCCAACTTGTTCTATGATTTAAATATGAGTTTACAAATTTCAGTTAAACATGACCAAACTGCTACAATGTTGTGGTTGTGATGACAAGAGTTTCTGCAGTGTGACTTAATTTGTTGACGGTGTACTACACGAGCGGACCTCAGTTGGGGTACTGATAAGAACTGCAGTGTAACAGACAGTTGTTTCTTCCTGTTATGGAACTCAGTAGTGCTCATGCAAAACCCCATTGAGAGATTGATCTCCGGAACTCCTGGTCTCCCTGTAAGCGTTTAACCATTGGACAAGTGGAGGGATGAACATTAACACTACAAATAACTAATTTTTCCTATTTATGTTGGAAACTACTTAAAGATTATTTATTGATTGACTGATAAACATTACAGTTGTAAATATTATGCTGTTAGACTTTGAACACTTGCATCATAACGAAAATAAAAGCTGATAAATAATACAGAAAATTGTCTGAGAATTTTTCAAAAAGTTATCTATTGGTAACTAAAGCTTCTATGACCAATGTGGTAATCTTATAAGTCTGTTTTTGTAGTTTAAAAGAAATTTTGATATGTTACTTGTTTAACCGATATAAGATTATGTGTTGAGTCTTATGCTACCATATTTTTACCTCCTGTAATTTCACGAATATTCCACACTACACTTCCTCTATGAAGAAAAATAGCACTGAGAAGTGCTTTTTAGGTTATTCTTGTTAATGCTATTTCTATACTAAAAAAACAGAGACATAAGAGATAACTTAGAGTTATCGTTTAAGATAAAGGCAGTGAATGGTGTCACTGAAACTGTTTATCCCCACCGTGTTAATCTGACTTTGTGACGCTTGAGGGAACAGACTAAATACACAAGGACGGAACAACAAATGTAGTCACTATAATGCTACATATGTAGGTAGGACGTCAAGACAACTGAATGTGAGAGTGAAGGAACACAAACTATACCAAAAGCACATTCCTAAATCCTCAGATGATGTAAAAAAAATACTTGCAAACAAATCAGCGATAGCATTGCACTCAATAGAATCGGGTCATACAGTTGATTTCAGTGGCACAAGAATCCCTCAAAAAGGTTTTAATTCTTACAAAGAAAGACTAATAGCCGAAGCCGTACATAGATGGGCAAATCCAAATAGTACTAATGCCGGCTTAGTGGTTTAGTGGTTAAGCGCTCGTGCGAGAGACTAATCGGTACTGGGTTGGAGTCCCGCGAGGCGGGGTCGTGGATGCGCACTGCTGAGGAGTCCCACACCAGGGCAAAACGGCCGTCCAGTGCTTCCAGGTTTTCCATAGTGATCTAGCTTCAATTGACTCATGATCTCAACTATTGAAATTTCTACAATCTCCACAAAACCCCTTCTGATACTTATTTATATTTGATAAATTTGATGTTTGATTATATTTCCTTGAAAAAGCTTGGACCAGATTGCCAGGCGAAACGTTGGATCTATTACTTCAAATTCATTCGCTGAGATTTTACAAACACATTTTTTTCGTTTCTAATGTCTCACATCAACTCAGCGCCCAAATACTTTGAAACTATTCGATCAAATTTAGACAAACGTTATTATACATTATTCGCATAATTTAGTGATAGTTCATCCACTTCTTTCTTTTTGTATCCACATCGCAATATGTCTTTAACAGATTATGTATATACCTGCATAACGTTGCAATTATGCTCACCAATTATATTTTTATTAACCACAATTTAAATGTTCCGAATTAATATCTGCATTCCTAATTGTAAGGAATGTTGAGAAATTACTGAAGAAACGTTTTCGTTAAACTTTTCACAGTTAGCTGTTCCAATTCAATTTACTAACTGGTTTAGATCCTTCTTAGTTGTAGAAAAGCACTTATTATTTACTTCGATCTACACTCGATATTCACCTAGTTATTTTCTCATTTTATAAATCCAACCGTTAAATAGTAAACTAACACACAATAGTGCCCATGTTCTAACAGTAAGATTTTGATTTGCTGAAAATGAGTATCCTGGACTAATCTTGTTGTTAAATTGTAACAACTATTCGTTACATTTATTATCCTTTCATTTCAATTCAAGAGACGATAGAAGGAAACCATTTGTTACTTTGCGATATTCCGTTTTTCTTTTCATGATTGTTTAAATTGTACCATCAATATTCAGTATTTTGTAGGCTAGGTAACATTTTTAACTCCCTAATATTTCCACTTCGTTGAGATTTGGTTATAAATTCCATGAAAATTAATTAGTTTGATCGTTCAAGTCATGCATTTTATTAACCAACTATACTGTCATAATACATTTTCGTTTTTGGAGCCATCGTTAACCGTCATAATGAATAATGATCTAATTGTCTTGTAGAATGCTCTGCTGTCTTCCCTACCATACATCGGCATGTGGCTAGGACAACTAATATTTGGTTGGATATCCGACATCCTTTTGGCTCGACGAATTCTAACTTTGAGTGTTGTTCGTAAAATGATGAACAGCATAGGTGGGTAGGTCTGATTTTTGTGCTTAAAAGTCATTCACTTGGAGAAAATAAATACTTAGTGTTTACGCTTTGTAAAACAACAACAGTGACATATTAATTTCTTTGTAAACAATGATATATAATGAGCGAGTCATTCAAATCGGAAAAGTTCTAAATAAATATTTTCATTATATGTATATGTAGTTTGACTATAATCTGTTGTTAACTACTATGTTTTTTAGGACTAAACATTTTGTTCCTAAATTATTTCATTTTGATTGAAATGACTGACAAGCAGATATTTCACTGGTTTCACCGATTCTTTTACACTTTTATTTTTAGTTTGAGATAATTTGATGAGGAAATGCTCCAAAATGCCTGGTACGATCAAGGGTGGGGAGAGTCCGCTCTCACACGACCACGCGTATACAGCCACTGACAGGGATGTCCTACCCACTGCCTTCTCGTGGCGAGGGTGTTGTTTACGAAATTGAGAGGATTTACCTTATTGAATTAGTTAACTGTCCTCCACAAGTTAATCTTCAAGTACTACATTTGTAACAATAATCTCATCAAATTTAACGATGTGCCGATTTTATGTTAACTACTAGAAACTAGATTTATTTGGTCCGTACTACAGAAATAATCTGACTAAAGTTGTCAACAATAAAATCTAATACCTAGGTAACCAGATAGCGATTGTTTCACTGGTTAAACTAGGATTAAAATGAGAAAATCTATTTAAGTAAAATAAATAAAATATAACATCAAATTAATACACGGAAAGAAATTTATGAAATCTAACTTCCCATAATCCTTTTTGTACATGATTACATAAAAGTAACATCTTGGTTTGATCTTTTGATTAAAAGGAATTCTAGAAAATCCCTCCCTTATTAGAAATGATACAGGACACAATGCCTCAATCCTATGAAGTACCGATCAATACATTGACGTGTATGCACAATTAACCAGAGTTTAACATTAACAGTGTTTCTTCATACTTATTCAAGAACTAAAGTCTTTTCCATACTTAACGGAATATACGCATTAAGATACAAAATTAAAAATGATTGGCTCAGCAAAGAGTTCTCTTTTCGACGAATTCATTATCAATTCTGCACAGTCTATACATATTTTTCAAAACGATAATAGTGGCAATAAGATTCCGCTAAACAGTGAGGTAGAAAAAAAAGTGGCATAAAAGCATTATTTATATTAAAAAAAACTAATAGTAATAATTGTGTTGTTGAAAGAGACTGATTAATCATCATGAAGATAGAATAGGAAATTACAATTTGGAAAGAAAGGCTCAGTACGTTAGAATAAAATGCTGAAATCGAGATGAACCGTAATCAGGAGAATCATGGAAACAGAAACAAATCACGTTGGTGGGGGGTTGAAGGTCTATAAAGAAGATAGAAAGCAGATTGCCGTGAAGAAAGAAAAGAATGAATAAGAAATTACGAGATTAAGGTCATGGTAGAAGTAGAAGTTGTAGTAGTTTCTTTTGGATGCATAATTCCAGATGTAAAGCTAGTGCTTTGGCAATACTAAGAAGATGGAATATAACTGCCTTTGGAAGCTCTCTACTTATCTTATAGATGATTTTGAATACAGAATCTCCTTCGATTGAATGATCTGTGTAAATAAGGTTTCCGATTATTGAACTTCTTATTGACTTCTTATTGATTTAGAGAGTTGAAATTCTCCTCTTCAAGTTATCTGTAATTATATCGCCTTTGAAATCGATGTCTATTTATTTGTTATAACTACGGCGCTCTAATACCTCTTTACTAGTCACTAAACCCCTGTTTCGGAAGATGTTTTATAAATGAAAGGTGTCACAGCTCCCATAACGATGACACTGTTTCTAAAAATCACCAAAGTTACTATGAACAGAGCAGAATCATGGTGAATTTTACGAACTAACCTAGTCCTCAATCATTTTGATAATATATAGTATTCCCTATTAAGTCTACGATCATCTGTTAGTAGAATTGTGTTTACCAACCTGTGTTGACAACTTCTGCTACAAATGATCAAACATCAAGAACCAGTCTATTCAAGAGAAAGATATTCAAATTTGTTTGAAGAGACTATGAGTTCACCTAATCTGAGAACGGAATGAAGGCTCTGTGACACAATGACAGATAAACTAGCTGTTCCAACACATCTCAAACCCAGCTAACTAGAGAGAGAAGTTCAAGTTCGAAATAGAGGAATATATTCCACAAGCAACCAGAAGCACGAACAACCACAACAAGTCTAGTTGGAAATACACTCACTTATATATTGATTCATACACCAATTTTTTGATTAATAATTAGGATGAAATCACATATATGAAAAATACTTAGAGTTATAACAAATCACATGCTCAGTATAGTTCATGTTAATATAAAAATATGGTGTTTTATAGAATAAAATGACATAGGGGAAAACAGGAACAAATACGATACTAAGTAATGATTACATTGTATTAAAATGAAATTAATATTGAACAAAAATTACAATTAGTAAATCAATCTAACTTTGACTATCCTCTTATATTAGTTTCTTAGTTCAAAATATAGAAAGGTTTATTAGTAATTTGTATCTTTACGATAACTCAATTAATTTCTGCACCCGTAACCTGGATTTTTGAGTAACTTTGATTATTATTCTGCTCATATTAACATATTGCATCCACTCATTATCAAATAATCTTTGCCAATGCAAAATTGTTGCTTAAAAATTACAATTCCTTCTTAAAAGCTTAGATTACTAGCCTTAACACATCTCTAATATAAGGATCATTTTATCTTAGTTTCTACAGATTCCCCTCTACAACAAATATATAAGGAAAGTACAAAATGTGTATAGTTCTTTTTTAAATCTTTCTTCTATAGGTATGTTTGGACCGGCTCTCGTTATGTTACTGATCACATTGTTTGACTATCATAATAAATATGCAGTTGTTATCCTACTAACATTTGGACTGTTCCTTAGTTCTGGTGTTTTCTCTGGTGGAATGCTTAGTCCAATTGAAATCACACCAAAATATTCTGGTTTACTGTTTTCTGCTTCTAATTCACTTGGTGCATTGACAGGATTTTTGAGTCCAGTCGTAGCAAATGCTTTGACACCAGATGTAAGTTAGACGTAATTTCTTTTAGTCACTTTTAATTCAGGCTGAACAACGGTTATTTTTTGATATTTGAAAGTATCCTGCGGAATTCCGCAAATCAATTAGTTTGTATTATCGCTATTGAATTTGACAAAAATCCAACTGAGAATCGATAAGGCCTATCATCCTTGTTATTATTCATACTTTTTAAGTAGCCAATTAACTAATGATAAGTTTGTTACATTACACTCAACAAAAGTTAAAATCAGAACCTATAAAGTTGTTTAGAATTTAATAATTGATAAGAGTTATCAAGAAATCTACACAGATTTCTTTCAAATGGGACTACTCTTCTGAACGTGAAAAATGGTTAAATGTTGTGTAACGGAAATATCCAAACTAGATTATGGTACTCAATCTGCGTTCTTGAACACTTATCTTGGGAGTCTCATCAGCCTTTGTGGTCTAGTGTGTGACGAAATCTCACCACGGATACAAATGGCCCAACTAGCTTTTGCTAACTTGTGTCATTTATGGCGTAAGCGATATATCCATCTACCAACCAAAGGACGGGTTTACTGTGCAACAGTTCGTTCTGTTCTAGTTTGTGGCAGTGAAACATGACAGGTAAGAGTAAATTGTATTCGTAGGTTACTTGTATTCGATCATAGATGTCTTCAAAGCATTGCTCGTATATCCTGGAACCATCGAGTAAGTAGTGCAGTTGTTAGGAAAAGGGCACTAGGTAAGAATGGCAAATCAATTGACGAAGTAGTGAAACTTCACCAGTTGAGATAACTGGGACGCGTGTTACGTATGCCCAACCAACGACTGCCCCGACATGCGATATTTTATGGTGTAGGAGTAGGTTGGAAGAAAGCTAGGTGCGACCAGACCAAAACATGGCACAAATCCATGAAGTCGCTGACAAGTGGACTGAGCCATGTTAGTAGGTGTAGACTACCTGGTTGTGATTCGCTAGACGATAGCAACCGGTTAGAGATCTTGAATGACATGGCTCAATATCGTTTGCAATGACGCAGGTGCATTCACTCTTTGTGTTCTCCTAAATTCTAATCTTCTGAATACTTCGTGTCCCTTATTTTTTCTCTTTCCAAATTTATTCCACAGAATTATACTCCTTGAATAACATCTTCAAACCTTAATGTTTCCAATTGTTGCTTATACTTTTACTACCTCTGCCACTACGAGATTTGAATCGACAATTGTGTCTCTGTGCTAATGTGGTATGGCAACTCGAACTGATGTACGTACGTACGAAATTCTACGTTGTTGACTAACTGATTCTTGAACATGAAATTCCCTATTCTTCGTACTGAATACACCAAATTAATCTAATTTGCAATAGAATAACTGATAATTATCTTGCACTGTTACAAGTGTTTTGATGGTTGAATGCAATAGATTATAAATCTCTAGGTGAACGTTTTATGCTTTGATACTACCTATGATTACAGTGCATCATAAATAACGAAAAAACAAAGATTTTGTTTTCAGAACAAATAATTACTAACAGTTTCTTTTTATTTGAATACAGTTCATACAAGTTGAAAATATTTGTGTTTTCGTCTTTTTGTTTTTTTTTTTCTTTTACAAGAAAACTTATGAGCAATGGCGTTATGTATTCTATTTAGGTTCTGCAATATTTCTTATTGCTGGATTCTTCTTTCTCATATTTTCATCATCTAATGTACAATCATGGGCTATAGAAATTATCGATTATAATGATGCTGATAATCATCATTCACTAACCGATAAAAGTTTCTCTCCTACAGTTTGTCAAATTAACAAAGAGAATATAGGAAATGAACATAAAGAATTTGACCAAATCCATTCTAATAAGGTATCAATAACTTAATATAAAATTTGCTGCTTAATTGTTTTTTTTTCTCGTTATTATTTGTATTACTACTGGTTGTAATTTGCTGTTTATAAAATTAGTTATTTGGTACAATTTGAAGATAAAATCGTTGTATTTGCCAGTAACAATTCAAAGAATATATACCTATGTACCTTATCTAAACGTCTTTACTTTACGGTATAGTTAGTTGTTTTTCTTTTATATTTCACATAAAGGATCACAATCAATTATATATAATAATAACAGTTATATAATATACCCTTGTGAGTAGGGTAGTTTTATATCGGTTTTCAGGAGAACCAGACACCGTCCAGACTTTCACGTGACAACCCAAACAGTACAGCCCAAAGCCCGTTTAACAGGAGAACCAGACACTGTATAGGCTTTAAGGCTACAATCTGAATAGTACATCTCAATCCTGTGGCGCAACCATACAGGTATCAAGCACCCTGATGGACCAGAACAATCAATTACTGTAATATTATTTAAACACATAGAATTTCGACTGGTTAGAACAGGATTTCGCTCCTATCTGAACTAACTATCTGGTTGTCTTATTTATGTGTTGTCAATCGTGAACGAAATAAGTGAATATATTATCTTTGAATCGCTTTAATTTGGCTATTGATTAAGGGGTGACTTTCAGCTACGCATGTTACTTAATAACTTATAAAACACAACTTTTACATTGAAATTACCGATTCCTACTGATAATTCTAATTTCAAAAGAGAACCCACAGTGGCGATGAACAACTCGATTTCACCTAGTTGTATCACTCACTACACACTGATGAAGACCTACGGTCTTCCATTGACCCTATTCAATTAACTTAGGGAGATATTTAATCTGACCAGTTTGGGCAAAAAATTACTGACCTTATAAATAATTGAAAAAGACTGGTTTATACTGGCACTATGACCAGTTTGTACTAAATGGGCTAATATTGAGCTGTTCACTTTCTTCATCAAACCTTTGTTAAGCCACGCTGGAAGGTGTTCACGAGCACGAAAATGTAAATTCCTAGAACTTCGACCAATGTAACTCGCTCCACAGGAGCAGTCGAACTGATAAATGCAAAATGAGGTGGTCATTCAGAGGGGATGTGGCGAGTGAAATATTAACTCAGAGACTACGTAGGACAATACAAAAATCTTTTAACGCCGGAAAACTGCGATTAGTGTTTTCTACGCGCCCAATGGTTACACCGAGATATTTAATCATTCGTTGTCCAAATTTCATGAATTAATTTTCTGTGGAAAAGTAGCAGAATCTGCTAGGAACTTCACAATCCTAGATCACATTATGGAGCAACGAAATAGTTTTATTGATCATCTACTTATGTAGGTTAAACTATTAGACTTTTACATAAACAAAACAGTTTTTTATCAACGAAAATACAAATAAAATTGACGATATTAAATACTGTTGTTTTGAGACCGAAATAGGCTTGATTCTTCCCTAATTCATTGACAGTTAATCTTTGGGATCATGGATTTTCAAAAATGATAGTTTAATCATTGGTTCAGAGTTATGGATCATTAGATAACTGTCTAATATCCCATTAAATAAATTATTACAGATCAAATACTTATCAAATAAAGTCCCTATTGCAAACTCTTAAATTATTAAAGTTGAGTGAACACTTAAACTAAACAACTCTTTACACAATTTATCATTTGGTAGATAGATCTTATTAAAATTAGTAGTTTATTTCAATAATATTGTGAGTGAATATGTTATACATTACTTTTAAATTATCGATCAATTTAAGCTAACAATTCTAGATCGGATAACCTCTGTTTTTCCGAAGAGGAAAATACACTATTTTTATCATGTATTGAAGTTGACATTATCTTCTTGAAGTTTAACAAAGAAAAAGAATTTAAGTATTATGGGAAGTCAATATTCAAATAATCAGTGATGAACTGTATGCTTATATGTTAAACTAATAAGAATATCAGTTGGTAAATGATTCAAGAGGAAATATTCAAATTTCTTTCTTGTAGTAATAATAATGAGGGAACCCAATCAATAATTTTTTTTACTGTTTTAAAAATGAGACTGTAAAAAGTGAACATTATGATAATTGTATAATGGCGAACATTAAATGGTCTAAAAATACATTACTTACTTACGTACTGACTCTTGTTACTCCTGATAGAGCATAGGCCGCCGACCAGCATTCTCCAACCCACTCTATCCTGGGCCTTCCTTTCTAGTTCTATCCAACTGTTGTCCATTCTTCTCATGTCTGTCTCCATTTCTCATAGTAATGTGTTCTTTGTTCTTCCTGTTCTCCTTTGGCCTTGAGGAATCCATGTGAGGAGTTGCCTTGTGACGCAGTTGAATGCTTTCTTCAATATGTGCCCTATCCATTCCCAGCACTTCTTCCTGGTTTCCTACTCCGCTGGGATCTGGTTTGTTCTCTCCGCTAGTAGGTTGTTGTTGATGATGTCTGGCCAATAGATACGAAGTATTTTGAGTAGACAGCTGTCAATAAACACTTGTATATTTCAGATGATGGCTTTCGCATTTCTCCAAGTCTCCTCACCATACATTTGTATTGAAAATTTTGACCTTGTTGTTGGTTGACAGAGACTTGTTTTGAGTTCCAGATGTTCCTTAGTTGAAGATATGTTGCTCTTGATTTGCCAATCTGCGCCTTCACACCTGCATCAGATCCACCGTGTTCATCGATGATGCTGACCAAATATCTAAAAGGACTTTACATCTTCCTAATCTTCTCCGTCAATTGTGATTGCATTTGTGCATGTTGTGAAGTATCGGAGAACCTTGCTTTTGCCTTTGTGTACGTTGAGATACATTGCTGCAGAGACTGCTACTACACTCTCAATCTTCTTCTGTATTTGGTTCTCGTAAACCGGCTTCTCAAAGACAAAATACAGATATTTAGAGTCTTGTCCCATTACAATATAAGAGAAGCTTAGTCAAATGATAGACCCATAAAGCTAGAACCTTTTGCTCTGATTACAGTCTTGAATAGGAACTAAGACGTATTTATGATTTACTACGTTCCCAACGTAATATACGTCTGCAACTAAACCGAAATTAAAATCACCAAAGGTACCAAAAATGTCTATATCCCTGAAATAACAGTTAAGAAGTGACATAGTAATTCAATGTATATGAATAACCTTAAAATGTGCATTCAATCCAACAAGATTGCCTCCTACTTTTTTTCAGCCAGCCAATAGCAAATTCATAAAATAAGGATAAATTGCCCAGTCCCTCTGCGTGTGTGTATTTACCTGTTCAACTACTCTAACAGAGCTAGTACCTTGGCGTTCTCTGCTCTTGTTCGGCTGGTATTGACTGTTGCCTTCTTGTTCCTCCTTTCTTGAATCTTATCCAGTTTATCAACAGTGATCCATTCCTTGTGGTGGTGCTTCTTGTGGCCCAGAAGCTCATGACATGCTGAAATGATTGTCTCTTTCATTCCTTTACAGTTGCTTTCTATAGTAGTTCCCTCTCCACTGGGTAGATCATGAAAGGCCTGGGACCTATTTTTGAGGACTATTTTGAGTTTGTCAGTATCCCGAAGAAAAGCCGTATTAAACGTTTGTGCTGTTGTCCGCCCCGTTGTCCGATGTTTCTTCAGTTTCAATTTCATGTTGGTGACCAGCAAGTGATGATTTGAGGCTATATCAGCTCCACTCTTGTTTCTCACATCCTCCATCGTCCTCCTGAACTTTTTGTTAATGCAAACACGGTCGATTTGGTTCTGCGTAGTGTGATCCGGTGAAGTCCATGTGGTTTTATGTATGCGTTTTTGTGGAAATATAGTGCCGCCTATGACCAGTTTATTGAAAGCACATAGGTTTGCAAATCTCTCATCATTTTTGTTTCTTTCTCCTAGTTCATGTCGTCCCATGATGTCTTCATATCCGGTGTTGTCCATTACAACCTTGGCATTTAGGTCACCCATCAGAATGGTTAAGTCCTTTGTTGGGTACTTCTTGACGATTGACTGTAGCCTATCGTAGAATTGATCTTTAACGTCTTCATTGTAGTCGTTGGTAGACGCATAGCATCGGATGACGTTCATTGAAATGCCCTCTTTCTTTGTTTTGAAGGAACTCGGCTTTCACCGTGAGCTGTCATAACTCTTCTAAATGAAGGCCTTCTGACTCCCAGGTCAGAGTTTAATTGGTTTGAATTAGTTTTTCTGGTTGGTTTTTTTAGCGAGTTAATTTTCTACGGGATGAGGTCGCTAACCCCATGCCCATCCTTCCTCATTTATTCAGGCTTGGGACGGGCAGTAGCCTCAGAAGGGCTCCAGACAGTGTTCTGGAAATACATCAATCAGTATAACTACGTAACAAGTATAGATGTCATATACCGTATATCTAACATTGGGAAATATCAAACAAATGATGATGATAAAGACGTCAATTGAAGTTATTAAGATACAAGATAGTTTCTAGTTTTTAATGGGACATTATTAAATTGTGAGAACAGTCCACGGGTGAACTCAAGGAAGCCCTAAGAAGCTCAAAAAGAGCCGAAGACATTCCATCCATTCATCTTTTGGAAGAATATTCCAGGATCCCTACATGGGGCTTTTCTACTAGACAAATGCTAAAAACCCCCTGTTGTCGGATTTGAGGACTATAATGATGATTTCTTCTTTAGTAAAGACTATGAGTACCTGACAGTTTTGTACCATAGTTGACACTATTTGGAATATCGGTCCTTTCACTTGTCTTCTGTCTTCTCATTTACGATTTGGGAGTGCTTTAGCGTTCGAGTGCTGAAGTTATACGCGATAAAACATTGCCACACAAGTTGATATAGACTATACGAAATATGGATAGCAGTGGAATTCATTTGGAATCAGTAGCTAAGTAGATAGTGCGATGGCGTTTGAAGCAAACAGTACTGGATTCGAGTGCAGGAGTGGAACTCAACTCTGAGATGCAAGTATATTCAGCTGACGAGTCGAGCATAGGACTAAATATACGTCCGGGATTCCTGTGCTAACCGCATTCCATTAAATCTTTACTAACTTGTGTCACAATAACTATATCGAGGCAATCCGCACAAGGTGCCCATATGTCTACCAAAACTGACCAAATTTCAGCCGAAAATATCAACAACGAGATTATCTTAACCATTTCAAATCGAAGAAAGATTGACTAATTCTCACACCCTATGTTCGTTTGTTGTTCTCCAAACTCTTTCACATCTCTTCTTCCATAGATTTATATTTCAAATGCTCCATCAAAATCATCCACGTGAGCTACAAATCTTCTCCACTATCTCATACAGTTCTTATTGCGTAATTTTCAATGATTATAATTTTACCAAGTTTATCTCTCCAAGTTTTGACCTGCTTCCTCTGTTGAAATATTTATTCAAACTGTTATTATTCTCATCGCTACTACTGTAGTGAACGTGAACACAAGCGGGGACAATCGAACGTAATTGAACACGAAATTACAGAATCTATTAGTAAAATCTGAGAACCATACATAAATATTTCATTCGCAAAAGGTCAATCAATTGTCTCAGACCTGACTGTTCCTTCATTTCTACAGCATTTATTCTTTGTTATCGCTCTCTTTTCTTTGATTTTCTTAACCTTCTGCTTCTAGGCATTTCACTTTCGATTGATGATACATACTTCTTATATCTATCGACATCAGTAACGTAGCCCATACTCGTCAACCCTTTAAAGCAGTCGTTCTTGCGGTGGTTCTGCTCGTCGTGCCACTTTCTTCTTTTCTACAGTCTGTGCCACGCTTTCCGTCAAAATATCGAGCCTGCGGCGCGTTGACCTTCACAGCGTGGTCGACTTGCCAGACCATCAATATTCGATATCCACCCAGCATCCGGGATGTTCAACGCCTGCTCTCCGGAGACCTGCTGAGCTATCTAGATCCGATATCCATCCAGTAACCGACATCAGTAGCACACTCCTAACTAGTACACCAGTAATTTTACTACTAATGTATAGCTTTGCCTTTTGTTATCAATTCAATATTCCTTATCATCGTAATGATTAACTGATAAATTAACTTGATTTGTTATATATATTTCACATACGCGTATAAATATTATCACATATTAAAGTGAAGCCTAATATAAATCTAAACGAACACAATCTTATTCACTTATCTGGGTTGTCTTAACTTATATGACAAGAGTTTTATTATTATTATAGATAGAAAATAGCTGTCCATTGCATCATACCACTTATTACTGGTGTAGATTACTTTCGAGTGTAAATTTTATTAAAGATTTTATTGATTTGTATTAAACAGATTCAAAATGTCATATTTCATTTTAGTGTTTTTGGCTAGTGTTTTTTTTAACGAGTAAGTTTCCTACGAGATGAGGTCGCTAATTTCATGCCTAATCCTACTCCTTTATCCGGGCTTTAGACCGGAAGTAGCTCTAAAGAAACTACAGACGGAGTTATACTTTATTTGATAATTTAAAACCAATAATAATTAAAATAAACTAGATAAATAAAGTTGAATTTTAATTCAGTATTCAGTTATACCAACACATACAGATGATTATAGAATACATTGTTTACAATATACCTTACTAGTATACAATACATAAATTCAATAAAATATTTATAATTACTCCCTTTGATAAATTACGATCATTTAATAAGAAGACGGAGATTATCAAAACTATGTGATATATTAGTGCAATACATTTCGAACAATCTGATCACACATATACTTGTTAAGAGCATTTATATATAAAAATAAAAGGTCAACTAGACTGGAAATGAGGTAAGAGGAGATAAGGATAATAATAATAACAATAGTAATAATAATAATAATAATGAGTAATAATAATCTGAACAGAATTCAAAACCTAGTCACTCTGGTTAATAAGTCAATATTACCAGGGTAGGTTTAAGGTAAGAACAAACTGTTTTTGAATACACAAAGGGGGTTTGAATTTTCATATGGCTAAGGCTTCAATAAACCTTAGTATACGCCCTTTTTACACTTTTATATAATACCACAAAAGTCGAGTTTAGATCAATCTTGTGCCCTGTTTCAATTATATGTTTAGCAATAGAGGATGATAGATGTTTATGCTCTGCTCTTATTGGGTAATATATCACATAGTTTTGATAATCTCCGTCTTCTTATTACATTATCGAAAAATATTTATAGTTTAATATGTGAATTAGTTTGTTACAGTATTTCACTGAGTTAAAACAATAGTGAAATGTATTTTACCTATATATATATATATAAGTTTAAACAATAAAAAAATATCTGACAATAGTGACATCATATAAGTCAAAATGAAATCACAATGATATCATATAATGAATCATTCAATGTAAACATATATGATCTGTTTAATAAATAAACAGATCAAGGAAAATTACATTAGATGTTTAACGAGAGAAAATATTTAGCTAGATAACTCTTTTTTGTACACATGGATACAGTGTGTTAGTTTGAAGTAAGAAACAAATAACCTAGAAACTATTCACTGATTGTTATGATTAAGTTTTAAACTTCTTTTGTTGTTGTTTTGTTTTGTTTTGTTTTTGATAAAAAAACAAACATTTTGTACACATTTGAATAAAGCAATACATAAAATGATAAAGAAGATAAATAGTCTAAAATTTGAATACATTTATGTATGTTCCAACCAATCGAAATGAAATTAGAACAGTTGTATTGTTATAAATGAGATATATTTTAAAACTGCTTAAATTAATATACTCAAAATTCTTGTTTTCACATACCTATTAAGGAGGGTAGTATACTAAGTAATATTTGAATCTACTGATAAATTTTAACGAATAGGTTTCAAAAAGGAATTGCAGGCTGTACAACTAGGTCACATGTCAAAACTAAACATAAAGCTTTATGTCTGGGTAGTAAGTTGTACCACTAGTTTTAAATCAATGAGTGATAAATAAAATGCACAAGATAATGGATAGATAACATTATGCTATCGATTGAAACTTCAATGAATAAAAAAGATGGACAAATTATCAATTAGTTGATTTCAAGTCGATCTTTTGGTATAATACATAGCTAACATCAGTAAAATGAATCTTATTTCAGAAGGTGTTTTGTGGATATCATAGTAATTTTTAGTAGTTGAGATCACGAGTCAGTTGAAGCTAGACCACCATTGAAAACCTTAATGCACTAGACAACCGTTTTTTTCTGCTGTAGGACTCTTCAGCAGTACATATCCATGATTCTGTCACGCGAGATTCGAACACAGGACCTATCAGTCTTGCGCACGAGCGCTTAACCATCAGACAACTGAGCCGGCTTCAATTGACTCATGATCTCAACTATGGTTGAGGAGATTATTAAGATTTTGATTGAGATCATGAATCGATTGACATGAGAATACCATTGAGAAAACAGGGTTAATAAGCTAATAATTGAAAAGATCAAAATGTAACTCAACAAGATATGATAAATTAGTGTGTCCGAAAGCTAGGATAACCCGTGTGGTCTCGACATAATACTAGACACTATAAACATTCACTTGATAAGTTTCTTAAGGTCATGATAACTAAGTTGATGCCGTTCTGCCAACTGCATCCAATTATTTTGCATAAAATATATTCCGATACATCTTATAAAGTATATGTGGTGAATAAACAATACTTTTACTGTACATGTAAATATTTTATGTTGTCCATAAACCGATAATAATAATACAATACAATACATTTTCATACTGGGTATCTCGAATTTGAGTTTTTGATTTTGTCTTGTTAAATTCCTAGACTTTTTGAGATCAGTAGTATTTTGTTAAATTATTTCAAATATTTTCTGGTGCCACAATTCAAGTAACTTGGGAAATTGCCCATCAACACGTCACCCAGAATAATTGGGAATTATTTGGAATGTTTTAATGCTTGGTGTTTGTTTATTAACTTCAAATAAGATAGCATTTCAGTTAATTTTACTACTGCTACTAGTAGAGAAACCTTGCACATCTTGACAAACTTATTCTACTTCTTAAGCAAAGATGGATAGTGGCTAGAAGTGGAATCCAGGACGCGCGCTTCGTTCTATATAGGACACGCCATCTGGATGTACCTGCATCCCAATGTTGATGTCCACTCCTGGACTCGAACCCAGTACCGTTCGCTTCAAACGCCATCGCGCTATCCATCTTTGCTTAAAAAGCTTATGACATAAGGCTATATCGAGGCATCCGCACAGGATGCACATATGCCAACATGAGATTGATCAACTGCAGTCCTAAATAATAATGGGAAGATACAAGTAAAACAACACCAAGTGAATCTATTCTACTTCTGTTCAACAAACTAAAGAGGTGACTAACATACTATCACATAACACATGAAAGAGCATACTTCAATAAATTATTTCGTGCTCCGAATCAGACTATTAGAGATTTCGCACTACAGTTTCAGATAAAAGCTTCTAAGTGTAATTTCGAAGAACAGCTGAATATTCAACTTCGTGACAGCCTAATTGCTGGTACAAACGCTTTTAAACTACAGAAGCAACTTATACAAAGTTCTTCCTGAATTTTTCAAATATCTAAAGATTTCTGTTTTACTTATGAAGATGTTGATAATGATCCTCGTGATGGCGTTACGAAGCAACATAAAGTTTTATTATCGAATTTGAATAGATTTTCTGCACTGTAGAAACTTCTAATGAGAACAGAGTCGATCCATTCAGACAAGTGAATAATTCGGAAAGCACTTTTGATTCGTCTTTGGGTATTCAATCCTGCCTTTCATATGGGAAGCTTTATCTTCGCATTTCATGTCAATTTCTTTATGGACGTCATCACAAGTGTGGAAAGGTTGAACGTACACAAAAACTTGTCCAAGCTCCACGTCATAGGACGTATAAAATCCACCTAGAACACTTAGAAATAAAGGGAGAGCCCATCTTCTTGAGTATCTGATTTCTACAGTACCGCTGAAGAAACTAAGTATATTCTAAATGAATTACAAGGGTCAAGTTATTTTTTTAAATAGACCTGGAAGATGAGTATTTGCAAATTTAATTGGATTAAATCTCTGGTGAACCAACTACTAATATTACACTATTCGGGTCGCTCAAATATAAATTCTTACAATTCCGATCAAATGTTTCTCCTGTGGAATATTTCAGAAGGTTATTAATCACATTATCACCGGTCTTAATAATGTTAAGTAGTATCAGAATGATATCATAGTTCGTGTTGAAAATATTAGGTTACATAATGAACGTCCCTTAAATTTATCCAGACACTTTTGTGACACAAATGTGTCTGTAAACTCATCCAAGTGTCAGTTTAAAATTAATTCCATCAATTTCCTAGTCTATGATGTAGATGCTAAGGGTACTAAACCTGATATGAGCCTACTAGCTACATTGAGTCAAGCACCGTCACCTGCGAGTTTCTCAGCACTTAGATCATATATTGATAATCTTCAGTTTTATTACAAATTTATTCCTAACTTTACAAAAGTGTTATCTTCACTTTTTTACTTGGTTTATAGAAAAGAGTTGGAATGGAAACAAAGACACAAGACTATACTAAGAAACACTTAACAGTTTTTAAATAGGGAGGCTTTCCTCAAACTGTTTTCACCGACTAAAATATCTATCCCAAGTATAGACACTTAGTGAACAAAGACTTCGCAGGGATACTAATAATAATAATTCCCCCTACAATCCAATCTTCAGTATTAGATGAGCTTCATTCCTCTCACCTCAGAGCAAAGAAAAAAAATCACTCGCTCGTCAGACTTGTTGGTGGCCTGAGATTGATGCTGATATAAGTCAGAAAACTGTTCCGCATGTTTGCATAGTTTATTTATTTATTTAAAAACGTAAATATTGGTACAAGGAGGCACCAAATATATATGCATCACACAAATCATTCGATTTGTGAGAGGGCTGGAATACTGCCTGGGAGCCCAAACCGAAGCAGGTGGTTTTCTTAGAGGGTCACACCCTGAGACATTTAACTAACGGTCTAATCCACAAGGTAGTGGAGCAACGTCAGGAGATGCAATCCCATGATAGATAGTAACCATTTAGTTCATACACCATTTGTTTCTACGGGATCCTGGAGCCCATGTCCACCATTGATTTGGAATCAGAGTTTTCCAACTCCCCTGAGAGCGTGTCCGCATTACCCAAAGGAACAACTGCTTGAGGCCGGTCACACACATTTCTGTGAGTAATTTTCATGTTAGCTCCGTACTTGTTGAGACCTTACCTTCCTATACTATATCCTTATATGTAATCTTCCTTTTATTTATTACCACCATTGAAATAACTACTTTTATGAATTCGGTGTTCATCTTGCTGTGCTAATGAAGTGTGGCAACTTGGACCGACGCGAATATGTGCCAGGTCCTGCGTTATAGCTGACTGACACTTCGTTGTTTAGAATATGTATATACATTATAGTAAATTACATTCCTTAATCTATAGTTATCAATAAATTACTTTTTATTTATCAATTATTACTGAGTAGTAATGTTTACGTTTACTATACAAACGAATAGACGAACAAACTAAAACTCTAAACATTCCAAAACAACAACCTAAGGGTGAATCAATAGACATAAGCATCAAACAGTTCGGTTTATTTATCATCCATCCAATGAAGATCACATCGGTACATTTACTTTTATTGATTAACAATGGAATGTTTGAAAAGTTCAAGGATATATTTATCTGTACATGTACATGTTTAGATGCGAATAAGAAAACAAATAGCAAATTAAAGTTTCAAGTTAAAATTTTTATAGCATAACTGAAGTATCATTATTGATTGAAATCATGAACTGATTGATGTTAGACCACCACCGAGAACCTGGAAGAACTGGACGACCCTTTCGTCCTCAGCAGTAAACATCCACGATCTCACTTGCGGGATTCGGACTCGGGTTAGACATTAACACCGTTGGATGCCGAGTCAGTGGTCTAGTAGGCTTGCGCGCCAGACTGATAGGACCTATATTCGTATCTCACGTAGCGGGATCGCGGATGCGTACTGTTGAGATGTCCCACAATAGGACGAAACGACGGTCTAGTGCTTTCAGGTCTTCAATGATGGTCTAACATCAATCGGTACATGATCTCAATCAATAACATAATAATCTCCACAACCGTATACTGAAGTTTAATTAATCGAAAATGAATAAACAGGTGAATTAAGAAATCATAGACAAATGAATAAGATCATTAATTCGCATTATTTGACCTTTCATTATGTACATTCCGAAAACAAGTTAGATTAAATTAATTACTATCTATTTCAAAGAAAAAATGAAGCATTTTTCAGTTCTATAATTCTTTACTAAACATAAAAGTTATGAGATTATGAATGTAGAATCATTTTATATTTGATTGAAATAATAAATTTATTCAGATGGTGTATAATGTGAAGATGAAGTCCATTCCATTCATGTGATATCATCGGCAAAAGATATTTCAAGAACTAAATCAAACATATGCTAAATTTTCACAATATTAATGTGAGAAATAAAAGTAAAGCCATAAGAAAAAGAATATCACATCGAAATTCCTCCAATTTCAATTGTATGTATGTATATAATTGCGAATATAAGACTGTTACCACTAATCGAGGAGCATAGGCAACATATCAGCAATCTCCATCTAACCCTGTTCTAAACAATCGTTTCCAGTTGCTATTCATCCTTTTCATGTCTACCTCCGATTCTCGAAGCAATATGTTGTTCTGCCTTCCTCTTTTCCATTTCACTTCAGGATTCCAGGTTACCGCTTGCCCCGTGATGTGGTTTGGTGATTTCCTCAATGTATGTCTTATGCACTTACAACGTGTTTACCTGATTTCGTCTCCAGCTGGAAACTGATTTGTTCTCTCCTACAGTAGATTGTTGATGATGGTATCCGGCCAACGGATATTGAGTATCTTGCGTAGACAACTGTTTATAAATACTTGTACATTTTTGGAGAAGTGTTTAGCAGTTCTCCAAGTTTCACTTCCCTGCAATATAACTAACTGTTTTGACGTTCGCATTAAACATTCAGACTTCGATATTGGTTGATACTCCACGTTCATCGATGACGCTACCGAGATACATGAAACCTTCCACCTGTTCCACAGCTTCTCCAACAACTGAGTTGGTATACTCGGAGTTGTATTTGAAGATGTTGACATTTTTGTATGTATATGGGATAGAAGGGCCAGGTTATTTACAAGTCCACATCTAATTGATTCCGATCTGTCCATGCTTTCCTTCAGATGTCGAGGTCTTCATAATACAGATCGGTTGCCGGGTCAAGTCCACACAGCTTATTCTTTCTTCCGAACAGGCAAATTGATTCACATTTTGACCTTGTCAATTATTCGCGTATCAACCTTACTTGTTTTTATATGAACGTATGTGTGCGCACTTCTAATCTAACTCATCATATGTCTGTAGCTTATTTTTATTTCGACTATAAATATCAATTCACAATTGGTTTTTTTGGAACTTGAGCGTATCATGTTTCGCTTCTGTTTTGAATCACCAAGCTACTTATTGAACTTCTTCTTCAATCAATACTGTTACCGCTAGTAACATACCTAATCGCATTCTAGCCAATGAGAATTCAAATGAGCTGCAATTCCTGAAGTCATAGATAACTGATTCATTTTGTTGATATTATAAATTGCAGCTGTTTTATGTCGAAATAGAATATAAACCTAATGAAGGCTACCTACTAAGACACGATTAGTCAAGTTTTATATTACGGCGATCTGTCACCAGAACTGTCTACCACAAATAATAATCAATGGGATTGTCGGCTTATCTCACCGCATATATATTTTCCACAAACACTCGAAAGGATACTACGTGACTGAAATCATAGAGAACCGAGAATATTTATATTGATAATTACTGAATAGTAACCAATGTTGTGTTTGTCCAGTTGTTTATACTGATCGAATTCTACGGAATAAGTTGCAAGCGATTCCAAGTCACTTAAACTTGTAGATATACACTTAGTTGATGAGAGTTAAGACACATGGAGTCTGGGTCGACAGACTATTTCCCAATCTCCTTCGAATATCCAATATCAAATATAAATTTATTTGACCAGTTGATCTAGCAACAAACTGGTGCTTTTAAACATTCTTATGTTTGCCTATTTTTAAACTTTCTTATTACATAAAAGGTGCAATCAGCTTTGTTTATTGTATGATATGGTTCGTGTTTGTATATGATGAACCTAAATTACATCCAAGAATATCTATGAAAGAAAAGAGATGGGACACAATTAGCTGTCCCATTGCAAATAATAACTAATAAGTAAACTTGAACGCCTTATTTCATTTAATACGTTAATTATTTCCTGAATAACAACAAATACATTCAAATTTTCTAGTCCGTTGTCTTATATTAAACAATTAACTGGAAAAATAAAAATGACACAAACATTCATTCCTTCAAATTCACTTGATGTTGTTTGCTTGTATCTTCCCATTGTTGTTTAGGACAGCAACTCATCAGTCTCTTATTGGCATATGTGCGGATTGCCTTAACGATAAGCAAAGATGGATAGTGGAATCTAAGTCACATCTTTTGTCTTATTTCCAGTTTATGCATGTTGTGACATATTTTTGATTCATATCATATATGAAATTCTATGTGTTTCTTAAAAATTCACCGATCACAGGCAATATATAGTGAATGAAATTTCTTCTCATACCACATACGAATACACACAATCTATGAGGTTAACACACTTTTCATTTTACACCACATGTCTCTTGCACACTCAAGTAAACATTGTTAAGGTTGATTGGATGATCTATTCAAAATACAATTAACCAGAGAACCATGTATTTATTTATATTTGATAAAATTTGATTATATTTCCTTGAAAAAGCTTGGACCAGATTGCCAGGCGAAATGTTGGATCTATTACTTCAAATTCATTTGCTGAGTTTTTACAAATACATGTTTTTCGTTTTTAATGTCAAATAATTACTGATTGGATCACACTAGTGGAACTTGGTCTAATTACATTAACCTCATTGATAAAATGAAACTTAGTAATACATATAATTAAGTAGACGCTAGATTCGTGAGTAAATGACGCACTTCAGAATCTTAATTAAAATATTTTACGGTTTTGTACATCAAGTCCCACTAACATGATATTTACACTCAGACATCTTTGCAAAGATAAAAAGCTATCTGTTGTTGGCACTCTACATCACTATCTTAAGTACAAAACAATAACTCACTCATCTGACATGTCATATTTTACCAACTTCACTGAAAAATAAACATATTCAGTGATTTCGTTTTATGTAACCAGTTATCCCCAAAGATAACGCGGGATGATTGTCAGATGGTGAAGATTTGTAGTTTAAGCGGATTCTTTCAATAGAGTTTCATTTTCTGGGCTGGATAGTCTGGTCGTGAAGCTTTCATTCACCTTCTGAATAACATGATCAGCACAAACTTCAAGTAGATGTGAGGTAGTGGAATCCCTTTACATATTATTAACAGTCTATTCCGTCGATCAACTAAGATCGATAGTATAGAGCAGCACATTGCTCCAGTTCATATAATACTAACATATGTCCACATTAAACCAACAAGTTTTTTTAATCTGGACAACAAGAGAGAATGATAGACAAGAAGATTCAGTCAAACACAAAACACATCAATTGTAATATTGCATACCGTCTGCAGTGTACACTACACACAAAACTACAACACATGGAATACACGATACACAATAAGACAACAAACAAACACCAATCATACAATTATGTAGTCAAGATATACCAAATCAAGACCACAAGATATGTGTAGAAGAAGTTGCTTGTATACAATGAAGTCAGAAAAACATATGCTCCACAAAACTTGGCATATGTAGATCAACTTCAACTTGATCTGTAAAAAGTCTTTAGCTGAGAGCATCGACGCTACAATAAAAAAACGAGGTTCGATGTGTTCCAAATACAAAACCATAAATCAGTAAGTTAGTGGTACAAAGGAAAGAAGAAAGAGATGAAAGAAATAATCTCCGTATTTAGGAAAATACAATTATTTATAATCAATAATCAATTCAGACCGATTTCCCTGTGCACCGATCATAGGAGCAGTTAATAATCTTGAAGAGAATTTAAATGCTGGTGCCATTACTTTACGATTAGTATTCAATTTTTCAACCTTTGCGTAACCATTCCAATGGTTACCATGGAAGTGGACTAAATCACCAGGAGATAAACCATGTTCGTTAATTGATATTAATACTTCATATGGTGAGGCTTGTTGTCCACCAAAGTAATATATATCGTCCAATGAACGAAATTGTTGACTTGCATCACCTAATTCTAAATGATTAGACTGCATCAATTCGTAAGCTAATCGACAAACCTGTTACAAGAAAGAATAGGATAAAATCGAAAGGAGCTCAAAGCTAAACTATTAAAATAAATGAATGAAATGAGGATAGGTGCCATTACCATGGTTTGACTTTATCACTTGAAATGGATTGAGGACTGAATAGATCGTTATTAATAAAAATAATATATTTGTAATATCCTTATGAGTAAGGAAAAATAGGGTTCTTAAATTTCTGAAGTTTCGTGACTCAGTGTAAGCCACTTCTTTAGAGAATAAATAACCAAATTAAATTAACTCAAGTTTAAATAGTACAAAGGAACAAAGCAAGAATATTAATGGAAGGATAGCTACAAACATGGCTGTTCATAATATACAGATAGATGGTTAGTAATGAAATTCAGTACTTGACATTTATCTTGCCTGGCGCTAATCAACTATTTATAATACGAGGTAAAAAAGCTTTGGAATTTACCTTTGGTACATTTCGTCAGTATTCCCTTATGAAACCACTACATGTTGATCCTCTAGCTTCTAAACTTCCATAGAAAATGTGAAGCGATTTATAAAAACAACTTATAGATCAACAACGAATAATCAGTTCAATGGGAGTAATCAAAAAGAGATCGTGAGTTACAATGAAACTGCTATATCGGGATAAATATTAAACAAAAGAGAACTTTCGGAACGATCCTATATGAAGTTATTGTTTACATTTTTGTTGTATAATTATTAAATAGTTTAACCGTCACATTTTTGTATTCCCCACTTGTAAGATTTTGTTTGATACAGGAATCGTTTTGTTTTTCCTATATCAAAATTAATTTATGAAGGACCTACCACTCAGTTCTCTTCCATTTATGGCACAGTTATGCCCATATTGTAATTCATTGACTCCATTAACATGTGGTCACGATTTCGCTCTACATCATTACAAGAGGTATTCATAGATTCGAAACGTATAATCAGATACTATCTGGTTGTTGTGTTGTTCCCTATTTTGATTATCGTGCAAGCGAGCGTGGGAAACTGAATACTGAGCCAATAATTAACTAGTTGCTCTTGGATGTTATCTCACATTTAGCATATCAATGGTTAGCTAACGGTCATTAGTACTAGATTTGTAGTTTAGGCGAACTAGTTGATGATAAGACTAGATCAGTACAACTGTTCTGCTGCCCTATAGTCCGATCTCATAGGTCCAAAATAACTAGGCAGTAAAATCTGTTTATTTTGACCGGCACATCAGAAACTAAATGCATACATGTCAAAATGAATTAGAAGTTGTAACACTGAATGAAACTATCAGGTAGTAATTTCCGAATCCAAGTGAATCCCACTTACCTAACATTTCGAATACATATTCAAAGAAGCTCTGTAGTATTTAGATTTCAAATAACTAGGATAGTCAACATTTTATCTCAAATTTACTTAAAATGACACATCACTTAACAAACCGATTTTTATCCACTTTATACATAAATCTATATTATTCAGACAATTTTCAGCTCGCAGCATCACAAAATTAAAGTCTAACTCGATCAACGTAGGATCAAGAAATGATCGGCATTCAAACAAAGCTGGTTCGAATTTCACATCACAGACACGAGATTACAAGTTATCATGATCGCCATCAAAACAAGAAATTTAACCTACCTGTGAAGAAAAAGTGCAAACTAAATAATTCGTTCTTGATAAAGCGAACACGTCAGTTACCACACCCATAATAGAATCTTCAGTTTTTCGGCTGAAGAGAGAAGCTGAATTAGCACGTCCACGATTACCATAAAATATATAGTTGGGATATTTTGATTTAGCCTCATCAAATACACTAGGGTCGTCTGTAGCTATATACACACGTCGTTGTACTGATTTCAATTGGTGATATACATTATGACGAAACGGCGATTTGATGTCATTTCTCCACTCCTAATCGAAAGAATTTATGAAACTTATTTTATACCAAAATAAAAATTACTAGATTATAAAACAAGAAGATTTTGTAAAAAAAAAAAATGCAAGATAAAAATATCAGAAGTCAATCAACACTGGAAATACTGCTCGTTTCACAATACACATAAAACGAGACTGATTACAAACCATGTCAGGTATATCCACATGTCGAGGAATTTCTATACCTGAAAAAAAATGTTTACCATCTCTGATACAGAGTATATAAATAATCATTAACTTGATAAAATAGTTTTATGTCTTCGTTTCTATTAATCCACTGCTAGTTGAAATCTTGAAATATCGGTCTATATATTTGGCGAGCAATAAATATAACTGAACAACACTGATTTTAACTAGATTTTTATTAGGCCTTACTCCAATATATAGTAGTAATTACTGTTGAGCAATACAGTTTCAGAAAGATAAAAAATTATCGACAGTGATGAACTCAGTGGATTGAATTTTCACAACTAGAGATATAAACATTATTGAACTAAAAAACTCAGAGACTTGAGGTAATTTCAGATAATCATTGACCTATAATAAGGTTATTAGACCTTGAGTGTGTTAGCCTATAAAAAGAGTATGTCATGTACTTTATTTGCAATGGCCATGATTAGTTTATCAGCTGAAACACTGTTGTGGTGTCTGTTATATCTTGATCGTCGCTGATTGTTGTGCCGGAAAAACGCTGATCACTTATACTTGGAACGAGGGACCCCTGCAATTCCCACGACGTATAAGTAAGAACACAAAGACTGGTATAAGTGAAGATTTATTAGCCACAAAACACTATGACGATGATGATAATGATGATGATCTAGTAGAAAATACACTCATTTATATATTGATTGAACACCCATTTCGATTAATAATTATATATGAAAAATACTCAGAGTTATCACAAATCGCACATAGAGCATAGTTCAGGTCAATGGAATACATGAATATCGTATATTATACAAGATAAAATATCATCCTAGCAAAGAAAACAAATACTACATTGAGTAATCGAAACGGGAGTAATCTTGAACAAAACTTATAATAAGTAAATCAATCGAAAATTGACTTTTCTTTCCATCCTATAAATATCCGAATTCAAAAAAAAAAAATGGTTACTTAAAAAAAACTGTGACGATGCCTTTACTCGCAGATGTATTCACATGATGGCTAGTGGACAAAGTGAAGTTATTTCTCGATGAATCTGGTTACAATAAAACATTTACTGTATACATGAAAATTATTGCTTAAATACTTACTTCAGTTCTAGACATCATTTGACGTTTGGCATCTATGAATTGGAAATAGCTCTCAACTTCAGTCATATATTCTTCTAAACTATGAAAACTCGCTTCAGTATTTATCTAAAAAAAAGTACAAAAAACGAAATGATTAAGAAAAGGGTTAACTTAATAATTTATTCACATAAATCACGAAAGGCTTAGACGAAACAGTACTTTTTCATATTCATTAAGGTTCACAAAAAGTAACTTGTTCACGAACTGTACAAGGTATCTACCAACGAGTAGGTCAAATGTTAACCACCTAATACTATTGTGGCGTGTGCTACTTATGTAGACATAAGTAGTATATCACGTGAGTCATGAACAGAATGTCTGGCAGCAGAAAGACGAGAAGATCGAACAACAAAGAATGAAGAAAGAATACAATTTGTATGAAAATGCAAGAACAAAAGGATTCTGAGTCATTTGAGACAATTGATGAACAATTTGCAAATTAACGATATAGTATATAGTTGTTGGATTTTACTAACTAGTTCTGTAATTTGTTGTTAAATACATTCGATTGTCCCCACATGTGTTCTTGTTCACAACATTTGGTGTCGCTGCCAGGACTGAAAGGTTTATTTCTGCTTACTTGAATTACTCAGTAAAATAAGAAGAATCTGAAGATGAGACAACTAAACACAATGTTGCACCTGGTACATCTGTCAATCGGTTTAAGTTAACATAGCACGTTAGTACAGTGAGATAAAATTATTTCAAGATAAATCTCAGAGCATTAGAAGTAATAACAGTACCAGCAATATTAAAAAAATTAGGTAAGCAAAAACAAGATATATGTACGGAGATTTCAGAACTCTGGTTCTAGAGGAAAACAAGAAGTGAATGAAATAGAAAAAATTATGTGGAATTTAGAAATTTGGAATCTAGGGGAAGATAAAGAGTGGATGCCCTTTAGGAATTGCGAAAGATTTTGAGTCATGTCATTCAAAGTCCCTAACCGTTGGTTGCTATAATCACGTAGAACCCAAACAGGCAGTCAAGATCTACCTACATGATTAGACCAATTGTCAATGACTTCACAGACTAGAGTCACGTCTTGACCCGTTCGCAATTAGCTTTCCTCCAACCTGCTCCTACACCAGACATTTTCGAGGTTGACAGTGGGCGGCCATACGTAACACACGTCACAACCACCGTTGCCAGTGGATACTTATTGTCTCATCACTTGACTCCCATCATTATCAAGTTCCTTATCCCCAAACCCTTGTTCGGTGGTCTCAAAACATACGAGCAATAATTCAAAGACATTTACTATCAAATGCTAGTAACCTAAGAATATCCTTTATTTTTAATGGCCATACTTCACACTCACAGATAAACGGATCGAAATGCTGAGCAGTAAACTTGCCCTTTGGTTGCAAAAATGATAGCTCACCTACATTGTAAGTGACACAAGTTGTCAAAAACCAGTCGAGCATTTTGAATCCGTGTGTAGATATTGTTAGACACCAGTTCAATAAAACTCATGAAACTCTCAAGATAAGTCAAGCGATCGCTCAACTACTTGACTCGCTATCAATAATTCAAGCGCTGATCCAGGACAGTCCTGGAGCAACATTTCTCACTATTATTTAGGGCGGTTAGGAGACTGTATTTTTCAGTCTTCACTAAACAGAACTATACCATCTGCGTACTCCAAGTCAACAAATAAATATCCTTATTTACTTATTTGAACACATAAATATTGGTACAAGAGGGCACCAAATATATATGCACCACACAAAATTTTATTTGTGTGTGGGCTGTGATAGTGCCCGGGTGCCCAGTAGAAGATCAATAACTAAGACGTTAGACGAGAGCGTTATCTCCAAAAGAATGTCTATGATGAAGTTAATTAAAAATGAGAAAAGTGGAAAATCGTGACAAACACCACTTAAAATTATCAGTTCCAATCACAGTTGACTTGACCAGTAGCGTTTGGGTCGAGACTCAGAACAATCGCGATGTACTTCTTTGGTACGCCTTTCAAAGACAGACACTCTAACAAAAACTCACGACCAACAGCGTCGAACACCGCCTTAAGATCAAGGGATACAAGCAAAATCAGACATCAAAAAGTAATTTTTTGTTCCAGAACCCGCCAAAAAGTAAGTATTCAGTCTATAAATCCATGTTCAGGTATGAAACGAGACTGAATTTTTCAGGTTTGCTCTTCTCAAGTCTTGGTTAAGAGTTGAAGCTAATATTTTAGGCACTATATTAGTTAAACTAATTCTTCTATGATTGTCACAAAATAATTTTTATCCTTTCTTGTAGACTGCGACGACCAGCGATTCAAACCAGTCAGATGGAATCACGTCCAGTTCCCAAATTCTACCTAAGATGTTATTCAATCTAACTGTTAAAACTGGGCTGCGATCCTTGATTTTCGGGGCTAATTCAACTGGACCTTTAATCGTTTAAATTGCCTAAATCCATTCTTATTTTAGCCCAATATTAGCTTATTAGTTTTACAGAGCTTCTTTAATTACCCACATCTTGTCGAAATTTCATAAACCTATATTATCATCAATTTGCTATCTCACTGTTAATTCGCTGTTTATACTTCTTCACGACGTTGAGGATGATAAAAATTACTCTACTAACCATTCAACCGATTTCCTTGCAATATCACACATACAAGTAAAATGCAGAGAAAACTAGCAAACACTTCGTTATCTAAATGACTTTACAGTTGATTTCTCATTTCATGGTGTATGAACCAATTCTTGGTCACCGGCTACCATAGGACTGCATCTCCTAACGTTGTTCCACTGCCTTGTGGATGAGACCTTTAGGTCGAAGGCTCGGGGCGTGACCCCCTAAGGAAACCACCTGTTTCGGTCTGGGCACCCGGTAGTATCACAGCCCACACACAAATCAAGTGGCTTGTGTGGCGCATACGTATTCGGTGCCACTTTGTACCAATATTTATGTGTTCCAATAAATAAATCATTTCATCTAAGAAACAATTCTCAAACGATTTCAAAAATCGTTAAAAATCGTTAATAAACTTGACAGATGAATATTTTTTGTCCACTATCATTTCAACATGATGGGGCTGTTATTTCAGTTTGCTGTAAATCAATAAGATATACTACTCAATAAAAGTTATTTCACCCAGTTCACAGTTTGCTATACTATTTAAGTTACCCTACCTCTCCACATTGTTTAAATCTTTTTCAGTATACCACTGATTAGATTTGTTCTATGAAATTGAAGTGATTCTCGGGTGGTCAAATATCTTTAAGATGGTTAGGGAAACTTGTATATCGACATGAGTTATGTTTTATAATTAGTCATTTCATTCAATGATGTGCAATTTTATTCACAAATCTAACCGTAAATAATCACGTCGTCACACTAGTTAAGCAAAAGAAAATGAAAAATTGTATAATAAGAGTACACAAACTCACTTTATCCGTACGTCGGACATGAATACCAACAACTGGATTCTCAGATTGATCGTCGAATATTTTAAATTCTTCAGTGAAGTTAAATGATGGACGCATTAAAAATTTACCCAACTGACCAATGAACCACACAAATGGGGCACCATGTAAACGAGTAAGTAATTTGCTCAAATGGCTGGGAACAGCTTGAGGGATCCAATCAAATGAAGAGCTTATTGTGTCTATGTGCGGACACGTGATTGCTTGATAGGTATTAAACGCCTTCCCAGCAAAAACTACGAATGAGAAAAGTCAAGAAAAATTAACAAAAACATCTCTAACCCATCTAATTTTGAACAACCATACCCATAGGTGATCAAACGCTGCAAACTTTAAGATTGGCTGAGGATGACCTAATTTCCCATCAGCAGAATAAGAACTAGATGTATTACGGAATCAAAATCACCAAAAATAAAAGATAGCATGATAGTAACTTGTTATACAAATCGCCCAAGAGAGTCGCAAAACTGAACCCAAGATTGTAGAAAAGTAAAATGGATAAGCGGCTTACGGAATCACAAATAAATAATTTGAAGGGATACGTATTTATTTCTTATGAACAGAATACATAGTGTAAAAGACGTCTGAACAACCAATGAAGTAAAGTGTTAGGTTATTGAATTTAGTACTAGACTTAAAACAAATGGATCAGGAGGTCAAACCTCTGTCTAGTACTATGTTCAAGGTAACTGAATGGTATTTCCAGCACTTGGTAAGTGGATTATATTTACAGTAAAGAATAAACATGAGGAAACTTGCTAGAAAAAGGAAAAGTTAAGGAAACATCGAACATAATAAAATCAATGGATTTTATGCAGAACATTCATTTGTCGTCCGAAAACACAAAACATGTTACTTTCAGATATAATTACTAATTTATTTTGAAACATAAATAAACTAGAATTCAAACTAAAAACAATATGGATGACACAGACCAATTGATAATAAATTGACATACTTCTACTCTACAAATCCTTTACGAGAAACATCACAGACAGAGTAAAGAAAAATTATGCAGACATCTTGCTTTATGTATACGTTAATGCCAACCTTGAGTACCATAATATAGGCCTACTTATGTGCAAGCCTGAAGTCAAGGAAGAACGTCAGGTAGCATATAAGCAGTTGGTATGCAGAAAATTCTTTCCAGGCAAAAGCTAATATTTGCAGAAAGTTCCAGAAGACAATCACTATTATCTGACAGGAGACGGGGAACTCACTGTTTGGTAAACAATCGACTTTCATCTGTGTCTAGATGACTTAATGTGTCGAAAGCTTAGTTGGTAATAAACAACACTTTTAACTTCACCAATAATGTGAGGTTAAAATACAAATCCGAAAAGAAACATTGAATTCAGTGTCGTAGGATCGTAGCCTTATGAGATTACGACTAATGGTAAAATGACTCCAGGTTGTGGTGATCCAGAAAATTTCTCGCAAAAGACAAGCAAGGATCAGGAAACACTAAGAAGCATTTCATCCAATCAGTGTTCAATTGGAGTTTAGCCAGAAAACATCAAGTATGTGAAACGTCACATGTAGAGGTTCTGATTGGCTGATTGTTATACCGCTACTATGTTTAGTAGCATTCCAGAATCTTCGAGCAACCCAAGGACATTTAGAATATTATAAAAACCCTCTATTTTCTGTTTTAAAATGAACCTTGGAGTAAAGTACTTTTCGCATACTTTGCGCCTTCTCTCTCGTGTTCAGGTCGCTGTATAGTTCTAGCTTGGGGGTTTCAAGAATAGCCTAGGAGCCGAGTATAGCGTTCAAATCGCAAGACTTATCAATTTAGACAATCGATAAAAAGTTTGATCTAGTCAAGCTAACTCCCAAAATGGGTGTGGAGAAAACATAAAAACAATGTCTTGTACAGATTACCATTTACTGAAATTTATCCACCCTTCTCTTAGTTTGTATCTAATTGTGTGCACCCAAATATGATACATGTCTGGTATACGGATGGAAAAAAATCCATTACTTTACATTAGTAGTGGACGATCTACGTTTACGACAGTAATCCGCTATTGAGTTGTGGATGTCAGCCTTCAAACACTTTAAGCAAAACGATAGTGGTCACAAAATTAGGAGCTAAGGGAAGGATAATAGAAAAAATTGCTTATATAAACGAATCTTTGAAGTCTGACATTAATTTTTGAAGCACAAAGTAAATTGGGCTAGGACCAGCTAAATTATAGCCACAGATTCACAATTTTTTATTTGAAAAAATAAAGATTGGTTCGAAGGGACACCAAATACATACGTGCCACACAATAACAATGAGGCTGTGAAGCGGGGAATGTAAAATGCATATAAATAAAAGAACAATAACGAACACAAATTAGTGTATGAGAGTGAAATAATAATAATAATGAAAGAGGTAGTTTAGTTAGCAAAAAAACAAGCAGATAGAATTCCTTCAGTTAAAGAACTTACGTTCATTTCTTATGAAGAAAGTAAAATAAAGTTACAGCAGGATCACCACTGGCTTCTATTCTGAGCCATGTCTGATAACGTCTCTAGACACTGTGTTGCACCATCTCTAGGACCCCAGCCAGCGAGTCGTGAAAGACCAACACAAGCCAGCCCTTTACAGCTTTCTTTAATACAACGACACCATGTCATACACTGACCACTTCTCCGCATTTTCCAACCAGTCTCAGAGTCGGCGAATAATGCACGACGTGCCCTGGTACGGCCGACAGTGAGAAGAGTCCGCTATCCCTCTCGAAAAGCTCTCATATGGCCACACGTATATAGCCTCTGCCATGGAAGTTCTACTCATTGCCTTCACGTGGCAGGGGTGTGGTTTACGAAAATGAGAGGACGAAAAGCGAATGTCCAGCGCTTTAACCGGATACAAAACCAATGGTGCACATGGGCTCCAGTATCCTGAAGAAACAAATGGCGTATGAACCAATTGTTGGTCACCGGCTACCATGGGACTGCATCTCCTTACGATGCCCCACTGCCTTGTGGGTCAGACGTTCAGGTCGAAGGCTTGGGGTGTGGCCCCTAAGAAAACCACCTGCTCCGGTTTGGTCACCCTGGCAGTATCACAGCCCTCACACATATCCAATGAGATATGTGTGGCGCATATGTATTTGGTGCCTCCTTGTACCAATATCTATGTGTTAAAACAAATAAATAAATAAAATTCTCTGGGACGACATTCGTAGAACATGTCCAAGCCCACGAACTCAATGTTTCAGGATGGTGACACCAATTGGATTACCGTCTCTGCGCCTGAATACACGATGCCAAACCTCTGCATTGCCACTGGATGTCAGCAATCCTTCGGAAACAACGATGATCGAAAACAGAGAGTCGTCTAACATCCTCAACTCGGAGAGGCCAGGTTTCACAAGCATAGAGCAAAACTGCTCTCACCGTCGCGTTGTAGATCCGACCTTTTACAGCCAGACTAACATCACGAAGGCGCCAAAGATGGCCCAGATTGGCATAAGCCGCTCTGGCTTTCACTATACGTGCATTGATCTCATCACTCACACCACAACCAGCACTTATGCGGCTACCTAGATACACGAACTTCTCGACTACTTCTATCTGCTCACCATCCAGAGTGAGTACAGGATTAGAATCCTGCCAGTCTTGTAGAAGTACTTTGCACTTCGAAGGTGCAAAGCACATACCATACCTACGGACACTGATTGCCAACTGATTAAGTGCGGATTGCATGGCTTGGGCATTCTCGCACAGTAAGACAATATCATCCGCATACTCAAGGTCGAGAAGTCTTTCTCCAGGCAACAGATCCACACCACCATTACTTACATCCGTCAGAGCTGTTTCCAGAATATCATCGATGGCAAAGTTGAAGAGGAATGGTGAGATTGGGCAACCCTGCCTAACCCCACTGCTCGAATGGAATAGTGGAGAAAGGTGGTTGTATGCCCTCACTCTGCCTGAGGTGTTTGTATATAGGGCTTTTAGGATGTTAATAAGCTTCTCAGACACACCCTTTTTTAAAAGACAACCCCAGAGAACAGTTCTTTCAATGAGTCAAATGCGACCCTACTGTCAAGAAACACTACGATTGTTGGCCTGCAATAAGCATGATGGTATTCTAACATTTAGCGGAGGGTGAAGATATGATCAAAACATCCTTGATTAGAACGAAAACCGGCCCGCTCCTCGTGAGTCAGTCTTTCATGGGTTTTGAGCAACCTATGGAGTATGACGGAAGACAATAGTTTGGACGCAATCGGAAGTAGACTTATCCCCCGATAGCTGTTACAGAGATGACGATATTGAGACGCTCTAATTTCCGAACTTTTATAAACAACTCGGTCAGTCCCTCAACCAGAAAATCACCACCATCTTTAAAAAAACCGAGGGTAAGTCATCTGGGCCCGGTGATTTGTAGCGCTCCAAAAGTTGGAGTTCCTTGCAGACTTCCGCCTTCCATGGACGGCAAAAGTCTGGTCGATGTTGCTGGAGCAGCAGGTCAGTTGAACTGCCCTTCGAAGAATTCTGCCCATCGTCCAAGACGTCGATGGATGTTGGTGATTGGCACCCCGTCATCCTCGCAAATTGTTTCGCTCACACCAGACTTCTTGCTGCCAGTGAATCGGATGAGTTGGAAGAGCTTCCGGCAGTTACCAAATGTAACTGCTAATACCAATACATTGGCACACTCCGACCACCAGGTTTCTTGGTTCTTACGCAAGTTTTGCACAATTTCATTGTGTAACAGTATTCATTTGTGAACAAACTCGTGGTCACCCGGAGTAGACCAACTGGCTTCAACAAGCTGTAAGGAGCCTAAAAAACCTAGTGCTTATACGCGGTGTGTTTCGCGAAGCCGCAAGCGACTTTACTCGACATTTCCATAGCGTCATGCAATTGCAACCAATTCTCATCTATACTTCTCGGTGGAATGGTAGCTAGCCTTGCACCTAGTCCGCTTTGATATTTAGTCGCAACAGAAGCTGAAACTAATTTACTGACACCGATCCGTATGGGACGAATGTAAGACTACCACAAACAAGGGCATGATCAGAGTACAGATAGGTACTCCAAAGGGAGCATGCCAGACAGCACATCGGTGATGACTGTGCCGAAAGTTAGTGCTAGCCAGAAATAGGTTGTGGTCTGTGCACAGTTGCAGTAGACGGCCACCGTTATCTGACCTTCGACCAACAAGTCCCCACCGGCCACCTAAACGACTCTCTTCCGTGCCTAGACACCTGATTTGTGCCCTCAAGTTTCCAATTAGTACTACAATATCTGTCGGATGTATTTTCTGTAGAACACCTAACAGGTGGTAGGACTAATCCATGATTGCATCCGGGTTGCAATATGTCGGAGCGTATGCAGAAATGACGAAAACATATTTCTCATACTGATTTCTGCTCACTTTGATGGAGCTTTCTAATCTAACAGGACATAACCGAATGTTAATGGGGACCCAATCATTCAGCGACACCAACGCCAGCAAAACCAGACGATGACACAGGGTCCCCAGATAAACGCACGTGAAGCAAGCTCTTTGAAGATGGGAAACCGAAAGTGTCTCTTAGTTCCCTTAAGAACTGGCACTCTGGGGTATCGTTGTATAAACATAGGATTTTTCCACTGTCAATATGAAAAACACAAGTTGGACATTTTGAGCTAAACATTTCAAAATACTTTTTATTCGCTATCCATCAGGAAGATAACTCCGTCTGCAACACTTTTAGAATTACTACCGATCCCAATCTCAGGTGAAGAAGAAGGGTCCGGTACAGGGTAAGCAACCCAACCTAACTAGAGTAGTGAGTTAAACTGACTAAACTGCTCCGGAACTCGGTCTTGATTAATAGGGATTATGAAACTTCGTGGTGAAACCTAAGACTTTGAGGGTCACAATGCCAGTGTTCCTTTTACCGACTATCCAAAGCATATATATGAGATATAGAATGTACAAGCGACGTAGAAGACTGAAAGGCTTATTCCAACAGCCGTAGAAATGAGAAAATGCAGCCTCGTATTGCTTGAAATAAATGAAACTCATCAAAAATAATCTGGACAAGAAAGACTAACTTCAAGAGAGATTTTGTAATCTGGTCATTAAGAATAAATCAAATAAAAAGATTTGGCACTAAACCTTTCCAAAGAAACACTAAAAGCACTTATAGAATAAGAGACCCATGGCTTCAGGATCATCAAACTATCCTTCAAAACGAAGAATGAAAAGATCACAATGAATGTCTCCCAGTACTACTTCGCACAATATCAATGGTGGCAGCAAAAATAATAAAAGCTAATTTTATGAGGCTTCAGTCCACCAAGAAAAGACCTAATCATTAAAGAAGGAGTAGACAACGACGGGCATCAAAACATGAGGCGACATGGACTGAAGGAAAGAAAAGAGAATGAGACAATAGTGAATTTCTGTACTTCGACAACGTGGTCCTAGGTAGAAGCATTTATCCCCGTGAATCTATGCACAAAGCTACTTGAGTTGCACTGATTAACACTATGGAGAACCCAGTAGATGTAGAGCTAACCCCAAGAATATTTTATGTTCTCTGCTGAAAGATCTGGGAAAAAGAACAAGTACAGAAAGAATGGAGAGAGGAAAACCTTATTAAGATAACAAACAAAAAAGATTTTAATGAGTTTGAAAACCATCGAAGTACCATACCACTTTCAGTAACAGACAAGGTTATCAACATTGTTGTTGAACCGAATCAAAAATCCAATTGGCAGCCGAATTAGAGAAAGATAAAAAAGTTTAAGCAGACCAAAAAACAGATGGCACTGGTAACTGGAAAGAGACACTAAAATCATCAATACGACTTCGGAACAACTGAGTAAGAGACCATATGAAAGAGAAATTTAGAGATCTCTTTCAGAAGCCTAGAGCTCAAGAGGCATAGCAGGCCTAAGTAAGTCATAAGAAAGATGTCACTTGTAAACAGATAAGTTATTTGTAGAAACAAATCTTTTGTGTATTGATATCAAATAAAGTGGACATTATCGCACCACATCACACTAGCATAATTCTTAAGATAAATGAAGAACGGCAAGATTACACTGGAACTATAAATATTGTTTAAAGAAAGCTTACAATCAGAATGGATATTTGACTGAATGTCATTTACACTGCATTTCTGAGATAATGGCAAAAAGTTTTTTATCCACCATTGTGTGTATTCCTCCCCATCAGTAGGATTCAAGATTAATGTACGCCCAGTTGCATAGGCCATTTGAAAACAATGCATTAAATGATGGGCATTACAACCGAATGCACAAGGTCTATTTAACGAGGCAACCACATATTTAGCTTTTGTACAACTTGAGGGATTCTGTAAACAAAACAATTACAAAATAAACGAAGTAGAATATAAATAACTCGTAAATAATTAAATATATTAGTATATAAATCATAGATTATTGTACAGAATTTTATAACAGTGAAATACAAATTCAACCCCCCCCCCATACTTTGTTATTGCGATTGATTCTAAGCTATGGTATTCAACATCTTTAAACACTGATCGCGGTTATCATGTGAACCTCAACTAGGTATTCTGCACCTACCTACATGGCTCAGTACAATAGTTAGTGACTTCATGGACTGATGTCACGTTTAGGTTTGGCTGGGCCTAGCGATTATTATTTAACGTGTCAATGATAATATGATACATCCAGTAAAGATATATTCACTTTTAGTTTCATCTTAGATTCTGAATCCCGAAATCTTCTACTCCTTTTTTGTTATTATACTTAATTTTTCCTACTACAACTACTGTAGTGAAGCAGAACACTAGTGAAGACAACCAAATTGTATTTAGCTCAAATTACAGTTAATTGGTAAAATAGAAAAACCATATATTAAATCGCTAATTTGCAAAATATCAATCCATTATATCAAACTGAACTGTTCCTGTTGCAAATATCAATCCATTGACTGATATTTATTGTTCATGAGTTTTCATATAAATTCCATTGTGTTCCCGCTCTACCTTTCTCGATCTTCCCCCATCTTCTGCTGCTAGACATTACGTTTTTAACTCGCGTCACACACTACTTATTATATCAATATAAGTAGCGCGCACCACACTACAACTGATACTGTTAATACCGGTATAGAGAGCCTATCAGTAGTAGCCTAATGAGAAGCTAAATCGATGGCAATCAGAAGTGAACTAAACGACAAGTGCATTTCATTGCCTAGGAAACGGACCAACTTCATAAATTTTAGAGTGGTATATATATATATATATATATATATATATATATATATATATATATATATATATATGAGTATTTGTGTATTTTATTCGGTAGCCCAATACACTTTCTCGCTCACTCTTGTGCCCTCACTCAAGTATTATTTATTTATTATAACAAATAGATATTGGTACAAGGAGGCACCAAATATATATGCGCCACACAAATCTCAATTGATTTGTGTGAGGGCTGTGATACTGCCAGGGTGCCCAAACCGAAGCAGGTGGTTTTCTTAGGAGGCCACACCCCAAGCCTTCGACCTGAACGTCTGACCCACAAGGCAGTTGGGCATCGTAAGGAGATGCAGTCCCATGGTAGCCGGTGACCAACAATTGGTTCATACGCCATTTGTTTCTTCAGGATACTGGAGCCCATGTGCACCATTGGTTTTGTATCCGGTTAAAGCGCTGGACATTCGCTTTTCGTCCTCTCATTTTCGTAAACCACACCCCTGCCACGTGAAGGCAATCAGTAGGACTTCCATGGCAGAGGCTATATACGCGTGGCCATGTGAGAGCATTTCGAGAGGGATAGCGGACTCTCCCCACTCTCGGCCGTACCAGGGCATTTGGGGGCAATAGGAACAATAACGGGGCGGATTTGCAGGCATATAGAATACAAGTACTTAGTTGAGGAATTAGAGCCCCGAATGAAGAGCCTTCTCTCCATCACGAAATGCTCTCACATGACCACGCGTACACAGACACTGATAGTGAAGTACTACTCATTGCCTTCTTGCGGCGTTACTGTTGTTTGTGAAATTGAGAGGACGAAAAGAGAATGTTAGGCGTTCTAACCAGGTTGCTGGACACGGAGGATCCACCTAGAGGAGTTGGAGAACGCTGATTCCAAACCAATGGTGGACATGGGCTCCAGGATCCTGTAGGAACAAATGGCGTATGAACCGAATGCTTATTAGCTACCGTGGGATTGCATCTCCTGACGTTGCTCCACTACCTTGTGGATTAGACCTTTAGTTAAATGTCTCAGGGTGTGACCCTCTAAGAAAACCACCTGCTTCGGTTTGGGCGTCCAGGCAGTATTCCAGCCCTCTCACAAATCGAATGATTTGTGTGATGCATATATATTTGGTGCCTCCTTCTACCAATCTTTATGTGTTTAAATAAATAAATAAAATAATAAACGTAGCACACCATGTATCAGTATCAGATTTTGGACACCGCCCATCACAACAAATACTTTTACTGTTGTGATTCACGTTGATAATTTCATTTCGTTGTGCTAATGTGGTGGAACAACTTGGGTCGATTCATATACATGTAGGGCTTTATGTTGCATATGACTGACTGATTGACAAAACGAAAGTAACAGGCTGAATAGCAAAAAAGACGAAGTAATAATAGTATCATTGATGGTGAAAAGGACTTAATACTGAAAACGCGGCTGGAATTGAAGGAATGGAAAGGAGTTACGTGTGAAAGAATATATGAAGCCAAAACATAGAGTAAAATAAACATTAAGTGTATCTGAATCATCGCTAGCAGTTTTGAGACATATCATTCAAAACCATTAATTATTAATCACTTGGACCCCAACCAGGTAACCTGGATCTATGAAAAGTACCCGAAAAAACAGTAAATGATTACAGAGACTGATACCATATTTTGAGTTGATCGCTTCTAGCTTTTTTTCCAACTTGCTATCAGTGGACATCGAGGAAGGCAGTGAGTAGACTATACTTCTTAAACCCTTCAGTCGATAAAAATTCACAGAACCATCAACCAACTTGATATAATTGCCCAGTACTTGACGCATGATGTAAGATACGTAACCGATACTTTGACGTCACTTATGATCACATTGCTTGTCTCCTACCTTTTAGTCCAAGTCCCAAAGCTATAAAGTAAGAGCGGAGTGATGAGCAGTGTATCCTCCTCCACGGTTGGAAGACGGTCACTTTTCCTACGCAAATTCCCAAAAGCTAAGCAAGCTTTCTAAATGTATTCCGAGATTTCATCAGTTCCCAACAAATGAAATTCAGGAGCTAAGATCAATAAACTATCGATCAATTTTGAAGGAACACCCTAATGAGGCTGGGTGATTAGAGTAACAGAAGGATTTAAAGGTGAAGGTCTTGACAGTCAACATTTCTTATCTAGTGAGACAAGATTAACAGCGTCTTAAAAATAATACGGAAATTGAATACTGATGACATGCACTATACAAATAAAAAAAGCAAACTGATAGATCTACAACATACATTCATCAGTTCGTTGGGGCTCTGAATAGACATTTTTATTCAATTTCTTTTCTGGACTTGTTTCCATCTATTCTTCATATTTTTTAGTTGAACTAAAGACTTTTAACTCATGATTTATGGTTCCTTACCTTGTTAATCTCTGCTAACTGTCCTATTCTATGGTCTACAAATTGCGTAACACCAGAAAGTAAGATTGCACAAGTATATTCGACTCAGAAAAATTGGTCAATCACAGAGGAAACAAAACAGTAAATTTTGTGTACCTAATAACACAGATCCGAAATACCTTATGTACTTATAAGGTCGCAAATCGAAAAGATTAACATCCCATTCAAAAAAATGAGCCTACGGTTTAGAAAATGAAGTTGTAGATTAATAAAATAATCCTATTTGATTTCCGAGTGGTATGCTATCTACTAAATATGAATACTGAGAAACAAACAGTTTTTAAACAACATGTGCAAAAGAAGCAGAATAAAATACAATTCTGCAATGTGAAACTTAGAAATATGGTTTTGGGTTTTTAACGTTATCTTTTGTTAATTTCCACACATTTATTTAGGGGAAGGTTATGTAAGGTTAGAACCATCCACAAATTCCAACGACAAAAGGTAGTGATTGTCGTATGCTGCTAACGAGTTCAATATGAACAGGGCATTAGTTTTAAAATGTGAAGAGTTGTAGTTGGTTAGTTCAGACATTATGTCACATTTTCAAATTACGCTCCATGAATTAAGGGTACGTATAACTTGGTAGTCCTAATATAATCGCCACAGGTAAAACAGACTAATGTCACCGTCATGAAGAGTTGTTATAAAACTCAAAATAATAAAACAATATTACTTAAAGTACAACCAACCTGCAATTGGAATAATTCACTTTGAAGTTCATTTGATAAATATTCCAGATAATTCATTCGTGATTCCAACACACCGTCAACTCGTCCAATTCCATCAATATCAACGTGTAAGTATAATGAAATATCTTGTAACTGACTTTTTAATCGCTCCACTGAGACTTGCACTTCTTTTAACGGTTTAATTAAAGAGGAGTTTTTGATAGTTTTTATTTTCTCATTCACATTATCAAGTTGAACAAGACTATACTTGACTTCACGAGCATACTGCAAAGCACGACGGCGTAAGATTTCATATGACATACCATGTATCCCAACTATGGGAATAAGCAAAATAAAAGAGTAATACAGATAAACATACTGTTATAATTCTCTCTTATTACGACCCAGCTATTCCTATTGCTTAGCATTCTTGGACACTAATTCACTCGATAAGTCCCTAAATCAGGACACGGTTGAACAGATTATATTCCAAATAACAAGGTTAAATGGAAGTAAGAAGCACAATAGGAAAAACGTTAGTATGTTTACAGTTTTTACGTAAGAATATTCTAGAGTGTTCTCCAAGTATCGACTAGCGCTGATTGGACGGGAATTAGACAATCAGCGTGCGCCAAAGCAATCGTGCATTGAGCATGCTTTAATCCAATCTATGTCCCGCTAACACACACTGAATAACCTTTACACGAATAAAGAATATTCTTGATGTTTTATTGCTCGTCACACTTAAAATTTCCAGGGTAGAAGCCTATTTGAACGCTACTTCCCCCTGTACCCGATTAGTATGGTCTTTACAACGTATCATCCATATGTCGGCAGGAAAATGAGCACTTGCTAATAAGCCGTACCTGTGTACCGTTTTCTAGTACAGTGAGAAAAATGTCAGCCAGTATGGGACCTAGTAGTGAACCTAGTGTGACAATATCTATTCGGCCATAGATTTCACCATTGAATTTGAAGTTTACGTTCATATAACAGTTTAGTAATATTTCCTTAACGATGCCCAGAGGGATTTTAGTTCCTATTTTTAGTTCTCTAGGTTGTTCACATGTGTATTCGACAGTTTCCATGAAACATTTATATACAATGATGCTACGTCAAAGGATATTACCGTTTGTTCTTTAGTTTGTTTCTGATCTTGTCGACGAACCGGAATACATCCTTCATTAGGTATTTGTGGAATGGCTCTTAAATGGTTACTAATAGCTTTACTACAGTATGATGAGGGGAATTGTACATATCCAGAATTGGCATACGAACCTTCGGTAATCCATATAACTTTTGTAAATGAGTGCTTATCGGCTTAACTGGTTCGTATATACTTGGTGTTGTCATTTGAACTTTTTCACAGATCTGGTCTGTTTATTTTCTATCATATTACTGATGTATTTGTGGTCATTCAGTTTTTAGGAATTTAAGTGATGAGTCAAGATGTTAGTCTTGTCAATGCAGTTTTTAGCTAAGACAGTTCCTGTTCCTTCACCCAGCCTTTTAATAATAAAATTTTCCTCCTTAATGAGTTCATCGATAGCCTTTATCTGCTTTTTTCATTAACATGGTTTTTTAGTTATATCCACTGTTTTTAAATTTATAGCAACAATCGAGATTTGATTTAAAACGTTCAATTTCTTAATCGGAGGTCGGAACTAGATCTGATAAAACTGAATTTCTGTTGTATGTACCGTAAAACTTTAAGCCTAGGGCTAAAACTCCAAGTTTTCCTTTGTTCAATTCCGTACCAGAAAAATTATGAAGGTACATATTAGGTTTAGTGCATAGTTTATTTTCGACTGGTAGATTTCTTAGGCTTTTCAGAGGTTCTTCACTCTTTGGTTAAATATCTCTGCAACGTGACCAATAAACTGTGATCTAAGGCCTTTTGTTAGTCCACTAATAGCAAGTTTTTTTAGAGTAATGTTTATTGCTATCTCCTTCAAATCAGTATTGAATGTATCGATCTGGTAAAATGTATGACGTTTTAACGCTTATTTGTCTAGATGAATCTGATTAAGGAGTAATGACTTATAGAATAGTTTAGGATACTAACCTAACTCAAAAAAGTTTCCCACAAATTCCAACGCTATTTGTATCTCTATGACCTTCACACTACACTCAAGGAACTAGTTGAGTGTCTTCAATGCAATGAGTTGATCACATTCTGTTCGCCGAAAAATTCCCACCATATTTAAAACAGATACAAGAACGAAGAATATTATTCTCAATAAATTCTCTTATACAATTATATATTCAAATTAATAATCCGGAAATTAACCACTTTTAATGTACAAATTCTCAGGACACCTCTCAATATAATTTGATCCACAAGAGCACTTGAATTTACATACACATAAAGAGGTGGTTAGTTTATGTAATCCATACTTTAATCTTGGAGTAGCCATTGAACGTGTAGAAAGCATTAATTGTAGTTTCCCTACGCTAAAGGTTCTTTGAATTGCTCCATGCAGCTTTAAAATTAGTCTTGGATTCACATGTTATAATTTTAGACGATATAATTACCTTAAATGTGGCTAGTTTTCGGATCGCTGTATAAGCTCAAGCGAATTTATTAGGAATATTCCTTGCTCATATATCAGTGTTTTCAATAAACATAAGATTAAACCGGAATATACTGGTAAATAGATCATGATATAGTGACACATTATGCAGTGAATACTTATAGCTCAGAAAATGAATATTCCCAATAAGGAATTATTTTCAGTTGGTATTAAAGTGTTTAAGGGTGAACTAAAAACAGTAGCAAGTATGATACACCATTAAGATCATGTAATTAATGATTTAAAGCTCATAGTGTTCTATATGGAAAATATTTAGTCAATACCAGAAGCTGTCATACACAACTTACCTCTGTCTACAATGGTATTTTCTTTTTTATTTCTATTGCAAGAAAATGAAATTAATCGGAAAATTCTATTATTATAATTCATATTATTGATATCCTTTAAAACATGAAAACATATTGCAGCATTTACAGACAAATTTTTAAATGGGATTACTGAATACGTTTACTGCTCGATAGTTCCACAAGGGGTAACAGGCGTAAGTAAATAGCTTGTTCAACTCTCAGTCAATCATTAACGTAGAGCCTCGGACAAATGCGCAATGTCTAGTTGTCATATACCATTAGCATAAGATGAAAGGCAAGAGATCAAAATAATACGGCAGACATGACGACGAAATATACCAAACATTGAAAACAAGGCTCGAAAAGTCAGCGGGAAGGTAGATGTGGGAGAATACTAGGAGCAGCAGTTACCACGCGGATCAAAACCAGGTAATCTGCACTTACCTACGTGGCTCAGTACAATAGTCAATGACTTCATGAACTGATTTCATATTTTGGTTTAATCACCCCTAGTTTTCTTCTGTCCTAATTCTAAACCACACAGCATCGTCTGTCGAAATATGCAATGGTTGGACATTCGCAACACATGTTCCAATCACCTTAGCCGATGACGACTTATTACTTCATCAACTGATTTGGCATCCTTAGCTTGTAGTTTATGCCTAACTATAACATTCCTCATTCGGTGATACCAACATATACGAGCAAAGTTAAGAAACCTCTCAGTCAACAGAGTCAAATGCCATCTTAAGGTCAAGAAAGACAACCGTTGTCGGGGGCAAAAAGTACGCCTTTTTTCATAATATTAACGAAGAGTAAACATTTGGTCAATACATACACGGCCAGGCTTAAATCAACTGGTCCTATAGAGTTTTCGCTTCACGAACCTTCGTTTAGCGTTAGATGATCATGGAGGCTAGTATTTTAGACACTACATCAGTCAAACTGATTCCACTGTGGTTGTCGAAGATGATACTTGTCCATTTTCCCTAATCATAACGATTACTGGTCAAAACCAGACGGATAGGAAAACGTCGGGCTCCCAATCTCTAGCTAGTGTTTGTTGGTTTAATAACTGCAATTGGACCACTATCCTTGAAGATCTCCAGCGTTACTCTATCAAACCCTGCTGCTTACCCTTGTTTTAGATTCCGTGTAGGCTTTCTAATCTCAAGTGTTGAGAAATTTTAAGTCAGTTTCTCATGCATGCCGTTTGAAGATAATACGCAACTGCAGTCCATTTGAAGTATTATCTAAAGTGTTCTACTAATCGGTCTAATCTTATGGACTGGGAGTTAATAACTACTGCTTTTCTTGGGACCTCACTAAGGACTTTTATATTTTTGTCTCATTAATGAGCCGCAATATTTATTTAGTGTTACCTACTGCGCCTCTTTTCCATCCCTTTGGCTTTCGTTGTCTACCACTGCTTATGATTATTGCGTTAACTTCCCGTTATCGACCTTCATTACCATCCTTCAAGTTGAACAGGATGTTTTAGGACATCTCTGAGTTTAAGAGACACCATTAAAACCCACTGATATTTCCTAAACTTTGGTTTAAGTTGCTGGTAGATGCTACTGATTTATTTATTTATTTATTATTTATTTGAACACAAATATTGGCACAAGGAGGCACCAAATACATATGCGCCACACAAAATTTTATTTGTGTGGGCTGTAATACTGCCCGGGTGCTCAAACTGAAACAGGTGGTTTCCTTAGGGGGCCACACCCCAAGCCTTCGACCTGAACGTCTGACCCACAAGGCAGTGGGGCATCGTGAGGAGATGCAGTCCCATGGTAGCCGGTGACCAACAATTGGTTCATACGCCATTTGTTCCTTCAGGATACTGGAGCCCATGTGCACCATTGGTTTTGTATCCGGTTAAAGCGCTGGACATTCGCTTTTCGTCCTCTCATTTTCGTAAACCACACCCCTGCCACGTGAAGACAATCAGTAGGACTTTCCTGGCAGAGGCTATATACGCGTGGCCATGTGAGAGCATTTCGAGAGGGAGAGCGAACTCTCTCCACTCTCGGCCGTACCAGGGCTTTTGGTGGCAGATGCTACTGAAGTATTTACAGACGTTTGGGCATCATCCGAAACCTCTTTAACGTACACTATCTCAATACAATAAACTAATTGCTTAACTAGTTCTTTCCTACATGTACCCCCAACGTTTTAATCTTCGAAATGATCCATAAGGCCTCTTTCGGATATAACTGTCCTACATCTAGACTCATAGAAATACGTGCTCTCACTAGGGTAATAACAAAAGTCAAAGCATGCACTCCTAAAGGAATGACAGCCTTTAATCGAGCCCTACTAGTAGTGGAGATTTCCAGGTTAGACAATGTTTCTTTATGCCTGAAGTTTGTATCCGTTAAGAATCATTATTATAAATACGACAGACGGTTATCGTTAGGCTGAGAAAATGAAAAAAAACATCTGCTTCACAGTTAGCCTTAGTTTGCCGACCTGGGTCTACTACAACTATGACGTCCAAGAGCTTAGCAAGCACATCTTTCGCTGGAACCAAGCTGCAGTTACTGAGAGTGTAGGCAGGGACGATGCAACGGCGATAGTGTGTGTTATTATGTCTCCGATTTCATACTACCCCATCAAGACTGACAAGATATAAGCAAATATCGACAGGAATCCAATCAGGAATTGCCTGTGTTGTTCACCAGAATTTAGTGAAGTCCTGATAATTTGCTCACCATCTCTGGATCGGGAAATCAAATTCCACACCAGAAGACAGAGCAGCAGACGACATCGAAGTGGAACGTTTCTAGCCCCCCCCCCCATCTCAATTTTACTACTGTTTTTTTGTACATTATAAGCAAACGCAAAATATATAATAATGGGGTGGACCAATTCAAGTGCCTGCATAGGGATAAAGTTTTAATGAGATTAATTAATTTTAAAAACCATAACTGACTTAGCGTGATACGACGTAAGAAATATCCTTAAATTTGCCGACCCGATATCGACTTGCGATTTTAAACCAGTAATTACATCCAGTAAGGTTTGACAAGCCAAACTTTGCTGATCACTACTTTCCAGATTGAAGAAATTGAAACTCAAATAGATAATTATGCAGATCCATAAAACGATTGCTGTAGTTATCAAGGGACGTACATGGGAAAAATTCTTAAGACCTATAAATACGTAAAAGAAAATATAAAAATGATTACTTGTAACGACCATTTCCGAGATTAATACACGCGCCTTATAAGTAGGGCAATGTTTCACAATTGAGCTGAGAAAAGCACTAGATTTTTTACGTCATCACACAACAAAATTCGCTTTCATATGGACCAATAGCACAACAGGATTTATCGGAAGTGTGAAAAGTTTAAGTGAGTCATATACTACAAATAACTTATAAAATTTAATTGAGTAAATAAGTGAAACTTATAACTGGCTTACATGAAGAGTTTACTAAAGTACTTTCCTAGCAAGTGGTTGTAATCATTACGTATTAACTATCATGAGCATAAATGAAGTTCCCCATCGTTAACAATTAGTAAATAAGATTCGGACTACTCCCAAACCCACAATTGATTGATCACTTGGTGGTGACCAATGTCATGCGTGTCTAGTCTATAGCATTAGTGCAGATCGAATGCTATCGACCAGTCCTACAGGAGGTTGGTCGCGGCCTGGATAACTCAGTGGTAACGTCTCTGACTGTGAAGCTGGGTGACACGGAATCGAATCCGTCAGGGAGCACCAGTCTCCTCAAAGATTACAGATACACCTTGCTGACGAATGCCAAGTAGCACGAAACCCGGGTCCAAGGTTTCCTGTCGACTACCTCTAACCACCATTTAAACTCCTAAACCCGGAGAGCTTTGTGACTTAGAGAAAACCATGCTACGCAGCTTTCATAACAATTCACCCAAGATGTTACCCAAACGCGGACGGGTGACCCATTTAGGTCTCTAATCGAAGTAATCCATGAAGCTTCAGAGATGCTTAATTGATTTCCAGCAAAATAACTTAATGACGTCAGCAACAGCAGTGTTAGTTTAGCAGCATGTTATGTTCTGTCTGATAAAGCGTAACTCTTTTCAGTAGTTATCCTTGCAACATATTCACGTTTGACGTTGAGATGGATAAAGTTTTGTTTTATATTTGCCAAAGACACATTCGATTTGCACATAGTTCTTTTCAGATTCATATACGAATTTCTGAATCAAATTTGACGCTTAAACATTTCAACGTTTACCAATTCTTCCCGTTTTCCAATGGTATACATGCCTATTATTTTAAGACCGGGCGTTGAGTTGTACCGTCTACTCCCTATCATACGGCGATTTCAAGATATACAAACGCTATTCATGGTAAATTGTACGTTATGATGAAACTTGGTGGGGAGTTTTAGCAGGTGGATTGCACTCTATTTGTTGTTTCTGACAGTAAACATGTCAGCGCACATAGGATATCTATAGTCTGCTAGGTTACATATAGCCCAGTTAGAAAAAGAAGTTAAACTAGAAAGGTTACGCCGCCAGAGTAGTGAAGGTTTTGGTCAATCAGTAAGCAGCATTGAGAATACAATATTAAAAGTCCGTATTTACTAAAAAGAGAAATCTTAAGATTTGATGGTACACCGACAAATCATTGGAGTTTTATTAGAAATTTCGAGTGAGAATACTGGATTTAGAGCTTAGCTAAATTACTTGACTCAATATTGTGACGGAGAAGCGAGAGCCGCTATCCTTCATTATACTATACTAGAACCAGAGATAGGTTATCGTTGAGCCCTAAAGCTTCTAGAGGAAAACGTTTGGCCGAGAACACGTTAATCGACAACTTGTTAAACTTTCTCAATATAGAAAAGAATCAACCAGATAGTTTGAGAAGGCTGCCTCGAGAAATGCAAGCATGAGATGTGACTCTGGAACAGATGAATTACCTTTTTGGTTTAAAATCTTCCAGAAACATTGAAACTATGGTTCTGAAATTACCAACGCACATTCAACAAGAGTGGCTAAAGGCAGTTTATAAGATAATCATAGGAGGTCGAAAGCCTCTGTTTGCCGATCTTACTGAGTGCGTAATGGAACAAGGTGATATAGCTAACACTAGACATGGTCTACTTGCAAACCGCAGTAGTAATAGTGACAATAAAGATGTTGGCATTTTAAAAGGGAAAATTAGTGCATATTACAATGCAGCAAGGATATATTATGCGAATACTAGTGATGACAGTGTCCCCTTACGTAGCTCATTCTGTTTGGAGTGCTCAAGTAATCATCCTTTACATCAGTGTCAGAAGTTTAAAAACAAGAATGTTTGAGAGAGGAAAGAATTCGTTCTCAGACACACGTTATGTATTGTTTGCCTGAAAACAACCGTCGATCTCTGAGGTCATGTGCTATTGAATGATGTAGTTGGAGACACCATACCCAGTTACACAGGAATCAGGAAGAATAAAGAGATGCAGTAGTGATGTCTACATTAATGCACAGATCTATACGGAGAGGAGTGTTAAGAGTATACAGAGACCAGTAGCATTTACAATAGTGCATGTATGTATAAAAAATGGTGAGAAGATTATTCAAAATTGCGCCTTTTTATTTGGCGGATCAGATACCTCCGTCATTGTTGATGGTCTGGCTGATGAGTTAGGCCTCGAGCGGAAACCGAAATTGGTATATTTGAAGGCTCTTAGTAATGAATTGTCGTTAGTATCCAAAGAGGTCGATGTAGAATTACACTCTACAGATTTTCCGTCGTACGTTAAGGCCCAGAAAGTGTTGACCGTCAAAAAACTACCTGCGGTTTACCGGGCTGTACGAACGGCGCATCAAATGGCATCCTAATCCCACTCAGGAGACATAATTTTTCTGAGAGTAGAAGATGAGAATGTTGAACTGCTGATTGGGTGTAACTCACCGGGCATACACAAGATGAGAGACATAAAAACCGGAAAGACGAATGAACCATCTGCCATGAGGACTCTATTAAGTTGGACGCTGTTCGGTCCTTACGGGAAATCTAATGAAAGCAAACGTGTACTTAGTCATCTCTCAGATTGGGAGGAAGAAGATATGTGGCCTAACCTAGAAAAGGATGAGAAAACTGTGGCTCATTTAGTAACAGAAGATTTCGTATCATCAAAAAGCAATGATGAGTTTCTAGATCAATTTCATACGTGTAAGTCTTCGGCCAAACTATTAAGGGTGTTTTCATACTGCAGACATGTTATCGATAATACGTTAGACAATAGGAATGGAAAGTGTCTAACCTTAGGAGCAATCAGTGTTGAGGGTATCGATAAATCGAAGAGTGACATAATTAAGCTACTCCAAAGTCTCGTATTCCTGGTCGAAAGAAGAATTCTAGACAGTTCGCCGTCAACGCTCGGAGACAATGCTTCTAGACAGCAGGAAAACCGGGAAAGAATGGAAAAGAAAGTCACCAAGCTGAAAGCCAAGGCACCGAAATAGCCAAAGGCCACTGTAACAAGGAAGCCAGTATCTAAGACACTGAAGAAGCATGCAGCACATATTCACCATGGTATCGTACATGGTGTTGAGAAAGGCGCCTTTGTACGAGTTATGAATAAGAGTGAGGGTGCATCTGGTAGACTTAAAGGAGTCAATGCTAGTGTTAGACAGATTATGTGTAGCTGGAACCAGAATAAAAGAGCAAATGCTCTTTTAGAAAGAGGTTGTGAATGGCGCTTTAACCTTCCCAGAGCTAGTCATCGATGCATTGTATGGGAATCAATTAGAAAGACTCTAAGAGAGCTTCTATTTCAAAACGTACTGACCGATGAAGTTCTGCAAGTGTTCTTGACTGAAATGAGTAGAAGTCTATGGTCTTAAGCCACAGTCGAACAGGTGAACTATGGTCCTGACTGGAGACTTCTCACAGCAAAGTGGAGAACAGCAAACGAAGAAATCTTTCGGGATATACGAAGCCTATACCTACTAAGAGTCGGTTATTTGACGGCGACGATGGCCCATGACGATGGATGTGGTGCGCGTTTCGGGGGGACTATAAAGTGTGATCGATAGACGAACCCACCAATCCTGAAGTGAAACGCCCACCACCACATCAACTTTCTTTGACTTTGTATGACTATGTCTTGTTTATTCACCAATCACAATTTTATGTTCATTATAAAACAATATTCACCATGTTGACTCATTTTTCCCATCCTCTAGTTACTGTTCGGTACGTTATTTATGTTATTTCTTTTCCCTGTTTAATAGACTGTACTTAGATAGCACACCTTGCTGACGAGTGCCAAGTAGCACGAAACCCGGGTCCAGGGTATCCTATCGACTACCTCTAACCACCATCTAATCTCACAATAGTGCACGCAGTGTCGAGTCATCTAGGCTGGTGGCCATATCGCAACGTGATTGAGAGCTTGCGACCTGCACTAATAGGGACTTGACACACACGATATTGATCACCACGCAGTGATCAATCAATTGCAATAGACTGTATTGTTCATTTTGTAAAATAACGGTGTTAATTTATGTTTTAGAAACAGATAAATTTTATCAAGCCAAATAGCTTACCTGTTTCAACTTCGGCTAGACCAGGGCTCTGTGCTCGACTGTCTAGAGAATAGCTTAGAGTTACACCTGTATAGAATTGCTTCCTACATTCTCAGTTTCTAAAAAGTGGTGGTATGGTTGCGACAACTCGCTACATGAAATGTTTACTGGCACTTTATTGCAAATAACCATAACCCAAAGCCTTACTATATATAGTGAACATATATCAAACAAAATCGAAACCTGTTGACAATCAATAAATCGATTGCATTACTAATTGTATCAGTGAAGTGGGTTAGAATTATTGCGCGTTTGGCATTTTTCAACCTGTCCGGAGTGAATAAAGAACAATTAACTTGCTTATGAAAGAGTGATGTTAGTGTTGAAAGACGTATTTAAGAATGACACATTAAAGGATGGGCAGTTTTTCTATAAATGGCAAATAATCCATGATAGAAATACGGCAAAAATTAGTTATTCCCTGGCTCATTGTTCAAAAAGCAGTCGTAGTACTCTTCGTTGAGCAAATCTTTTAGTTTTGATTTCATCCTAAGGCATGAAAGCTGGTTTATAACTATTTAGGTTTAATTTTCCGTTACAGTAACAAAGAAGTCTCAATTCTTGATTTCCAGTGTTTATCACGTATAGAGCTTTAAAAACACATTCTAGAAACCAGGTTCTTGTTTTGTTCCAAGTTTAAAGAGTTTTTCTTTTGTGTTCTCTCTGAGCTCACCTAACAGTTTTAATGAGGCAAATAAAACACCGCTGTGGTACACTCACATGTTTCTTTTTGATTGAAAATGGAGTGAAGTATAACGACTGAAACAAGTGGTATCAGAGCATGTGCATCGTAACCACACTGGCTGTGTATGAAAAATGCTGCAAGCCACTATCTCATTAGCTGTGCAAAGTGTGTTTCTCTTGGCAGTCTCTGCTGATTTTTAGGGCGAGTTGTCTGCCAAATACAGCTAGAAATATGCTATCAGATAAACATTCACAATCAGATTAGCAGCTGTTAGATATCAAGAAGGCAGCGAGCGTTATCAAAATGCTAGATTATATATAAATGGGACCATCAAAATGGACTCCAAGACGCAGTGGGTGACCAATACACAGACATAGGTATTTTTACAAAGTAAGCGAAAAGGCACGCCAAGCAAAAACAAATTACAGAGAGCTCTAAAGCATATGCTTCGACGGCCTCTATTGCAGATTCCCATATCAACGCAAACCAGACTATCCAATAGCGTAGCCTTAAGCATATCACAAGTACCGGTAATTTTACAACGTTCAGACCCATAACATCCGCACAATCAGAGTATGCCAACCCAGTTAAATCAGAAGATAGGAGTGAAGTGGTTTGAAGATATGTAGAGGCATTGAACCCTAACACAAGACAATACGAGAAATAGGCATTCAACATTTAACGCTGGGAAATACCGAACAATGAAGAAAGGCGGGAACAGTGAATAGGAATTTATCCGAGTTAATGGTATGGCATGGCTTGGCCATGCAGGCGTGGTCCCAGCTGAATGTTTTCTCTTATCTTTCATTCGTATTAAATATGTTGTTCCATATCTAGCCTAAGCTTGTTCTCCATCATGTATTGGTAGTTGTTACGATGCGATGAGGTGGTGTAGATAATAATGTGACTTCCACGTGAGATCTTATAGGTTAGGCAGTTGCATCATGACAAATCTACAATTTTAGGATTAGGTCTATTATTAGAGCAGTGCTAATATCATAGTAGACCATAATTCTACAGATATATTTGAAGAGCTATAGACAAATCGGGAAGCGTTCAATGTGAGCTGCTTAACGGTTGTTAGAGATGCGTAGCACTATGTGGCCACTCATGATCTGACGCAGATTCGTGACCGAACGCCATCAGTTAGATGAGTTCATTAAAATTAATGTGGTCAGCATCAAATGTCAGGATTCATTTCCTACTAAAGATCACCCACCCACTAGTGTGGTAGTGTTGACTCTAAGACGTGTCCAGCCAGAAGTTTAAACTCAATGAGTTTGTCGTTAGTAAATACTCTCCTAATAGCTCGCTATTTCCAGCAGGGTTTGGTTGTTTTTCTTCACTATAAGGGGTCATGTAGTACAATAGTAATGGAGGAACCTGCAAAATTAAAATTTAGATTCATCGTAAGCTTCCCGTCTTTTCCAGCCGTCCAGGCAAAGAAAAAAAAATATGTAGGTGTACGTCGAATTACATTCATTCGTGCGTACAGGCAAAGCGGGTGAAAAAGGAAAACAAATTAATATTCGTGCGTCTCGCAAACACACAATAGCGTAAAAACGTTTTTTACAGAATATATTTTTGAAAAAATATAAATATACACATATAAGCGAGCATATTAGCAATATATATATAAACGTACTAAAAATAGTTGTTTTTTTTAAATAATATAAAGAAAACTCGAGACGAAACAAAGTGTTATGTAGTGTCTTATGTGTATTAATCTCTTAGGTGTTCTGGAAACACTAATCTTCTTCCAGAACGCGTTGTTTTGAGTCTGTTGTCCGATATCGCCAGTCACATCGTAATTGTCAGATATCGGATGAGACATTGTAAATGTAGGACTCGTGTCTTTAGATTGCACTGAAGGAGAATCGACACGAATAGGGTTTCCTTCTAAATACGCGGCCTTGGGGCAATCGATGCTCATGCTATCGTTAGTTCTGTTCTTATCTATGTTACAGTACTTAGGTTCACGCTGAAGAACTTTGAAGTGTCCTCCGTAAGCTGATTCGAGAGGTCGACGAAATGAATCTCGACGTACAAAAACGTGTGTACCGTATCGTAGGGCAGGTTGGACGAAAACATCAGTTAATTGCGGTGGATTGAAAACAGGTTTAACTCAAAGAACCACGTTTGTAAGCCTTCTCGTATAAGAGTTTACATCCATATTGATTGAAGAATATGAGAGATCCACGAATTATCCTGGAAGTCGGAGTGTCGTTCCATAAGCGAGTTGGGTTGTGGTGCATCCGATGTCAGCTTTCACTGAATGGCGAATACCAAATAAGACGAGTCTAAGAGCGTCGGTCCACCGTGAAATGTTTGCAGCTGATAAGGAGGCTTTCAGCTGTCGACGAAAGCGTTCTACCAACCCATTCGCTTGTGGGTGGTGGGCGGTCGTTTTGGATCGCTTTATTCCTAACAGTATAGTCAGACAAAGAAATCTGAAGGGTTGCCATAGTTTGCTACTAACCATCCGACAAAGGCGAGGGCCACTGTTTCAGCGGCAATGTCCTTGACATGTATTGCTTCGGGCCATCGTGTTCCAACTCCTTCACATCTTTATTTATACCAGGCCAGCAAAATCGTTCTTCTGTGAAATTGATTGTTGCACGAACAACTGGATGAGAAAGTTTGTGCAACGTATTAAAAACGTTGCGTCGATAATGTTTTGGTACGAATAGACGATCCGTACCTGCAGATGTGTCAAATAATAAGGTTTTCTTGTCTGTCCACATCTGTTTAATACGCAGTTTTAGGGTTGTTGAAGATCATTGTCTTCTTTTTGAACCGGAAGGAGTTTAGGAAGGTCGATTCCTTGGAAACTGTTCAAGAACTTTATATGAGACAAGGCTCCAAAAATGTGTTGTATGTCTGAAGTAAACTGAAAAATATATTCCGGTTGTCGAGACTTTCGAAATGAGTACTTGTCTGGAGACGAGCTTAAAGAGAAGGCGAGAGGTTTGTGATTGGTGAAAAGAGTGGATTCATGGCCTTCCACAGAGTGTTAAAAATGGCGTATCGAAGGTGCTATTACCTCGATACTGCATCTAGCAAACGTCTCGAGAAGAATGCCGAAGGTTGCTAAGTGTGTCTAACACTATGTTGTAAAAATTCTCCGATTGCTGGGTCGGATGCGTTCACTGAGATACTAATGGTAGTTGGGTGACCTGTTGTGCAAGCATGGTTGCATTTGAGATAAGTTCCTTAATTGTGGATAATGCTTCTCTCGTGATATCACCTAAATTGATGTATTCCTCATTTCCATGAAGTCGGTCGGTTAGATGTTTCATAATAGACGCCCAATTTGGTAAGAACTGTCTGTAGAAAATAATTGTCTGTTAAACATGCTTAGTTTCTTAATTGCGGTGGAATCTGAGTGGAGTAGTATGGCAGCAAATTTGCTTTTCAGAGGTTGGATGCCTTGAGAGTCAATAGTGTTCCCGACAAAATTTATGTTTATCGGTATTTTTATCATTTTCTATGTTTATGATGTTGATAGCTGAACGTGTGCCGCCAACAGCCAAAAATATTCCACTTATAGGTGAGTGATATTGATTTGTTTTCATTTCTATTCCTGAGTACCAATTTAAAAAGTACTTTTAGTACCTGTTTGGATAGCATCAGTGAAACTCTTTGTGTATGTGGAGCATTTTCTTCTTTATGACCAGAGTATAGCAGAAGCTCTCTTGAAGCTATCTGTTGTTGTGTGTTTCACTGATTCCAAGCAACTCCAGGTTATATCGCTTTATTTCTGCAGCAATTTGGAAAACTCTCCCGATCTCTCATATTATGCAAGCATTCCATATGCCTAAATTGATGGTTTCTCTGGTTCAGAAGAAGCATCAGCCTTGTGACTTCGGAAAAAGCTCAATTTTTACCATGAGGCGTCATAACTTTTTTAAAATGAAGACCTTCTAACTCTCGGGACAGAGTTTAAATGGTTTGAATTATTTTTCCTGGTTAGTGTTTTTTAGCAAGTTATTTTTCTGCGGGATCGGGTCGCTAACCCTATGCCGAACCTTACTCCTTTATCCGGTCTTTGGACTGGCAGAAACCCCAGGGGTGCTCCAGGCGTAGTTATAAAGAGTGACATTTTATAAATAATGTAAGTAACTTAGTGGTTTTTAAAGATTCACACACTCTACATATAATAATGAAGTTTATTTAAATTCTTTTAATTGCATTTTACTATCACCTGTCGTCCAACAAAATTTATAGTTTTAAAAATGACCTCAGTCTCAGTCTTCAGTCTTCAGTAAGATATCATAGGCTCTCTACATGTCTAAACCAAAATGGACTCCAAATTCAGTTTGCCTTATTTTTCCTACTTTGCAGTTGTTTTAGTTACTTTTCCCACTCTATTTCTTCAATTAAAGTAGACAGATAGGTCACTGGACCTGCTGATACTGTTCAACTAAACTCGGTTGCTAAGAGACACTCACTACCACCCTAAACAGTCAAGATAACCGCGCAATCGACTGCCTACTACCGATCGAACTGCATCTTTGAAGCCTGTTACCCATCAACTGGTTAGGACAACACAAAAGAACATCAGCACCAAGTTAGTGTGAGTCTATCCTTGTTTATTGCTTATTTGCTTTTTACTCTTCTGCACACCATGTTGACTAGCAATTAATATTATTCCTCCACTCGTTACCTTATCTACAACCCACATACTTCTAAACTACTATCCTACATTACACCCCTCTTAATGCTTATAATTTAATAGGCAAACTATACTATGATTGAGCATAAGTCAATCAATCTGTGATATAAATTATCTTCCTACGCTCACCACTCAGACTCATGTTTTCAATTTTATACTGGATTAGCTATTCTACTAAGACAACCTATAACATGCTAACTCGGACTTTTACACATCGATTGTGTGGCTGGCATCGGATGAAAAAAAGAAAGAAAGAAAAAATCAGACAACAAAAGACATAGTTATTAATATTTTCAACACTTTACCTCTATATGCACACTCCCTTCTAATAAACAACTTTCCCTGTACCAACCTTAACTTCCCTTCCTTCATATGAGCTTACTCCAACTTCTTAAACATCACAATTCATTGTTCTTTATTACTACATTCTTTTGAATGGAGCCCCTGACTTTATTTCACTCTAACAAGAGATAACATGAATTTAATCTAATTTATTATACCTCTATCTGTTCTACGTAATCTTAAGTAACGTTTGGAGTCCATATCCAAGTGCCTTGTTGCTCTGCTGTTTCTCTTTTTTATTTTCTTCAGAATCTTGCTCCGAGGGCACAGCTATGGAACTTCTAACGTCTGGAACAAACTTGACGTATGGGGCAACTCAAGGCCATGGTTTATAACAAGCGCTCTACGAGACTACTTTACAACAACGATAAACTTAATAAGTTAGGAAGCATGCCATGCTACAACAAATGTTATAATTTGTAGATCATGCCTGTAAAATTGGCGTGTACCTGCTCATGCAGAAATATATTATTATTATTATTATCGACCTATATTAATCCTTGCAGTTTGTAATACTGTGGAGGTTCAATCTCGTTTTGAATGTATCAACAGAAGGTGCTGATAATACGTGTCCCGGTGGAGAATTCCAGGAATTAACTACTCGGTGAGAGAAACGAAACTCCAGATGTAAACGATTTGATCTCAGTTCTTGAACGTTTTTCGAATGTCCTCTCAAATGTAAGATAAGACATGTTAATATCAAGGTCATCGTTCAGTATACGATAAGCCAATATTACATTACTTCGTATTCAACGGTAAGATAATTGAAATAAGTTGAGGTGTCTTAGTCTGTCTTCATAAGATAGGCCAGATAGTCCTTGCACCATCTTAGTACTTCATCGTTGGACTCTTTCCAGCACATCTGCTTTATACTTAAAACAAGGACTCGCTGCTTGAATCCCATATTCTAAATGTGGTCGCACATAAATTGGGTATAAAAATCTAAACATTTCATCATTTAAATACTGGAAAGACCTGCGAAAAGACCATAATACCCTACAGCCTTTTGCAGCAGCAGCCTTACAGTGACTAGTGGTTTCAAGATCACTATTTAATATGATTCTCAAATCTTTATAGTTCCTTATATTGGGTAGTACGAATCCACATGTTGTAAAGTGACACGATTCATCATTGTTACTTAATTGCATCACCACACTTATTAAGACTTACTTCAAGTGACCACCTGTCCAACCATGCCACCAATGAGCTAAGATCATTCTGTAATAGTATCCTGTCCGACATACTGTGTATGGGTCTCCAAATTTTTATGTCATCTGCGAAGAGTAGAACGGATGATTTTGCTACAGTTGGTAATTCATTTACATAAAGTAAAAAGAGAAGAGGACCGAGGATTGTAACTTGGGAAACTCCAGTTTTTACAGGTACCCACGAGGAAAGAGCCCCATTAACCCTTACCCTTTGTTTCCTGTCGTGGAGAAAGTTACTACTGTATTATGGATTCCGAAGCGTTCCAGTTTGATTTTAAAACCAGAATGGGAGACCTTATCGAAAGCCTTACTTAGATCTATGAAGATCACATCTACAGAAATGTTCTGATCTTTTACAGCAGCCCAAACTTCTGTTGCGATGGGAAGCTTTGTCAAGCACGATAGGCCTCTCCGAAAACCATGTTGTTCCCTGAAGAAAAGATTACGCCCTTCTAAATAGTTTATGACAGATATCCGAATGATTTTTTCTATCAGTTTTACAATCGCACTAGTTAAGCTAACGGATCTATAGTTACTAACTAAATCCCTACTCCCAGCCTTATACATCGGACTTATTGTAGCGTCATTCCAGTCTCTGGGCAGTCTGGACTGTCTCAGAGACATGTCAAACAGTATCTCTAATGGTTCAGCAATTACATCTGATATGGCTTTCATAATCCTAGGATGAATATTATCAGGAGCACTGGACTTATCAGGTTTGAGATGCTGAACTAGCCTTAAAACAATACCTTTCTCAATGACCACAGGATCCATCAGCGAGCCGTTACGATCATAATGAGTCGTTGGTCATTCCTAATTACTCATAGAAAACACTTTACTAAAATATTCCGATAAAGCTTCGGCTTCATTTCTTGCCAAGATTAACGGATTTTCATGTATCAAAAGTGACGGAATTCCCTCACCTCTCTGAGTTTGCCTTTTTATATACGAGAATAATCGTTTCGGACTATATCTAGAATCCCTAACCAATTGTTTTTCATATGATCGTCTAGTCTTACTTATTAACGCTTTACAGGCATTCCTAGTCTTACAATAACTGGATCTGTATTGTTATAAGCCAGTAGAGATGAACATATTCCAGTGCTTCTTCCTTCTAAGAAGTTTCTTGACTGGTTTAGTTATCCGTGGTGAACTGTTCTTCGGTCTTCGCGGTACCAGGTATGGTATGAATGAGGACGTAACTAAACTAAACTTATCTTTAAATAAAGACCATGTTTTTTCCACTGATGAGCTAGTAACTATAAACCATGTCCCTAGTTCTAAATGAGAATGACAAAACAGCGTGATTGCTATTCACTAACGGTGGAAGAACATTTAGGTCGACAATATCCTCAGTCTCATGAGTGATTACCGAGTTCAACAGAGAATAACCTTGATTAGCACCCAAACATGTGGTTTTGAATACATGCTGCACTAATGCATGCCCCATTATTGCTATCAGGAACCTACTATCAAAGCAGTTTATAGATCCTTTCGTGGTCATCTCAGTCCAACTAATGTCAGGTGCATTAAAGTCTCCTTTTATCAAGCATCTGGTATTTGCACTCCAAAGATGAATGTGCTCTAACATAAAGTCATCAGCTAAGCAGATTGGGCTGAGATAGATGACACCGAGCATAAATGTACTACATCCGATAGCCAATTTACAGCTAATGACTTCATAAGTACCGCTATCATGGGATTCGCTAGGAGATGAGCGGATACTTATAATATTGGCTGTATATAACAGGACTCCACCTACTTTTCTACATCTATGTCTATCACTCCTTAGGTAACAGTATACGGATAATTCTGGAGTAATGTCTAAGTCATGGACTAACCAAGTTTCTGTCACTGCTACAATGAGTGACCTTAATCTATCCACTAATGCTTCTAGTTCATAGAACTTATTTCTTAGGCTACGAGCGTTGGCATATAAAACTCCTAGGTAGAACTGTCTATCGACACAGGCCTTGGTAGCATTCACTTCCAAGACCTGACTATCCGAAAACCCACTAACCGGAGATTTTCCTCACCGTTTTGTTGACGGATTACTAGTTCAGCCAGTGCTTCCTTTCTTTTTATTCTTTTTTCGAGAGACATTTCAGGTCTAACTCGGATACCGGAATTGTCGTGACAACAAGCGCTACTTAACAGGAGATCCCGTTGCTTCTCTGATCCTAGAATGACCTTAAGGAGTCTGCATGATCGGGGTTCAGAATTGTCTTCGGTCCTCATGCCTATTCTAACAAGCTTTTTGACCTGAACTCCTTTAGAGTTATCTGGTAAGATACTACGAATATATTCTCCTAGCTTCTCTAAATCATACGCGTGTCTAATTTTGAGATCAGGGTCGTTTGACTCCAGCAATTTGCTCACAATAATATTCGATGATATTAGATTTTTCTTTTCAGTCACGCCTGTGTGTGGTTCCCTCTTACTGTCGGATTTTGATAGTGAATTTTGTGACCCGAAATGGGAGTCCACCAACTACTTTCTAACCACCTGCGTACCGCACCCAGGTTTTTGCTTTTCGCTTCGTTTCTTCCGTACTATAGTCAATTTTTCATCCCTCAGGACACCGGGACTATTTGGAACAGTGACGGTCTTATTCAGATCTTCAGTTTCCACTAGAGGTGCATGGTTACCAATGTCAGTTTCAGATGGTACTTATTCCATCGTTATTGTTAATGGAGATTTTACTTTTCCGTCAATCAAAATCGGGTGTTTGAGGTGTCTTGTAACAGCAGGTACTACACTGACACATTCGTCACTGTCAGTGCTCCTGTTATCAGCGCATGCGCCATCGTTTTTCTTACAGGCCCAAGCCAATAGGCTCATAGCCTCCTGTATTAGTAACTTCTTATTTGCACAGCAAAACATCCAAAGCCAATGTGAGTTAGGCTTCGAACATCTTTTGTATGCAATAGGGCTTAAACGGGTGCATATCTTACGGAACCACCTTTTGCATTCATCACACTGCATTCCTTCCTCCACAGGGAACAAACAGTGTGGTTGTCCAAATTTGTGAGTAATACGAATTATTTTAGTCAGATTAAGGTGTAAAACATAATATGATTACAGTATGAACACGAGTGTCAGTCAGTGACAAAAAGGATAGCACAAGACAAGTCTTAGCAAGATTTAAAACCATAACTAAAGTACTTTAATACAGACCAAAAATGCTTTTGATGCAGCAATTACACAAAAACAAGGATAATCACAACAAGTACAAAATCACCGCACTTTTTAAATGCTCGCGAGTAGACTATTACCGTCGTCCGACATTATTGCCGCAGTTATTGTGATTTCGAAGCCTGTTGATTAGAGTTTGAGGTTATAATTAGGAATATTTAAGAATAAGTGACCGGTCAAATTAAAATCCTTTGAAATCAGTAACCCACTATATTTATAGCATACTTCATTCTTAACAAAATGTTAACATATGGTAAAGTACACCAAGACTAATAATTGATGAGAAGTGTATTAGGTCCAAAATTATAAAATTTGGGACACCATACTTATAATCTGATGATCTCAACACATCACACAACTTCAAGTCTGAAGCTTTGAGTGAAATTATATCACAGATTCAAATTGACCTCAATTACCTATCTATCTGTACCAAACATTGGAGGCATCATTTAACTACAACAAGTGTGGGACCATGCACTTTGGGAAACATACACACGAAATACTGCTTGACTCAAATAAATGTAGAGTTCAGACACTCACATCAGTGCATGACCTAGGTATTAATTACACAGGTAGCCTAAAGTCTGAAGAACATGCCTCCTTTATTAGTTCTAAATCTAGCGAGCTTTTAATTTAGCGTAGTCACATATCGTTTACAATATCAATAGGCACATTGCTTACCAGGAAGGTTATCCTGTGAGAACACTTTGTAGCGCATATTAAAAATATCTTGAGTATTCAGACGCTCTCCGTAAGTCTGGTAAGCAAAGTGCCTAATATCGAATGCTGCTATCCCAGATATCAGGAGCACCTCCGTTAACCTGCGCACCCCAGAATTGCTGTCGTACCTCAGGGAATCGCACTCGTGATCGTGATGCTTATTCCCACGAACAACAGTCCAGTAACCTTCAATAAACTTACAAAAGATGAAAGCCGGACATTGAGTGTTCATGGAAGTCCTTCATGAAAAAATGTAATAGCACTAATCAAATTACCTCCTTCGTCTAATCAGCTGTGAGGAACCGCCAGGTGTTCTACGACCACTTCTCTAACATACATGTTTAATATACGATTTCCGATCTCCATGGAAATGAGGATCTCTCACCACATAATGGAAGTACGTAGATCTTTCATAAGTTCTGATGGCGCACATTAACGCTCCAGTTGATTCGAACGCTACGAGATACAATGTATTCAATAATACGTTTTCCGTTTCTGTGACAACGTAAGAAATGATAGAGCTTGTACTTAATACGTTACTATCCACTATAATTTGAATAAAATGTCCTCCGTCGACAAGTACTGACATTTTATAACAATTTGAAGACATAACTGACCAATTATAATGAATTTAAAACTAGCCACTTATTTGGACAAAAGGGAATTTAAAACATTTGGAAAATGGGATGAAAATCTTTTCTAAACGGGTGAAAAAAATTACTTAAAATATTACAAAAATGGCAGGTTTTTTAATGATATTCCAATAATTTGAGCCTGTTCAACTCGTTTCACCTGGCGCTCCAAGTAAGATTCCAATCTTTCGAAAGCGATCTGAACTGTGATCTCTCCGTCATCAGTTGATAAATCTTGCAACTGGTACGCTTAAACCGTCATTTTTACTTGTTTCTACAACCCAAACATCTTCTTCACGCTAACTGGGACACTGGAGAGAAGGCGCAAAATTTGATGAAAAGGTTTGTAACGATATTAAAAATCAATACATGTGACTTTACTAATGCGAGTTTGTTTTCCTCATTGCAGGGCAACAGAAGGTAAACGTACTGGAAGAGGAGGAACAAGCCTTACACAAGCTAGACTTGCAGGACAAGGAATAAAACCATTTGTAATAAACTTTCCCTTTTTTTGTACTTGATCCGCGTAATTCAATTTTTGAAATATATCCCTGTTGTGCCAGTACGCCGTGTTCTTACTTCAGTGACACTTACCGGTCCTGACTGTTGTGTTGCGTTTCAGATTGCTCCTGTTTGCCAATAAACGCTAATAATACGTGCTACAGGTTTAGTCCGAAGTTAGTCAATGTACATAAAATCAAAAGTATTTCTGGAGCTACGCAGGACTGTGGGGTCTGGAAAGCCCTGGAATCACACGGAATATGGTAGGAGTATAGGCAGATATCCGGCCTGCATTTCTTTGGGGTGATTTCACTCAATACGAACTGGATAAGACATGATGTGTTGTTCCCAGTTCTCTAGAGTTTTGACAAACGAAATTTTCGAGACCTCCAATGGCTTTTAGTTGCCCCAACACTGAAAATAAAGAAAATACTGACATTCATAATAGTAATTTATTCGTAAATCACAACGTGTTACAGGAGGCGTGCCAGTTTACAGGCAAGAGTAAAATGTTACAAATGCTACATAATCTACCTTAACGCATTAACCACTTAGGTCATCATGTTATAGAAATTTGAAAGTGGTAACTGTTTTTCACGTGGTCTTGAGATTCTTCGACTTGTTCATTTGTAGGGTGTATTATACGAAGACTATCATCTTATCTTGTACATCGGGTACATTTAACCTGAAAAATTAAAAAAAAAAAAACTTCGACGGATATTTACCAGCTTCTATTATTCCGATTTTGGACTTAAGTCTATAATAGATCTAAAATTTATTATATACTCATAGTCTCCGATTCTTGTATTAGCCAGGTTAATACTTAGCAACTACTAATACTCTGATACTATATTTGATTTAACGAGCTCTGTACCCAGTTTGAAATCATGGTTAATAACTCCAGTAAAAGAGAAATTTCACCAACTTCTAAGCCTAATAAACGGTCCAAATCCGTAACCTCTATGACTGACGACTCAGTACCTGACAATGTCAAACCTTTAACAAATGAACAATATGCGCATTGTACACAAATGTCAATAACATCACCTGAATCCTCATGTTACTGCCCCTCCATCTCTGCGTGCACTATGCCAACGGTAAGACTGGTTGACATACAAGACACTATACCCATGTGCATCGAAAAGTCAGCACAGTCTACCAGACAATACGTTCTACCAAGGCTTAAATCTAAAATTTCAAAAACTAAAGAGTCCAGTAGTTCGTCTCATACACCTGAAAATATTGATAGATGTATTACTGACGTCCGTCAACTACAAAACTCCCTAGCCGAAATAAACGGCAGACTTCAGCAACTAGCACCCCTCACGCACATATGGGGCCTTGACACTGATAGGAATCTAGAGCAACTCACTAAAGCTGAGTGTATTTTGGAGTTTGTGGCTGAAGAAGTGACGAAAAGAGTGATGTCCTCCTTCAATGCAGTTGCGTATAACCTCCCCGACCGCATACACCCGTCTAAGTTGAGGGATATTTGCCTTAGAGCATGCGGTATGCTGAACGTTAACTGCAAAGTCAAACGCCTTAGAAAAAAGTCAGACAGATCTACTTGCCCCCTCCTGTTTATGTTTGGCTGTTGTAATGATGCTAAACAGTTTATTGATTCGAGCAAAAATATTAGCTCACTCATTCCATACAAAAGTATAAAAGTCACTCCAGACCTTACGCCCTGTCAACGTCGTGTAAGAAGACGTGAAGCGATAGGATTGCATGGTAGTATTACAGTGAATAACCAGCCAGAGTCAGTTTGCAACAATAAGCATGACATCACTCCACGAACAGTCGATCACTCTGTTGATCTAGATGAGTCGGCTGATCAGAAACCTTTAGATAAGATACGTACCCCAACTGTCACCAAAAAACATAACAATATGTCTAGTCCCAGCTGCTCGCTCAGTAATGTACTAAGATGTGAGGCGTGCGACAACACGCTCCCGACTAAACCTATACACCTAAAAGTTAGTCCCCCTGAAGATACTTCACATGTTGACTCGAATAAACCTAACTTCATCTCACAGATACAACGAAAGACTCCAGCTCCGACAAAAAAGAGTGGGAAGACAAGACTCACGATACCGAGCAGGGAAACACATAGGGTTGAACCCAACTGTTCTATAGGTATCCCATCAACAGTGAACAGGTTCTCCCCGCTGATACAATATAACTTGCCTTCAACACCTCTAAGTTGTAAAATGGGTAGTGGGCTACAGCGTAACAAGCCTTTTTCCACGCAGACTAACAAATACTATCGGAGTACTGATCACTCCAAGCATCCCCTAAAGCTTAAAACCATTAATAAGAATGGTAATAATAGGTTTCTCACCTCACACCCTATCTACATTCCCCAGGATCATAATTGTAACTACTCTCAGAAAGAAAACTTTTCACACCCTTTAGTACCAACCCACCACATGGAAACGACTCCCACTTACAATAATAGTCGCAACTCTTTCCAGTTACGCGCAGCAGACCCTTCTCATGCTAGCGTAAATAGTTATAACAGAGGCTACGCGCCTAACCACCAAGACTATTTTGCAAACAACCATACACTTCACAGCAGGCCAGTACACAATTTTTTTGGAATACGACCTCTAGTGACACCTCTGTTGAAGAATATAGCTCAAGTTATTTCAAACCACATGCAAAACATAAACGCGTTTCCCCCGTACAGTTTCCATCAGAGAGTACTCCCGCCCTTTCCTCCCGGGTAAACTCCCCAATCAACTTCACTAGCTCATTTGATACATCCCCCATTAAGTCTAGCTATCAAAATACCGAGCTATTGAAGAACATCCAATCCCTCATTTTAAACCCATATCACACCCGCGAGGGTTACAACGACTTTATTCGAGATACTCTCACTCATTTTAACCTAGTAGGCCATTTGTTTAATATATGTCTCATCAACGCTAGGTCGATCTGCAATAAAAAGACGGATTTAGCCCTGTTTGTATCCATATATCAACCATCACTTATTATGATATCTGAAGCATGGACTAACAGTAATATTTCCGACCTAAGTATATCTCTTGACAACTATTTACTATATAGAAGTGATAGATTGAAGGGACGAGGCGGAGGATGCCTGATTTACGCTCACTCTAGCCTAAACTCACTACTATGTGATATGCCTGAACTAAACAAACTGAAGGATTCGGTGTGGATTGTAATAAAGCCGTCAAATTCCGTTACCTTACTGTTCGGCTGTGTTTACCGTCAACCCAACGCACCAATAGATGACATAGCAATACTATCGGAGGTATTCACACTAGCATCATCTTTTCCATTCACAGGCAAGCTTATTTGTGGTGACTTCAACTTGCCCGAAATTTCTTGGTTCCCAATCAGGGCGCCGAAGCGTTATGAATCATTTATAGAATGTCTAGAGCTCGGACAATGGACTCAGTATGTCAATGGCCCTACCAGACATCAAAATATCTTGGACTTAGTCTTTACCAGTGGCGTCACCCCCAATACTGTGTATATTGGAAATACGTTTCCAGGTAGTGATCATAACATTGTCATATGCAGCCTTAATATAAAAACCACAACCGGTAGACGTAAAACCGCAACACTTCGTAGAAACTATCGCAAGGTTGATTGGAATAACTTCCACAATCACCTAAGAAGCACTGATTGGGGAACTTTCTTTACTGCAAACAATACCGACACACTAACCAATATATTTTATCTCAACATCAGAAGTATCATCAACAAAATCGCACCTTTAGAATACTGTAGACCTACGGTCTCCAAAGATCTTTATATACCGGTCGGTACACGAAGACGTCTTCAAAGACATTGTACTCGATTCCATAACCTTAATGACTTTTCCTCTTTGGTGACGATGACTGAAATAATTATCCGAACAGAGGCATTAAGTACACAAAAAGCAGTCGCACAGGAAAAACGTGCAGTCGAACTTAACAATAACTTCTCTTCACTCACCATACTCCTTCAAAATAAACTTAAACGTTCCAAATCGAGAGGGAGCGTATTCATTAAAGACAAACAAGTATACGAAGACCCTAAACTTGTTGCGGAACTATTTAGTGAACACTTTTGTTGCTCACTAACTAACGAAAAACCACTAAACGATTCAGAATCAATCCCAGTACCTCCTTATGAAATTACTAATGTAAACTTTAATGTACAAAATATCTCTAAGGCAATCAGTACATTGAAACACTCATACACTGATGGACCAGATGGTATTCCAGCTAGCATGCTAAAACGTGGAGGGGATGCTATGTGTGTTTTGCTTCTCAAGCTATTTGCGATATCACTCTCTACAGCGTGTTACCCTACTGCCTGGAAAACTACACATATCATTCCCAAAATTAAAACAGGACCTGAAGCAAATATTGACAATTACCGACCCATAAACATAACTTCAGTGGTATCTAGAGTGATGGAAAAAGTAGTTAAGGCGGCTGTAGTCCAACATCTACTTGCTAATAGTCTCATCTCGACCTCCCAGCATGGATTTCTTAGGTCAAGATCATGCGATACATGCCTAGTAGACTACCTGAATGATATAACTCTGAAAAGAGACAACGGACTACTTGTATCAGTCCTCTTCTTAGACTTTAAAAAAGCCTTTGATAAGGTCCCACATGAAAGGCTTCTCGTCAAACTGAAGTCCTTCGGAATAAACGACCCACTGTACTCATGGTTTGCTTCGTTCTTAACAGAACGTAAACAGATGGTAAAGTACAATGACTGTCTCTCATCACCTAAACCCATAACTAGTGGAGTCATCCAGGGAAGCGTATTAGGCCCACTCTTGTTTCTTATGTATATAAACGATATATGTAACACTACAACATTTGGGAAACCATACTTATATGCTGATGATCTCAAGATAGTATACAGTTATAAGCCTGAGACCCTAAACGAAAGTGTACCCCTGATCCAAAATGACCTCAATAACTTAACTATCTGGAGTGAAAAATGGCAATTACCATTTAACCTCAACAAGTGCGGGATCATGCAGTTTGGAAAGCATCCCTATGAACTGCAACTTGATTTAAATAAAAGTAGAGTCCAGACACTCAAATCAGTACACGATCTAGGTATTAATTACACAAGAAGTCTGAACTTTGAAGAACATGCATCATCTATTATTTCTAAATGTAGACGGCAAATTGGTTTCATAATGAGAAATTTCTTCACAACAGAGGCTAAGCTTACTCTCTATAAAATATGTGTACGACCTTCCCTGGAGTACTGCTCTTTTATCTTCTCTAACATGAATACCACCGACAAGATAAGAGTAGAAGACGTTCAAAAACGCTTCACACGCCAACTGCTAGGAAGTAACTCTAATGCCGACTACACAGATAGATGTAAGCACCTCTATTTAGAACCTTTATGGCACCGTAGGGTAAAGAATAATTTAATATTTCTCTACAAAGCGATATATGGACTCTCATTTCTAACCTCCTGCCCAACTATGATTCACGACCCAGCCTATAGACTAAGAAAGAACGCATATACACTACACACCGTAAAACACCAAAAACAAGTGCGTTGTAAGTTTTTTACAGTGCGTTATAGTTTATTGTGGAACAGGTTGCCATTGCCTATCCGTAACTGTGACACATTTACCAGATTCAAAAGGCTAATAACCCTGTTTCTAGGCTCTAAAGAGCTTCAATCTTTCCTTGAACTCCCGCCCACCAATGAAGCACTTTATTATGGACCGCCTAATTTCTAGACTGAACAAGAATATAACGAGCCCAACTATTATTAATATGAATACAACGAAATTATAGGACATACGGTTTGCCGTTTCCTATTATTCATTGTGCATTAATCCAGGCCTAATGCTCCTAACCCTCACTTTCAGTTCCCAAATCCCTCTACTGATTAAATAAACATTTTTCTTCCTAAGTGTCATGTCTTTTTTTTTTCCTTCTATTGCAAGTAGACAGATAACTCAGTAATCTTATGGATGCTGATCTGCTAAGGCCGATCATACGAAGCTCAAAATTGATCAGAAAATCTTGTGAGTTGCTCTGTGTTTTATTTTTCTTACCCTAAAAATTCTACAATTTTATACTCTTTCATATCATTTGATTTGCTACTAGTCCTACTATCTTTAAACCACATATAATCTAACCTGTTTTTTTTTCTATCTTTCACCATTAGTTATCTTCATAGCAGTGTGATATACTAAATGGACATCTAACCCATAATACGAACGCTTTAACTACATGATTTGCTTGTAACATGGAACTAGTAGAGACAGTGTATTCCAACCATGTGCTTTGATTAAAGCAGTATGCATACTTACCGCAAACGTAAGAGAGCCTAACATCACAAAAGGAGGGAGGGTGACGTTACTGACCAGCAAACATGATGGCGGGGAGATAACCTCAATCCACCCATGTCTGTAGGGCAGAACATTTTGTTAAATTACGGCTCCTTATGGTCTATTGGAATGTCACGAACTAGTGGTATTGATGATGACTTATCATGCAAAATACCTCTTTAAATCGTGTTTAGAATGTTAAATTGGTTTAACTTCCTACCCAGTAATCCTATTACAAGCAAACTAGACAACTCGATAAAAAAAACGAAGCCTACTCAATGACCCTATAAAATCTAAAAAAGGCTCCAATAGCGTTGACAAAAAAAGGGAGACAGCCATTTGTGTATCGTTACACTGCTTTTAGCACTATATTTTATAACTACATATTATCATACTCTCAGTTTCTTTCTGAACCACATCCATTTGTCAGTTGATTATTCACTCATACCTTGTCTACAGTTATTTCCTTTAACCTATTAGGATGTTCCTGCTTACTAAAATACTTTAATGAAAGAGAATCAGACTGAGTAGTCATACCTCAACCACTTCTTCATGAACATTGTCTTCTCTGCTTCTCGTCTTTTTTTTTGTTTTCTTAAACCGTTTTTCAGCCCCCTTGAGATACGGAACGAGTGACCTCGTCCTGCACCATCTTTAAAGACTCAAATATTCCAAAGGGATATAAGATTGCGATTTCTAGAAGCCCTCAACTGCACATGAATCTAGTATCGACCGTCAGTTGCACGTCGCAACGCAACTCTCATGAAGCGCGCCAACTGTGATACTGACTAAGACCATTCTACATTCATATCTTATAAATTATAGACCCAGCTGATTAATTTACTACAGTTGGAAATTGTATCATTTGTAACAATTTGATCTTGCTTGTAAACTGGCATGACTCATGTAACAAAATGTTATTTGAGAATAAATTATTATTATTATTATTATTATTATTAACACAATAGTTTTAGATACTGGAGTAAATAAGCGTACATTATGATATGAATAATGATAAAAGAGCCTGAATATTGGATATAAAAATCAGCGTAGTTTTTAAAGACTGACTTGCGGCGAGCAGAAGGAGGTTGTCAATTGATCTAAGTTCAGTCTTCAGATGTTTATATTAAGAAGTAACATTGCAAGTGCATGCGTTGTTGGCGTATTACCCCTTGCTTCCTGGTGATGTCCTCAGATCACAAAGTTAACAGGCTTTTATCAGTCACAACTCCAAATTCTCCTGAAATATCGGAGGTATTAACAAAGGCAAAACTCAAAGTCATATGTTCTGTACATACGTTTTTGGTGGCGCATGAAGATGGTGCTGAAAAAGAGGAAGAAAGAGGAGGAAGGGAAGCAGAATAGACAGTGTTATTGACTGGTAGTTTTAGGTCACATGCGATGAAAATGTCGAGGCATTACCACTCTGACTTATTTCTCTTTATTTGGTCAATTATTGTGCAAGAGTATTTGACAGGTGAAATAGGGTAGGCAGAAAGTTTGTTAACCAATGTATAAGGAACTATAAATTAAGGATATTCAAAATGGCTGAACGTTTAGGGTTATTTCAATAATAATAATAATAATAATGGAACTCAGCAATTGGAAATTAGGCAGGCAGTGGTCAGAAGAAAAAATATGACAGGATAGTGCATAGTTAAAGGGAGAATGAGAAGTCAAGTGAAGAAATAATATAATAAATAAACCAGATAACAGTTTAGTCCTTCCTTACGTTGCTAGTCAATGTATATTTACGTTATTTACAGGTCATATTTGCTAGAGCTTGATGTTTAAACAAGTTTATTTTGCTGAAGCATGTAAATGCTATTAAAGCTTGCTAATGAACCATCAACGCTTATAATCAATATATATGACCAGTATATATTACCAATTTAGCTAGTAGGTTATGAGTACTAATCAATATAACGTTACGATAATGCATATGAGTATTAATCAGAAGACTATTAGAATAATGGGTTTAAATAAGTAAATATCGATTGATAAAGTTAAAGTGGAAATACGGATAACCAATAATAGGTTGCGTTTCTTTAGTCGGGCTTACCAGTGTAGAATTATGGTCTATCATGATATTAGCACTGCTCTAATAATAGACCTAATCCGAAAATTGTAGATTTGTCATGATGTAATTGCCTAATCTATAAGATCTTACGTGGAAATCGCATCACCATCTACACCAACTCACTGCGTCGTAACAATTACCAATTCATGATATAGAACAATCTTAGGCTAGAGATGAAACAATATATTTAATATGAATAAAAGATACAAGGTAACATTCAGCAGGGACCACGCCTGCATGGCCGAGCCATGCCATCCGATCAACTCGGATAAATTCCTATTCATTGTTCCCGCCTTTCTCCATTCTTCTGTATTTCTCCGCGTTAGATGTAGAATGTCTATTTCCCATATTGTCTCATGGTAGGGCTCAATGCCATTACAGATGCATTCATAAGAGCTTTATTGAAGTCGAAAGGGGAGGGAACACCAGTAGAAATACTGCGGAATTTCTTGTTTATTTACCGAACAACACCTAGTGATATTCTACCAACGCATACATCCCCGGCAGAGATCCTAATGGGAAGTAAATTGAGGACGATCCACAGTGTGATGTGCTCAAGGACCACACTACCACCATCTCAGACCAGATCTCAGAAGCTGCCAGCGTACGAGGTTGGATTCTCGGTGTTTGCTCGAGACTACAGGGCAAATCATGGTCCATGTATCAAGGCAAGTGTGGTTGGAAGATTAGGCCAAGTTATGTACGAGGTAAAAGTGGGAAGACACACGTAAACTAGACACAGAAGTCAACTACGGAAGCGGATAGCCCCATACCGCCCATCAACAGGAGTAAATCTTCCTCTTGACATTCTGCTAGATACCTTCAACTTACCAGCAGCCCTATCAAGAGGAGAAGCTCAACAACAAGCTGATCCCTGCTCCAGAAGGTGGCCTCTCCGACAGCGGCGAGCAATAATCAAGGTGCCAGTCAACCACAGGAAAGTACGCTATTAAAAAAGGGAGGAGTGTTGAAGACGAAAGATCATCAAAAACTCATAGTTTGTAATTTTATCTTGTGGAGCTTGTATGCATATGTATGAGTGGGCATTTCTTACCACCCACGCATACAGTCGATTGACGAACTTATCGATTAAATATTTAAAAGCTCCATCGCAATATCAATTATATATATATATATATATATATATATACTCATCAAGAGCTAGCTTACTGGTCATTGGTGACCGAGTCTTGTTTCTCGTTTGCAGATCAAGTAAACTCGTGATAGCTTCAAACCTAGCACAAATAAAAATCGTGGAATCTTTTGCGTAGATATGTGTATCTTAGCAAAGCCCAACACCCAGTGACCTGCAATACTGAGTCTATCATCAATGCCACCCATGAGTTCCACTTTGATAATCATTCTGGCGTCACTTTTAGTTCTTGATTGAAGAAGAATGAAGAGATGCTTCAAAACGGTCTCTGCAGATTAGAGAGCGCTACGAATGTCAGGTCACTCATATGTAAACTAGGCACTACAAAACATGAATGGCATATTAATTTCATTCTTCCAAAGTAACCCTGTGAATCTGGTGTCAAGGAAACTGTCAAAACCTTGACAAAAAAATTTTAAAAACAATCATCAACAATATTCGTTAAAAATGCTTAGAAATAACTGAAAACAAAGACATGTTTAGGTGAAATATCTAGTGATTGTTTACCGAGCAAACGTAGTTTGGTAGATGGAAGCACTAAGTTTTGTGTTTGTATATAGCTTATAGCTTCACTGAAATAATTCTCAAGCAATTGACTGGTTCCAATACCTAGCTTAATCAGTGCATGTTTATCAACATGGATATGTATCGATGAATGATGTTAAAACTTGTAGTCCTCGACTTCCCATCATAAGCCAGATATACATAAAATGGTCACTTCATCCTTTCTCAGACACACATAACAGGAACCACGTTTTCTTACTAAGCGTCTCATTTCCATCGTCTTCATCACTCACAACTCAGTACAATAAGTCACTCAGTGTCTAGATTATTAAAGCGCTCAACTTACAGATATCGTTCAATTGCCTTATTAAACACTATGTTTTACAAAAATAGCTTGTAAATGTAACTTCTTTGCATATTCCCTGAAGTTTCACGAGCTCCAAACAGTTCGACATTACCAACCTTCCGGAAAACGTCCTCATCAGCACACGCTAACAGTAACCGTAGCCTGCGAATATAGCCTCTTGTTATACATCATTGACGTGGTGGCGGAAGTTCACTATTTCATCGACACCGGTGCAAAGTAAGCGTTCTACTGGCAAATTCTAACGATCGAAGGCACGATACAGTTTTCAACTTACTGATGAAAAATGGAAAATTTATTACCATGTATGGTAAGCGATATGTTTATCATAACGTGGTTTTGCGTAAACCCATTCACTGAATCTCCGCTGTTGCAGATGTTTCTATGCCAATCATTGGTATAGACCTGCGACTAGACCTGTTGTAAGTTTAACAAAAAAAATACTAATCCGATAAACTTAGAAATGATCGATTTATATTTCTACATTGATTCGTTTGAACTGACTATACAGTATGACCTGACCACCAATCGTTTACGAATTTCATAACAAAATTCTCCTAAAGTTGTTATCACGACTCGATAAGCTCTATGTACGCACATGGATTGTCACTTTACTCAATGACTTCATTCATTTTTGTTGAAGTTTCGTTCTGTAAGCTGAGTAGCTTCATTCTAAAGTTTTTGTTGTTTTCTTGAACAACATCAGTACGAACTCCAGGGAGAAGTAAGGTATTCAAACATTTCCACTTAAAATGAAAACCTGTCTTAATGGCGTTCAGAGAAATAATGTTTCACGATTAAAGCATATAGCTCAGAGAACAAAAATAATCTCCCTCAGCTACAAATCTGCATCACTCCATTTCTTTAGCGCTGCTATTACTGATGAAACTTCGTTTCGTTCTGATGTATGAGAGTTTTACTTGAACGGGCTTCATGTAAATGGGAATCATTGTAACCGTCCTATTAAATCACTTGATTTGTTGAACAGCTCTTGAATTCATATTTGACCAACTCTTATCCACATTTGTATGTATGGGGACAGAAAACATTCAGTTTATAGAAATAGTAACAGCAAGTTTGCATAATCATCAAATTACTGATCTATTTTATAGCGGTAGCCTTAGTATATACGATATGCAAGTTTTCACTACAGTGGAAAACGTTTTCAAACAAGAAGACAATGACTTACAAATACTTGTAGGTTTATTTTGTTTTTATTAAAAGCAGGATAAATGCATGTGATGAAAGCTGAGATTTCTAACGTATCTCAAAAAATTTAGTCGTTTAGTTTAACACTGAGAATCTGCGCTATCTGTCTAATCAAGTCTATTAAGTGTTACAAGTCAGTATAAAATTACGTTACTGCAATGCATTGAATTTGCTCCGAGTTGAATACTACGTTGTCATTTAGGTGGTAGGGTAATTCTGGTAGAACTCCCAAGATGGGTTGAATGGTCAGTATACTCCATTGTTTTGCTTCCTATCTATGCAAACTAGTCTTGTACGAACACTGCTTATAGAAATGGAAAAGTACATACCAAACATAATTTGAAGACTAGGTTCTGTTAACGTTGTCACCAGACGACTGTTATTTGAATATTCTCATTCGATAAATGAGTCTCCTGTCAGGAGACTAATCTTTAGATATCCAGGCATTATCAACAGGAGTACACATGTGATCAATGTAAGTAAATCTGAGAATAGTCCATATCTCTTGGTGGACTCAAACGACAAGTTTTAGGAAATTGTTTGACGGTTGGTGTCGATGTGGTTCATTTTTCGAAACAATTTTGCGTCTCCATGCTAAGCGATATTTTCATGTTTAAAGTTGGTCGCCAGAAGCAAACGGCCTTCAAAACGTAGTCATAGGGGACAGTCGTTGTTATCTGTTCGCTCACTGGGAATACCGATCCACATAAGTGATTTTCAGGTTGGTTTAGGCCAATTTGACATTAAAATCACCTGAAACGGTTACTACATCAGAGCATTTGAGTTTTTGGAGGTCGGAAAGCCCCCAATCAACCGAAATTCAGTTGGCGGTAACGAGTATTTACCAGCAAATTTGGTTGCATATGTTTATCTTAACGTGATTTTGCGTAAACCCATCTACTGAATCTTCGTTGTTGCAGATGTTTCTATGCCAATCATTGGTATAGACCTGCTACAAGACCATAACCTACTGATTGACTCGAGCAAACGAGGTTTAGTAAATGAAAATACTAGATTATCTGTAGTGTAACTTATTTTACCGGTTGTGGATTATCCTCGGACACGGTAAGGCACATAATCGACCCATTCTATCAACAGATACTCGATCAGTGCCCCGATTTGTACCAAACGCTACCGAAGTCACTATGTATATCCAGAAATGTTGCGCATCACATCACAACTACAGGCTTATCTCTCTTTTCGAAAGCGCGCCGACTATCTCCCGAAAAGCTAAGTTTAGCCAAAAACGAATCCGACCACATGATACATTTAGGAATTATTGGACCATCAAACAGCCCATCAGCATCTCCCTTACACATGATCCCTAGAAAGAACAGCAGTAGATGCCGTTCAATTAGTGGTTATCGGCAAATGACTGCGAAAACCACTCCCGATCGTTACACATTGCCGTACATCCACGATATGAGAGCAAACTTGGAATGTGAAACTTTTTTTTCAAAATCGATCTGGTTAAAGTGTATAACCGAATTTCATGGCCGCAGACGACATCATTATAGCCGTCATCGTCTCCCAACCATACAAGTGTTCTCATATGCCTTTCGGTTTACGAAACGCTGTACAAACGTCCCACTGATTTATCGACGATGTCTTTCGAGGTCATAGGTTGTTACACGCATTTCATATGCTTACTTTCAGAACTTTAAAAGACATGTCAATACGTAGTTTCAATATTAAACAATAAATCAGATTACAACGAAAGAGGGGGTTTGTGGTTATTATAGTAACCCAATAATTTAGCTCATAAGTCAAATAAAGCAAGACCACCATGGAAAAGCTGGGAGCACTGGACGACCGTTTCCTTTTAGTGTGGGACTCTTCAGAAGTGCGCATGACCATGAGTCACTTATCAGTTTAGTGATTAATAAATATTTTTTTGTTTAGAATTACAGAAAATATGGGCCAAGTCCCATTAATAAAATATACAAACTGACATGTAATTACATTGAATTGACAAACTCATAGTTGTGACAAACAAAACAAAAAAAATACAGAATTCTACTAAGTCATAAGTTATCCGATTTGTGTGACGGTTGGGATACTGTCCGGGTGTCCAAATCAAAACAGTTGGTTTTCTTAAGGGTCACATTTGGAGCCTTTGATCTAGGTCTAATCCACAAGTCAGTGGAGCAGCGTCAGGAGATGCAGTAAAGACAGGCATTAACTAAAAACTCACTAAAAATTTTCCTATGTGTATTATTTATTTACTATGAAAAATCATATTTAGAAAATTTGCCTACTTATTAAATACATAAGTATCTGGAGTCCATACTTGCTCAGCTGGTACACGCAAAGTTCTTACATTCCCGAATTCCGGTTCATTCCATTTTAAATACTCATCTTCCCATATCTATAAGAAAATATAAATAATAATGTTATAGATTAGATCAGTTAACATTCCAAAACATTATACACACTATATGAACTGTGACTATTACAGGCCACGTTCCAGAGATTTTAAAAAGAACATGATATACAACTGCCATCATGGTTTTGTCGACAACCTCTTCCCACCTATCCTGTAAATCCCGTGGTAAACGTGACACAATTATTTCCATACTAGCTGCATAGTTTACATCGGACACACATCCCACTTGTCTCAGTGTTATATGCGTTACGTAACTTGGTTGTGAAGTCAGCCATATCATCTACTGAGCACCAAACAAATTTACGATTGAGTCAATTTACACTTAGTTCACGGGTAATCAGACGTTCCCTTCAAGATACATCATGCAGAATCTATCTCACTCTGTCATAATCCAAACTACAAGGCAAGGAGATGCAAGTTTCAATGGCTGTCCTGGCTTATCCTTTGCAGTAGTATTTTGGTGTATGTTGCTTATGTCGACATACATTAGAAGTATGTAACAGCAATCGGAAGTGAAAAACCAGGTAGCAGAAGGCTAAGAAAATCGAGTTGGAGAGAACAGAAGGGAAAATAGAAAGGAATTATGAACTAGAAGAATAATAATACAGAATGTGTAGGATAAATGAGGGGAATTCGCGAATGAAGTATTCAGCGTATGGTTTTCATATTTTAATAAGATATTCTGTAAATTTGGATTAAATTACACTGGTTGTCCCCACCTGTGTTCTCGTTCATTACAGTACAGCAAATATGGTTACTGTTGACTCTCATTGGACAATTTACTTACTATGAAGCTAGTAAGCTCCCTAACAAAATGGTATTACTCAACAGGCTGTCCATTAAAGTGCCAAATATCAATTTAGGCTAAATCGACACTATTAATAATAAAGACAACGTATTCCTGTCCCCATGCGCCCGCTTTCCTTTCGGAATTCTGGGCGCTTCTCCCAAGTCAACGTTGAAATCAGTATTAAACTGTGAATGCCCTTCCACCTTAGGATTAGCCTCAACACTATCAATAAGCTACCGGTAAACATCTTCATAATAGCAAATCACCAAACTAAACCTCGTTTAAAATGTTTAGCATCTCAAGCTCTTTTTATGATTCGAGACTCGTTTTTATTTGTATATTTTTTAAGCATTCCATTATTTAACTTAAGCCTTTCAGAACTAAGCACATTAAAACTCATACTATGAACACTCAAGTTATCATTAGATTGTCTTTCATAAACCCCACACAAATAAAAAACAGCTTTAAAACCATAACTTTTGAATTATGTATTATCTTTAAATCTTTCTATGATGATTAGAAGTATTTGAATTATAGTATGAACTAATAATCCCAGAAATAACGTAAGTGGATCAAGAACTACTAGATAAACACGAACGAATGTACTGTATTTAGAATTCAAAATCAGGCATTTAACAAGTACAAAGCAACCATTAGTTCATTCAAACATCACATCCGCCATAGCTTAAATTGGAGTCTAAGTATTTGTAATCAATTGTACGTCTTCTTCTCAAGTTCATACTGTGTCTGTCCGACAATGTATTGGATAAAGACTCTGTATTATCTAGAATGCGCTCATTAGTATTAGAATTAACAACTGAAATCGGAACAGACTCACTTGCTTCCTGGGATTGTGTACGATCATCATGTCGGTTGAGTACTGAAACTACTGATACCTAGAATTTCGACCATAGACATTCAAACTATCCTCCCCCATGAAACAATGTCGGATCTTCATATCCCCAAGTTATGAATAATGTGGCTTCAATAAAAACATCTTTCTCAATTTGACTAAAGTAAACATTGGAAGTGATTTTATCATAAGGACAAACAACAGTTGATATGGAATTATCTGAATTGTAATCGGAATCCAGCTCATTTATTACTCGTGCTTCGCATCGAACAAGTTTCTCACAAGAAACAAATGCATCATGAGGACGAATAATATTTGATATGACATCAAGATTTGATTCTTCTGAAATAGTTTCCTCAAATCTATTGAGAATGTCATTGCAGAGCAAAGAATCATTAGAAAAATCAGCATCAATCAAAACTACATCAGATTTTCGATCATGATTAGGTTCATCCGAAATATTTTCCTCAGATTTGTAATAAATTTCATCAGAAATATGTGAATCATTAGGAAAAATCATATCTGGTACAATAACATGGGAAATCTGATAGGTTGATTGATTAAGAATTGTTGTCTCGGAAGGATTCTGAGTTTCATTTAACTCTGAACTGTTATACGACTCTAAATTTTCGTTTGAAATCGTCGATAAAAATAAATGATCATTATAAATACTCAACTTAATAGAATCAGAATCACAAGACTTAATATTAGTTGCAGCAAGATGAACAGTAGCATTACAAACTGACTGAATATGTCCAACATCACCACATTTAAAGCACTTAGAATTACGAAATTTACATGAATTAAAAGAGTGGAACCCGCCACAGCGCAAACATTGACCAAACTTGTACCCATCCTCGTGAACTGCACCGCAATTCCCAAATGAATTATCTGCATAACCTTGAGTATGCACTGGGATGGGGTGACGTAATGTAGTGGAATTTTTTATATCCTATTGAATTATTTTACGAAATCTCCCTTTACCGCATTCGAAATTCGTATACTTAGCATAGTCTAGAAGTAGTTCCTTGTGAGTTGTATAAGGAAGAGAAATGGGCTTTTCCGGTAAAGCCAAAAGTTTCAATAAGCTGTATGCTTCTTTTCCGATGAATGTGAGAAAATGTGCCACAATAATAATATACTCATCATCTTCTTTAGTCATAGCCCAGATTTCAAACCTTTCAAAGTAATCCTTATGAGCATCGAAATCCGAATGAATATCTAACTGTTCCATCGCAGGCCTCATCGCGATGCCAATATGATGATTAGAAGTATTTGAATTATAGTGTAGTGACCTACTTTTGTCAACAGAACGCGATTGATTCAATGAAAACAATTATTATCATAACCAATTGTACCAGTGACTGTTTTACTGTGCTCGTTTGTTTAACTATGCTAATGACAGCCATTACACTTACTCTCCCGTTGACTTTGAACTTGTACGAATTCGGTTACGCTCAGTAACCACACTTGTACTCCTTTGTCACGATATCGGTATTCTTTCGATACCATGAGATCGCCAACAAATACATCTCGACTACAGCCATCATCTGTCTTCTGATATTGGCCTACGGGGATGTTATTGGTTAATTGGCACATAGTCTTGTAGCGGTGTTCATAGTCAAGCTCAACTAGACACCAATCTACAATTGGTGAGCCAAATCTGGGAACACGTCTCAACCTCGGTCAAATCTTCCAAAGAAGGTAATTCGGTGAGTCTATTGTTTATCTATCCACGTCTGTCGTATATTTTCATACTAATTTTTAATATATAATATACTCGACATGACAGATAACGACAAGAATAGCATTAATATAATAGACTCCGATGTACGCGTACCGAATCCTCGGCACTTTTTGTTCGCCTGACGATAAATTCCACGCTTTATTCGAGAAATTCCACAGAATAACTAAACCACTCGAGGATATTTCATCGGTGACCAATCGTGTGGTACACCACATAGTCACCAGCGGACCACCAGTCACGGCATGACCACGCCGACTGGCACCGGACAAATTAGCTTTCGCTAAACGTGAGTTTGACAATTTGCTATCTTCTGGTATTGTTCGTCCTTCTCACAGTCCTTGGACCTCTCCTTTACACATGGTGCGCAAAAAGGATGGGGTTAGTTGGAGACCATGCGGCGACTACCGAGCATTAAACGTAGTTACGCGCTTCGATAGCTACCCCATCCCCCACATACACGATATCACGGCATCGCTCAAGGGCACGACCATCTTTTCTAAGATCGATCTGGTACGAGCATATCACCAGATCCCAGCCGCTATTGAAGACATCGAAAAAACTGCTATCACGACTCCTTTCGGTCTGTTTGAGTTCACACGAATGCCATTTGGATTACGGAATGCTGCTCAAACTTTCCAAAGGTTTATCGATAGCATAGTACGAGACTTGGATTTTGTTCACGTCTATATTGATGACCTGCTAATCGCATCATCAAACGTAGATGAACAATATCAACACCTTACTCTATTATTCCAACGTCTTTCGGATAATGGAATAGTAGTCAGCCCAGAGAAATGTGAATTGGGTAAACCAGAAATAATATTTTTGGGTCACATCATCAAACAAGAGGGTATTCTGCCTTGCGAGGACAAAGTTCGAGCAATCAAGGAGTACAACGTGCCGCCCTCACTTAAGGAACTGAAGGCTTTTCTCGGTTTGGTTAACTTCTACCGACGTTTCATCCCTCACGCGGCAGAACGGTTAGGACCATTAACCGATTTACTACGTGTTAATCCACGCAAATTAGAATTGAGCGATACCGCACGTACTGCATTCTCAGAGATCAAAACGGCTCTCGCTGAAGTTACACTCCTCGCTCATCCTGACCCATCAGCCACGCTTAGTATAGCGGTTGATGCATCAGATTTCGCTACAGGAGCCGTCATGCAACAGAATATCTCCGGTAGTTGGCAATCGCTTGAATTTTTCTCACGACGCCTTACTCCCACGGAGACGAGATATAGCGCTTTTGGTCGCGAGCTGCTAGCAGCCTACTGTGCCATCAAACATTTCCGGCACGCAGTAGAAGGACGCCAATTCATCTGATTCACCGACAATAAGCCCATAACGTATGCCCTGCATACCAAGTCTGACCGCTACTCACCACGAGACATTTGAACTATATCTCCCAGTTCACGACAGACCTTCGTCACATTAAAGGCGAGTCGAACTATGTTGCCGATGCTTTATCACGTATCCAGACGAATGCAGTTACCTTACCGGTACTCGATCTTCCTGCTATGGCCGTCGCGCAAGCAAACGATCCTGTCTGTACAGAAGCACCACAATCTTCGTCCCTTCAGTGCCAGGAAGTACACCTAGCTACTAGCTGAGGTATTATACTATGTGATACTTCTACCGGTCTTCCTCGATCCATCGTACCCTCTGCCTATCGCCGTCTCGTCCTCGATGCCATTCATGGATTGTCTCATCCAGGTATCGCAGCTACATTACGTCTCATCGCTGCACCATACGTCTGGCCGTCCATGAATAAAGATGTTCGTGTGTGGGTTTAGCAATGCCTACAGTGTCAACGATCAAAAGTGCACAGGCACGTAGCTGCTCCATCGGCACGTTCGCTACGCCTGATGCTCGCTTTGATCACGTTCATATAGACATTGTAGGACCATTGCCACCATCGCATGGGTATGATCACATACTCACGTGCATTGACTGTTTTACAAGATGGCCCGAAGCTATTCCCATCACGTCTATCACGGCGGAGACAGTTGTTAACCACCTCGTAGAAAGATGGATGGTGCTGTACGACTGTCCCTCGACCGTCACGACTGACCGAGGACAACGATTCGAGTCCACATTATTCTTCTCACTGACCCGGCTGCTTGGTACGGAACGTATATGCACTACCGCCTACCACCCAGCATCAAGTGGTTTAGTTGAACGGTTTCATTGCCAACTAAGAAGTGGTCTTCGAGCACACGAAAACGACAATTGGTACGAAACCTTACCGCTCGTTCTCTTAGGCATCAGAACGAGTTTGAAGGCAGATATCCAATGTTTTGCCGCTGAACTTGTTTACGGCACGACATTGTGTCTGCTTGTGAAATTCTTCACACCACGGAGCAGTAACAATTTCGGTAAATCAGACTACGTCCATCGACTGTCTGCATTTATGCGAACGCTGTCTCCGGTGTCAACTCGAATACAACATCGACAGGTCGCTCTCCCTCGAGAGTTATCTACCTGTTCACATGTTGTCATACGAATAGATTCGGTACGCAAACCTTTGCAACAGCCTTACAAAGGCCTTTTTCACGTGATCTCTCGCCACGAAAGGATCTTCAAGGTTGATCGATATCGTCAGCATTGATCGTCTCAAACCAGCACACGTCGATGACAGTGCCCTACCCGATAACCTGAGACCCAATGCTAGACCTATCAAACCTTCTAGTGGGATCTCTGCGTCTACCTCGGATCCCACGCTGGATGCATCAGAGACCTCGTTCACACGTCCCGGTCAACAGCACGCGTCATCTGCACCATCTACGGACGAGACTTCTGTACCACGTCCAGATCGGCAGACCACGCCGCCCTTGACCTCGGATGAGATCGCAGGCTCACGAAGTACGAACGAGACTACCGTCTCACGTTCCGGTCGCCGAGTACGCTTTAGCGACTAACTGCACAGTCAACATTGGATACGGTGTAGGACTATTCCTATACTACGCGCATGCTACACTTTTCTTTTTTTGATTTTTTTGTTGTATCCTGAGCCCACGCCTCCGACCATCGCCCGTTTGGTAACGTCGACTTCAGTCAACTTTGGCGAAAGCTGGTTTGGCCACCCACGCTCTTGTCAACGCACTCAGTCGATAATCTGGTTTCGAATTCGCCCGGCATACGCTTGGTTTAGCGTTTGGTCGTTATGGTGGCCTCCGGTTTCTTGGCTCAACGTGGTTTCGTCCTACATCTGCAGCGTTTTCTGGTTCACATCCCTACGAACGCAATCTTCAGATCCTGGATACAAACCACTCGGGTGTGGTGTGCTAACCCGAGCAACAAATACAGCACACTTCTCCTGGTACCGTTCTACGCAAAAGACTTCCGTTGGCAACTCGAGGATCAACGATCGCTTCCTGTTTCGCCAATTCTTCCGTCCTACAACCGCAATGTGCTCGTTTGTTTAACTATGCTAATGACAGCCATTACACTTACTCTCCCGTTGACTTTGAACTTGTACGAATTCGGTTACGCTCAGTAACCACACTTGTACTCCTTTGTCACGATATCGGTATTCTTTCGATACCATGAGATCGCCAACAAATACATCTCGACTACAGCCATCATCTGTCTTCTGATATTGGCCTACGGGGATGTTATTGGTTAATTGGCACATAGTCTTGTAGCGGTGTTCATAGTCAAGCTCAACTAGACACCAATCTACAATAGTATGAACTAATAATCCCAAAAATAACGTAAGTGGATCAAGACCTACTAGATAAGCACGAGCGAATGTACTGTATTTAGAATTCGAAATCAGGCATTCAACACATACAAAGCAATCATTAGTTCATTCAAACATCACACTTTCACTCATTTCCATGATATATCCTGGTTCCATACAAACAGTTATATCAATGTAAATTCAAATTCGTCTAGAAAACGTAATCTAACGATATCGACAAATAGACTTAAAAAAATCGAACCAATATAAAACTTACAAATAAAGCTGTGTATTAAAGAAGGATAACGGGGAGTATGATCCTGATGTTCGATGGTGGTAATTCTACTGAATCGTTCAAAGAAAACACGATGATAACTTTTGGCTCGCAGGTATTGATATGTACCACTTCAGATTTTAATTGCAGATAAGTCTTGTTACCAACCAACTTGTTTTCACCTTCGGCTACCAGTCATAATATAACAAGAACCACGCCTTTCCGTCACTAATAACACCCCAGCCACTATCCGAATTAAGATCCCAGGGAACAAAAAGTTGACTTATTCTATACAACAAATGTTAAGTGCAAAGCTCATTCTTTCCGATATTTACGTAGATTTTTGAATTTAAAGAAAGTGATATAGAAAAGAAGATCATATTGGAACATTGAATTTTTCTTATGCTAATGACATTAAGAATGTTTTACATGTTAGAAGGCGGTGTGGGATATTCGTTTCAAATGCCTATATACGGTAAGCGTACTCGTTACTGATTTCCCGCAAAGATATACGTGTAATATTTTTGATTACAAGTTATTTTTAATCCTTATAAACTGATGAGTTTGTGCTGTCATGGACAAGTAATCGTTTTGATGACTAGTGTGAAATATGGGTGTTAAAATTCGAGTCATAGTTTGAAAAAGATGCTTGAGACGGACTTCGTTTACTGCTTTCAGATTTAAAATAACAGAGATTTAGCCACACTTGAAACTAATCTTGCAGACATTTTGATTGCTTTATTTAACCTTGATATTTTAATGCAAATTCTGGTCGGGTTTCTAATATTTGCTGTGGTGTCAAAGAATACTTATCGATGATATACATATTGAAGGATTAGGATTCGTTCATAAAAGACTGTCGATCCAGCGGTTCTCTGTAAGCACTTGGGATTTGACAGTTTCCTGGTGGTATAGTGGTATCCAACTTTGAATCTTGTTGACTTATGGACAAAACTTGAGTCTGTCAAAACATAAAACTTAAATGCTTCAAAGTAAAGCGTGTATAATTGATTGTAGTTAATTTTGAAGTGTTATCCAATGCATGACGCGGGTCCACCGAAAAACCAATTTATTTGTATCAGCTCATGCATTCTTTCGTACTGGTATAACAAATTAGCTTCTATAGTACCAAAATAGTATGAATAGAAAACTAGTTCTCAAGGCAACCCTGAGTTCTTAGTTACAGCGGTGTTTTTACCTGCTACCCGGTATACACTAAGTACACTACTGATTTTTTCCGGAGATAAACGTAATCACTGGGTAATGGGTTCGATGAGGAGTATAGAGTAGCACTAAAGTGTGAGGTCAGATAGAAAGGAATATTTTCCATAAGCAAGCTAGTAACTACCGAACCGAGCTAGCTTCTAGGCTAGCTACCATTCCACCGAAAATTATAGATGAGCATTGGTTGCAATTGCATGACGCCATGAAAATGGCGGGTACAGTCTTGTGGGTTTGCGAAACGTCCCGCTTACAAGCACTGGGTTTCTTCTGGTTCCTTACAACTGATTGAAGCCCGTCGGTCTACTCCGGGTGACCGTGAGTTTGACCACAGACGAAGGATGTTACGTAATGAAATCGGGCAAAGCTTGCGTAAGGACCGAGAAGCCTGGTGGTCGGAGCGTGCCAGTGAGTTGGAAGCAGCAGCTGCATCTGGTAATTACCGGAAGCTCTTCCAACTCATCCGAGCCACTGGCAGCAAGAAGTTTGGTGCGAGCGAAACAATCTGCGAGGATGACGGAACGCCAATCACTAACATCCATCGACGTCTTGGACGATGGGCAGAATTCTTTGAAGGGCAGTTCAACTGGCCTGCTGCTCCGGCAACATCGGTCAGACTGTCCTGCCTTCCATGGCCGGTGACGACTGATCCACCAAATGAGGCGGAAGTCCGCAAGGAACTCCAACTCTTGAAACGTTACAAATCACCGGGCCCAGACGACTTACCTCCGGCTCTTTTTAAAGATGGCGGTGACTTTTTGACTAAGGGACTGACGACGTTGTTTACAAAGATCTGGGAACTAGAGTGTGTACCAACGTCATGGAATGAGTCGATAGTTGTCCCTATCTTTGAAAAGGGTTCACGTTGTTCCTGTAACAACTATCGGGGGATAAGTCTACTTTCGATTGCGTCCAAGCTATTGGCTTCCGTCATACTTCGTAGGTTGTTCAGGACCCGAGAAGGATTGACTGGAGAGGAGCAGGCTGGGTTTCGTTCTGGTCGAGGATGTATTGATCATATCTTCACCCTCCGCCAAGTGTTAGAACACCGCCATACTTATCAAAGGCCAACAATCGTAGTGTTTCATGATATCAGGGCCGCCTTCGATTCGTTGGACAGAACTGTTCTCTGGGATTGTCTATTGAAGAAGGGTGTGCCTGAGAAGTTTATTAACATCCTAAAAGCCCTATACACAAACACCTCAGGCAGAGTGAGGGCATACAACCACCTTTCTCCGTTATTCCATTCAAGCAGTGGGGTTAGGCAGGGTTGCCCAATCTCACCATTCCTCTTCAACTTTGCCATCGATGACATTCTGGAAACAGCTCTGACGGATGTAAGTAATGGTGGTGTGGATCTGTTACCTGGAGAAAGACTTCTCGACCTTGAGTATGCGGATGATATTGTCTTACTGTGCGAGAATGCCCAAGCTATGCAATCCGCACATAATCAGTTGGCAATCAATGTCCGTAGGTATGGTATGTGCTTTGCACCTTCGAAGTGCAAAGTACTTCTACAAGACTGGCAGGATTCTAATCCTGTACTCACTCTGAATGGTGAGCAGATTGATGTAGTCGAGAAGTTCGTGTATTTAGGTCGCTGCATAAGTGCTGGTGGTGGCGTGAGTGATGAGATCAATGCACGTATGGAGAAAGCCAGAGTGGCTTATGACAATCTGGGCCATCTTTGGCGCCTTCGTGATGTTAGTCTGGCTGTAAAAGGTCGGATCTACAACGCGACGGTGAGAGCAGTTTTGCTCTATGCTTGTGAAACCTGGCCTCTCCGAGTTGAGGATGTTAGACGACTCTGTGTTCGATCATCGTTGTCTCCGAAGGATTGCTGGCATCCAGTGGCAACACCATGTCAGTAATGCAGAGGTTCGGCATAGTGTTCGGTCACAGAGACGATAATGAAATTGGTGTCACCATCTTGAAACACCGACGTCGGTGGCTTGGACATGTTCTACGAATGTCGTCTCAGAGAATTCCACGTCGTGCATTATTTGCCGACTCTGGGACTGGTTGGAAAAAGCGGAGAGGTGGTCAGTATATGACATGGTGTCGTGGTATGAAAGAAAGCTGCAAAGGGCTAGCTTCTGTTGGTCCTTCACGACTCCCTGGTTGGGGTCCGAGAGACGGTGTAACGCAGTGGCTAGAGACGTTATCAGATATGGCTAAGAATAGAAGCCAGTGGCGATCGTGCTGTAACCTCTTACTTTCTTCATAAAAAGTGTTTATATCTTCCTTAACTGAAAGATCTCTTCTGAGTGTACCTTTCCGTTTCCCCCACCATTGTTCTCTCTCTCTCCCTTTTTTTTTATAATTCCCCACGTTCATTACTTTTTTTTCTCTTTTCTCCTCTTCAAATTATCATTGTTTTGTGTGGCGCATATATATTTGGTGCCCCTCTGTACCAATATTTATGTGTTCAAATAATAAATAATAATAATATAAAAGTGTGAGATCAAAAAAATACTGTATAATTAGCTCTGCACCACTCCTACAGATTCTGTGTCATATTTCTCAATGTCTCCAATCATTAGCTTAATTCAATGTAGCAGATTTCTCTATATTAGTGTTCAGTGAAATTAAAGGTGTTTGTTACACTAAATTTCATTCAACTTATTAGAAAAGTGTAGCTCATTTATTAGGCGGAAAGTGAATGTGTTCAGCTCCTAGCTGTATTTTATTCAAGGTCTAGTGATACTATCTGGTTGTCTAAATCGAAGAAGGTAGAGTTGGGTTCAAACCTACTGAGTATCTTCATTACTAGTTAATGGTCACATCCACTCAGTAAACTAGTTGGCGGGGAGAACCATGGCCTTTGAGGCAATATGATGTGAATTTCAACCATTTTCATGCCGACACTAGCTTTTAAAACCATGACTACAGACAAAAGTAAACATATCCCTCCGAGTTTCCACTTAAAAGCATTATTTTCATGAGGAAGTGGTGCTCAACTGCTCCCGACCTTTGTTGCTACTTCGAAGTGGTGGTCGGGCTTGCCTATCGTGAGAAACCAATCGAGCCATATTGTCTGGAACAATTGTCCCTCAAAGTCCTACCATGTCGGACAGGTCGGTTGAAGAGAGCTAAGACTAAAAGCACCAAACCGAAGTCGTGTTGCTGACTGTACAGAGGTGTGACGGCAGTAAGGTATTCCCTTCAGACACCCAGCATAACAGCGATGCTGTCTTTTCACAAGGAGCGGTGGGGTTAGAGAATGTCGACCCTAAAAATACACATCTAGCCTTATCCCACGTATATCCGTCTCCGGCGGTAAGGTCTCAGCAAGTACAGAGCAAACACAAAAATTACCCACAAAGAGGTCGTGTGTGACCGACCTCAAGCAGTTGTCCCTTGGGCACTGCGGTCACGCTCTCAGGCCACCAAAACCACCTTTAATTCAATTTCATTTTCAGGTACCTCTAGAAGAACCCTACCACGGTTTGGGCAACCGGTAAATGATAACCACCCTCATATCTCTAACAGCACTCAAGACCACTATCCATAATCAACCTCCCTCTTCAGTTCTTATTATTGCTTCTGCATTGACTTTCAACTTCAAACTTCCTCTTTTGGCTTCCTCCTCAAGTGTCATCGTAGCCCACGATTCTAGTGCGGAAAACGCTCCCAGGCCTACTGAAACCTTACTCCAAAATACAAAGAGCCTTCAACGTACGCACCCTATATTAAATCGGCCAACAAGCCCCGGAATCTCGTACCATTGGTGTACACTGTCTCCGAAACACACATGCAGGGTCCTAGTGTGGTCATCCACTTGACCTCACCTCAGCATGACGGAGAGCCGACGAGACACCCTCCGTGTATCTGGCGGCCCGATGGCTAGTTCTCGTGGTCCAGCCAGTCAGTAACAACGTAGAACTTCGTACGTACGTACATCATTTCAAGTTGCCATACCACATTAGCACAGAGATGCAATTGTCGACTCATATCCCGTAATGGTAGAGGTAGTAAGAGTATAAGCAGTAATCGGAAACATTAAGGTTTGAAGAAGTTATTCAAGGAGTATAATCCAGTGAAATGACAGGTGTATGAATAGCAGTAAGTACGGGGGCGGAACAAACTATTAGAGTGGATCCCAGTTAACAGTCGTCTATGTGCTATTCGGCTAAACAGCTCCGTAAAAACTCGTTTCTGCCTACGCTCCCACTGACTGCAGCCCGGATGAAGTGAAAGACTTTTACAGAAAGCTTTCTGAAGAAATGGACTCAAATATACCATATTGCAATCAGTCATCGTTGGAGAGGCTCGATAGAAGATTGTCGCTCATTCTGGAATACCTGCTTGGACTCTGAACATGCTCTAATACGGACACGCATCTGCTTGCGCCTCACTGGACGCAGAAAAAGCATACTCAGAAGACCTATTAGAGTTTAATTGACTAATGAGAAAATCGAAAGTAGGTTCCAGGAGCAACTGAGGTCACACTTAGGTAGTTCTGAAAACGAGGCTGACCCAGACGTTGCTTGGAAAGATATACAAACAGCAGTGATATCTGTTAGTGATCTAAACCAAATGGTTACAGAGAGCCAATGGATTTTTTCAAGGTATATTGTACTGATGCATTCTCATAAACTCATCTCATCAGGCTCTAAACTCGATGAAAAGCAAAAATAAATCAGATCTAGGTTAAGCCCCCAAATGCCCTGGTACGGCCGAGAGTGAAGAGAGTCCGCTCTCCCTCTCGAAGTGCTCTCACATGGCCACACGTATATAGCCTCTGCCATGGAAGTTCTACTCATTGCCTTCACGTGGCGGGGGTGTTGTTTACGAAAATGAGAGGACGAAAAGCGAATGTCCAGCGCTTTAACCGGATACAAAATCAATGGTGCACATGGGCTCCAGTATCCTGAAGGAACAAATGGCGTATGAACCAATCGTTGGTCACCGGCTACCATGGGACTGCATCTCCTTACGATGCTCCACTGCCTTGTGGGTCAGACGTTCAGGTCGAAGGCTTGGGGTGTGGCCCCCTAAGATAACCACCTGCTTCGGTTTGGGCACCCGGACAGTATCACAGCCCTCACACATATCCAATGAGATATGTGTGGCGCATACGTATTTGGTGCCTCCTTGTACCAATATCTATGTGTTAAAATAAAGAATAAGTAAAAGTCTAAGGAACGACCGTGAGCAGTAGTGGGGAAAAAGCAAAAGAGATGGAAAAGGCGGTGGCTGTATTTAACATAAGACAGCTCCACAGACTAATGAAAGAAACTGGAAATAATAAGTCAAATGTGAGACTATCTCGGAAGAAGACGACACTTTTCTGCTCCTAGTCCAGACGTTTAGAACGATGGGCCGAACATTCCAAGGAGCTGGCCTTCAGATACTCTACGACTACCCATCATTTTCAGACGGTGTGAATGAAACATTGAGGTAGGTCCCCCAACTCTACCTACAGTTCAAAAGGCTATAGTTAGTGTGAAACGAGGAAGAGCAACTGATCCAGATAGATTGGCTGCAGAGGTCTTTAGTGATGGTCCAATTTTAGCGATTAGGTTGACCAATATTTTAGGTAAAATCTGGGAGTTCGACGTAATCCTATCTCACTGGTCACAATCACTGATTCTCTCAACATATAAGAAAGGGTCAAAATCACCCTGTGACAACCATAGAGAGATTAGTTTGACTAACATAGCATGTAAAATAGTAGCCTCAACAATTATCGGGCACCTAATACTCGTGGATTGCAAACACCAGAAAATCAGGCTTCGGAAGTAAACGGCCACTTTTTAGATTTTCAGTAGGATTATTTACATTTGATAAAGCGGCAGAAGCAGCTTGACGTTTAATTTCATCCATATCTTCTGCAGAAATGAACTGAGCTAACTGTGACCTAAAAATAAGATACTGTGGAGTATTATGGACAAAAATCATACGACAATATTTCAGTGGTTTGATGGGTCAGTTAGCTAAAAGTAATCTAGCTCGAACTTGACAATCAAGACTAAATCCACCAAGCAATAAGAATTCTCGGAAGAAATCTATCCTACAATACTTGTAACTACATTAGAGTCCCCTTCAAAGACTTGTAAGACTGACATTGAGATGGTGGTTCGAGGTAGTCGACAGGAAACCCTGGATGTAGGTTTCGTACTATTTGACACTCGTCAGCAAGGAGTACCTGTAGTCGTGAGGGGAGTGATGCTCCGTGACGAATTCGACCCAGTGTCACCCAGCTTCACAGTCAGAGATTACAGCTACACCTTGCTGACAAGTACCGAATAGCGTGAAACCTAAGTTCAGTGTTTCCTGTCGACTACCTCGAACCCATCTCATCTCAACATAGTGCACGTAATGTCGAGTCATCTACACTAGTGGCCACATTGCAATTTGGTTGACAGAATTGGATTTGCACTAAGAAGGATCTGACATTGATCACTACCCAGTGATGAATCACCTGTAAAGACTGACAAGTTTTAGTGATTAGGTTGACTAATATTTTAGGTAAAATCTGGGAGTTCGACGTAATCCTATCTCACTGGTCACAATCACTGATTCTCTCAACATATAAGAAAGGGTCAAAATCACCCTGTGACAACCATAGAGAGATTAGTTTGACTAACATAGCATGTAAAATAGTAGCCTCAACAATTATCGGGCACCTAATACTCGTGGACTGCAAACACGAGAAAATCAGGCTGGCTTCAGACTTGGTCGTAGCTGCATCGACCACATATTCACCATTCGTCAGATTCTAGAACACAGGCATACTTATCGACGTCCTACAATGGTGATCTTTCTTGTCTTAAAAGCAGCATTTGACTCTATAGACCACGAGATTCTGTGACAGTGTCTGTCATTGAAAGGTGTACCTCACAAGTGCATAAACCTCGTGAGGGATCTTAACTTGAATATTACCAATCACGTCAGAGCTTATAGAGAACTGTCATATGATTTTGCAACCTCAAGGTGTCCAGCAAGGCTGTCCACTATCTCTAATTTTGTTCAACTTCATCATAGACCTACTGTTGGAAATGACACTCGACAGAATTTTCAGAAATTGATCTACCAGGAGATCTACTTATACTACTGTGTCATGTCACAAAGTATTTCCTATTTTCCCACTCTGCATTCGTAACACATCTAAGTTACCGACTCCGGTGTATTAAAATGGTGGGATTGCCTAAATACGCATTCCCGAACACCAGTATTACTAACGTGGTGTTGCTACTGGATCCCAACAACCCTCTGAAAACAACGACGATGGAACACGAAGTTATCAAACATTCCTGATTTTTAGGCCACGTTTTACGATTATAGAGCAAAATAGGTCTCGCCAACGCATTGTAAACCCAACCTTTTACATACAGACTAAAATGAAACTAACGTAAGTCACTCTGGTTTTCACTGCGTGTCAATTAATCTTGTCAGTCATGTCACCACTAGCACGCACAGTTATTGAAATAAACACGACCAATTCTAGCAGATCACTGCAAACACCAAGTGTGGACTTGGGGTTTTTGTCAGTTTTGACCTCGTAGGTATATTTAATCATATACTGAACATGTCATTTATTCTATTGATTTATGAATGTGCATTTAATTTGTGTAGTTTCGGTTTTCTTTGTAGATGAATGTTGGTGAGGAAATACCAGCTAGATGTCTTGGTGAAACAGGAGCTCTCAGCTTCAAGAAACCTACGGAACAAGATTTTAGAGATACACAAGAACTAGAGGCTAGCCTTGCTCAACTTAATATTTTTGAAACTCAAGAGGAGATATCACAGAGACGTGAAGCTCTCGTTAGGTTGCAGGAAATTTCAAATGCATGGATTCGTCAAAAAGCATTGGAACAAAATCTCCCCGCACATGTCGCTAATTCTACAACTGGGAAAATTTTCACTTTTGGTTCATATCGTTTAGGTGTCAATTTCAGGGGTGCCGATATTGATTCTTTACTGGTTGTCCCACGGTTTATAACACGCGAGGAGTTTTTCAGTGATTTTCAGACTGTATTAGCGGAAAATTCTAATGTGGAAGATTTACACGCTGTTGTGGATGCCTTTGTTCCTGTACTTAAAATGAAATTTATGGGAGTTGAAGTATGTGATACCTCTGCGTCACATAATACGCAATAAATTTCTTTCTATAGATCGACCTTTTATTTGCTCAAATTGATCAAATGTCTATACCGGAAAACTTCAGTCTTTGTGAAAACACAGAGGTGCTCATGCGAAATATGGATGAACGAGATGTGCGCAGTATTAATGGTGTTCGTGTTACAGAAGACATTCTCAATCTTGTGTACAATAAAAATTCTTTTAAAGTAGCCTTAAAGGTAACTCATCATGTCACATAGCACATTCCTTTGTACCATTATTTAAGGTTATACGAATCTGGGCTAAGCGTCGGAATGTCTATTCAAATGCATTGGGGTTCCTCGGTGGCGTGTCTTGGGCAATTTTAGTTTCTCGAATTTGCCAACTTTATCCGTACGCTACACCATCCATGATCGTCTATTTATTTTTTACCATATTCAGTCAATGGCCTTGGCCGAAACCTGTTAGGTTGCGGGAGTGTGAGTATATTGCAAGTTTGTGCTTACCTGTCTGGGATCCGAGAGTAAGTAAACGTCAGGATCGTTTCTGTGGTCTTTTTAACTGCTTCTGCTCTTTGATTAGTGTTTTCGGTATTTCACTTAGTTCAATAATTTCTCACAAATAGCTCGGTCAGTCAGTTTTGTGCTAGACAACTCAAATCTTCCCATAATAAACATCTAAATAAATTCCCAATATATATCATGAAAAGAGGAATTCTGTGAAACAGTGGCTTAGTGGATAAAGCATTAAACCTTGCCCCACCTATTTCGGTGTTGCTAATTCCATTCTAGGGATGGTTATAGGTTTAAGTGGGGCAACCCTAGACTTAGCCAATCAAAAGGAAATGTGAACTTGTTGGCAGGCATCTTTAAAACGAGCGTACGCCACAACATCGAATGCAAATTCTGAGGCATCGGCAAAGCAAGGAATCTGAGTAGCCAGTGGTTTGTACGATTCTGGTACGAGACATCTGGGAAGTAACAGTTCCTATCTCGTAATAAGCTCCCTGGAAGGCTCTGCGTCCCATGCCAGAGTTTGCCGACAAGTATCCTACAAAATTAATTTAGCTGGTAAAACAACTGGAGCTATAAACCTAGTTGGGTTGAACATAAAAGCTACATATGTCAAAATAATTTTCCTTGCAGGGGCGCATCGAATTCGCGCACTCTGAAGGTGATCTTACCTGTTCGAACATTCCACTGTGTTTCTCGAATCCTCTCGTTCCTTTCCGTAGATAAACAGATGTCTACGTTTCTATTAGGTCTTCCTCTGGAATAAGCTTCAATAATTCAATATTTTCGCTGGCTCATTTGGTCAAACCAAAACTCCCTAAACGTAAGATTTCCTTCAACTGAGAATATATATATACCGTGAGACCCATTGGTCTTCGCCGAAATGTGATGAAGACATCCGCCAGGTTATTGACTAAATCTTGACCGGAATACAAGTTTTTATTCAGGGACGTCCAGGCGTATTGCACCGCACAGTCCAATACGATCTTTAGCTGTTTAGGTTTTTGGGTGAGGGAATAGATGGTGTGGTAAGTAACAAACCCGACACCTAATGCAATTCCCTGTAGTTTTTTGGCGTAGCCTCGTTCAATGTATTGTGTCATCACATTAACATATTCTTCGTACAATCTCTGGTCGCGGATGAGCCGGTTTCCCTCTTATCTCATGTGCCTCAGGTAAATTGCACTCTATTAGTACCTTGACGTCCTTATTCTCAACTCTTGGCATGGTCACACCATGCAAGTGAGACCGTAATGTCATGTGAGATGTTGGCACCGTTCTACGTAACATAGGTAGTCTCTTGACCGTTCATACCTTTGGGATCATGAGTAATGAAGAAGAGTCTAAGGAGGAAACTTCTAGTTGAACCTCTTTACACTGAAATGTCGACTAGATATCCAGCGGTTTTAATAAGAGCGTCTTGAACTCTCCCTCTAAACCCAGCCTTCTAGCTACATCTTTTGTAATAAGCTAGGCGTTTGAGATGCTATCTAGGAAAACCCAAGTCTGTACATCCCTTTCTCTATTTTTACCAATACAGACACTTGCAAATGCTACCTGTGTCTGTACACACCTAGCACTTCCCTCAGTAAAAATTTGGGTATTAATGTGGGCATTACCATCACTGTCTCTCTGTTCTTCCCGCTTCCTGTGTAACAAGATGCAGTGTCTCCAGCTACATTCTTCGACGGTATATGACCACGGTGCTCGACAGTTTCTCGCTATGTGGTTCGCCTTCAGACAGATATTACACAACTTCATTTATACCCTTATCTCTAAGCCTTCCATATTGGACTTAGGGGTGGTTTTCGGTACATAATAAACATAACAACCCAAGAGTGCTTGGTCTTACGTGTGGAGGGACATTAGGCCCACTCGTGCAAGAGAACGACACTCACTTTATACTCTGATTCAAAGTTTCTTTTCGTAACAACAACCGACTGCCTTTGGTTGCGATTATAGGGATCTCCACTTACAAGTAGTCGGTATCTGGTATTCGAAATATCCGATTACTCTTCGACAAATTCACATGCGTCCTCAAATAAAGGCTCTCTACCCGTCTCAAGAACTTTACATGCCAATTTCACCCATACTCTTTGTAAGTATAGCGGGAGTCCCATATCGGACGAGACGCGCGTCCTAGATTCCACTGCTAGCTGCTATCAATGTTTGCATGTAATGCTTGTGAATTAACGCTATATCGATGCAACACGCGCAGTATGCACATATGCCAACAAGAGACTGATGAATTGCAATCCTAAACATCAATGGGAAGATTCAAGTAAAGACAATACCAAGTGAATAGTAGCCTTAGCTTCACCATCACAATACTAAATCAAATAGTTTAACCTAGATCGGGATCCAACACTTTCATCGAAGCATTCCTCGAAATTCCGTATGAAACTCCAATAGTTGGTGAGATAATCATCAAACCTTATGATCTCCCTCTTTCGTAGTTCTAAAGCTTTCGATATCATTGTTATTCAGTCCTTCCCAGGAGGAACATCAACCCCACGTAAAGCAGATGTAGGCCCGTACGATATCACCCTGTCGACCACAACTTGACCATAATGTTCTCTTCCTCTTTGATGTAACCTTTCCAGCTCAATTTCTCTGTCTGAATTTAGCATATTTTAGCTAATTCCAACTCTAACAAGTGACGCATTCGGTAGCTGTTTCCTTCAAACTTATCATCACTATGAGTTTCTGTATAATGGGGAGACAATTCAGAAATCTGATCACTCTTACGATCCTTCGTAGACATTTAACAGCACTCGGCGCATGAATTTCTAACGGATTACCGTTCAAAACTTTGTAGGATTTAATTTGTTCTATAGAGATTCTACCGGAACTGTAAATGCGATACTGCCAACCCAGAGTTTATGTGAAAGCCTATAGTCAGGGAAAGGACAATTTGGCCTTACACTTTACCTGTTTATACCGACCAGTGTTGCGTGTCTTATCGAAATGAATACTATGAGTTTTAGTCACACTGTAGTGAACGAGAACACAAGTGGGTACAATTGAATGTATTTGATCACAAAACTACAGAATCTGTTAGTAAAATCTGAGAACCATACATAAATATTTCATTTGCAATCAGTTGTCTCAGACCTAACTGTTCCTTCATTTCTACAGCATTCATTCTTTGTTATCGCTCTCTTTTCTTTGATTTTCTTAACCTGCTTCCAGGCATTTCACTTTCGATTGATGATACATACTACTTATATCTATTGACGTCAGTAACACACACCTCAACACTGATATAATAGAATAATCATGTCATTCAATTGACAGGTAATATGCAACAGGGTTAGCCTACAGACATATCAGACCAGGTTGATGTGGTGGGCGCTTAAGCTGAGATTTGATTGGATGGTTATGGAAATAACTAACAGTGTCTATTAATTTGGTACTGGGTTATACCAGTATTCATACGTATTAAGTAAAGGAAACGACCGTGGATATTCGGCCATGTAGAACACATCTCAACAAAATATGATTTTTCTTTCAACCTTTTGGATAGAGCTGACAAAAGCTGATTTTAATTACGACTATGTATATACACCTAGTAGTTGAAGAGCAAGGATATTAGTGTTCCCTTCATCAATATTAAATAAACCATGAATTTGCAGTAGTTGCTGGGCGTGAAGTACTATTACCAGACTATAAATCCATTATTTAGTGGGAAAAAATAATTTCTGAAGCCAAATTACTGTATCACTGACTAGTCAATACTAAACTCAGCCTGCAGAACCTCTGAAGTAACTAACACCCAGGCCTATTAAAAAAGGAGGTTCGGGAAAAAGGTTAGCAACCCCATCTCATGATAAAGTTGTTAACAATACCCTAACCAGCGTCAAACAATTAGACGGGTTAAACTCTGCTCTGGAAGTTTATGGGAGTTACGACGCATCGTACTGAAAGCCGAGACTTTGGAAGCCACTAAATCAGTGGCCCTTCTGACAACCAGGTTAACAATAAACATAGGGATACAGAATGTCTGGACGATGTGTTAGGCTGGGAGCTGATATCGCTTCAGGTCAGCGCTTGGTGGTGATCAAGCTATAGAGACTTGGATCGTTAGACAAACGGGCGTACGGTGTTTAGTACATTATTCCTTCGACATGCCAACAAGCTCAGCGAGTTCAAGGTAGATCTTAGAAACAAGTTCTAGTTCTTACGCAATCTAGGAGAGGAGCAAATCACTTTATTGACCAACTAAAAAGGCATTAAGTAAGCAGTAACTTAAAAATGGCAAGAGTTGTTTGACCCCAACAAGCACCAAATAAACAATATACCTCTGCAGGTTTCCTTTGCAAGATGCAAGAAGGAGAAACACGAAGGCAAATGTCAACAATAGCCGAACAGGAGCAGGGATTTGAGCTGTGACCATATATCTAATTTCTCACTTTTCGATAAATCACGATTTCTGGAGTACCTCATCTTACCATGCTTTTGCTTATATATCTTTGTATATCACTGAATTAACGAGTTAAAAATTTTTTGTATTAATATGACCGCAATCACCAAGCATTGTGTGTGGTAAATAATTTAATTTTTAACACCAGCTTAATCCTTCTGATCAATATCACTTGATGCCTATATTGACTCCAAGTTACCCATCCCAAAATTCAACGTACAATGTACAGCGAAGTAATCGCATTATTATTGAAAGGGAATTAAAACAAGGTAGGTTTCATCGCATTTTGTTTTTTGTATCTTAATTTTTAGAAGCCAAGTGTTTGGTTATGTTTTATGATAGGCCAGATTAAATAACAAACCTTCCAGTACCCTTCATGATTAATTGTATTGTCTGTTAACTCATCCTCTGTCTTGTGTGAAATGGTTATGATTAGTTTGTCAGTGAAAGTTACCAAAAGCACTATTCTTGTCAACAGTCCTTAAAAATAACTCGGTGTATACGATTTCTGGTCGTATGTATTTAAGGTAAATTGTTCGAAAATTCATCTTAATCTCCATATTTACCAAATATTTAAAAGTGCCTTAGTCATCTCAAATATGGGAGTTATTTTCTCCTTTGGCCTCTCTACTCGAACACAATTGGTCGAGTGAGAGCTGTTGGCGAACTGTCATCAGGAATGATTACCTCAAGTGGTGTTCGTCGGGACTGTCCACTCTCCGTTCTTGTTTAACTTCGTCGTTTACGTGCTTTTACAGATAACACTTTCCTCATCTAAATTTCCGGGAGATTCACTTGTTGACTTAGAATATGCGGATGACACAGTTCTATTTGGTGAAAACGCTGACAAAATTCAGTGTTCTGACCATTGTAGGCCACAATGCAAGCATATTTGGGATGCGATTTTTCCCCTCGAAATGCAAAATGTTGCTTCAGGATTGGGTTGCATCGACAGCCAAACTAATGTTAGGAGGTGAAGTAGTTGAACGTATTGACCGCTTCACTTGTCTTGGGAGTCTCACCAGCCCTTGTTGTCTGGTGTGTGACGAAATCTCACCACGGATACAGAGGGCTCGACTAGCTTTTGCCGACTTGCGTCATTTATGGCGTAGGCGATATATCCATCTACCAATCAAAGGACGGGTTTACTGTGCAACAGTTCGTTCTGTTCTAGTTTGTGGCAGTGAAACATGACAGGTAAGAGTAAATTGTATTCGTAGGTTACTTGTATTCGATCATAGATGTCTTCAAAGCATTGCTCGTATATCCTGGAACCATCGAGTAAGTAGTGCAGTTGTTAGGAAAAGGGTACTAGGTAAGAATGGCAAATCAATTGACGAAGTAGTGAAACTTCACCAGTTGAGATAACTGGGACGCGTGTTACGTATGCCCAACCAACGACTGCCCCGGCATGCGATATTTTATGGTGTAGGAGTAGGTTGGAAGAAAGCTAGGTGCGACCAGACCAAAACATGGCACAAATCCATGAAGTCGCTGACAAGTGGACTGAGCCATGTTAGTAGGTGTAGACTACCTGGTTGTGATTCGCTAGACGATAGCAACCGGTTAGAGATCTTGAATGACATGGCTCAAAATCGTTTGCAATGGCGCAGGTGCATTCACTCTTTGTGTTCTCCTAAATTCTAATCTTCTGAATACTTCGTGTCCCTTATTTTTTCTCTTTCCAAATTTATTCCACAGAATTATACTCCTTGAATAACATCTTCAAACCTTAATGTTTCCGATTGTTGCTTATACTTTTACTACCTCTGCCACTACGAGATTTGAGTCGACAATTGTGTCTCTGTGCTAATGTGGTATGGCAACTCGAAATGTTGTGTGTACGTACAAAGTTCTACGTCGTTGCAGACTGACTTAGTAAACATCTATTAGTGATAGTCGCTTTATTGATTCGCTGAAGTTCGCAACCAGGGCTAATCATTCTCCCTGCAGTTTCACGTGTTTTTATAATTTTTGGAAATAACGTCATTTTCGTGGTTTATTTTGTATCAATGCCGAGATGAATAAAGTAGAAACTACTAAATTTGCACTTTTGTTATTTCTTTCATAAGAAATCAGTGGCATTTTCCAACCTAATCGACGAGAAATTTCAACGTGTAACTTCAGATTTTGGAGTCCATTATCTTGAATTATCATTTTCGAACCTACATCTAAATAATGTTAAAACTCTTTGGTTTCACATATCGGGGAAATTCCTAATACATTTAGTAGTGAACAAATTTGATTTAATTAAGGTCATTCTACTTTAACTGAGCTGTTGATCGATAAAAATGTTCACGAAAGGTCCCGTAAATCAACGCTTGAAGGTTTATTCCCCGAATAACAAGGCTAAATGTGTATGATTTTTATCAAAAAATTATAACTAGTTTGAGGACAAAGTGTTTTGGTAAGAGCAGGCAAAGGTTATTTAACTGCTGTTAAACTTAAGTTCTTACTTGTACAGTCAGTTTCACTGTGAGTTATCATTTTTTCGATACGTTAGTGTTTCAATTTGTACTGTATTCTACTTTCTAAAGGTTTGAATGTTGTCAGGGCTTCAATGATGCACAAGGGTTCCTGGTCAAACCTATTTGAAGCCGCCTTTTTCTTTCAATATCGACACTATGTTGTTGTCATCGTCGTTGGGAATACTAAACACACTTTCATCGAATTATGTGGTTTGGTGGAATCCAGATTGCGTGTTCTTGTTAGCAATTTCGAGGTAAACCGTTATGTCAAAATGGCACATGTAAACTGTCATGCCTACGGAAAAGGTCCTAATGATGATGATGCTAATTTTGTTCGTAAATGGTTCATTGGGATGGAATTCGATCGCAATACTAATTCTTTGACCAGTACTGTTCATAATTCAAATGTCTCTACTGATAAACCTACCCTGAACGTAGACTTGAGTGAGAATATCAGCTCTTTTGAAAAATCAATTGAACGTGGTCTTTCAAGTGAAGACTTATCAGTAACCGTTAAATATGTCAAAAAGTAAGTCCTTTGGTTATTCTGACAGTAAGAAAATATTTAGTATACTCATTCAAAATCGTTCAGGTCATGAAATACTTGCTCTAGAACTAATTATCATATTAGTTCTATTGTGTAACAACCAGTTAAGTATTTGGTCATATATTAATTTATAGATTAAAACGTAGTTTAGCGGGAGCGAATGTTCTTTGTCATATACTAGGTATACACACAATCCTCACAGTCTATCAATAAATTCTACATTAGCTTACTGAATTCACTCAAAATTATTACATAAACGAAGTGCCTATAAACTGCTTAATTTTCACAAAAACAGTTTTAGTTATCTTGAATAGCACACATTTTGTATCACGGCAAGTTAAACATCGTACATAGCCTACACCTGATATTCAACATTTCTACTGCACTTTACGAGAACTCAGGTGGGGAAGATCGATATATTGTTTACTGCAGAATCACTTAGTGCTTTACTAAAATGTTAAAATCGTACATCAAGTACATCATTTGCATGTCTATGATGAAATTGAACAAAAATAGAGATAGTGGACAGCCTTGCTGGACACCTTGAGGTTGCAAAATCATATGACAGTTCTCTATAAGCTCTGACGTGATTGGTAATATTCAAGTTAAGATCCCTCACGAGGTTTATGCACTTGTGAGGTACACCTTTCAATGACAGACACTGTCACAGAATCTCGTGGTCTATAGAGTCAAATGCTGCTTTTAAGACAAGAAAGATCACCATTGTAGGACGTCGATAAGTATGCCTGTGTTCTAGAATCTGACGAATGGTGAATATGTGGTCGATGCAGCTACGACCAAGTCTGAAGCCAGCCTGATTTTCTCGTGTTTGCAGTCCACGAGTATTAGGTGCCCGATAATTGTTGAGGCTACTATTTTACATGCTATGTTAGTCAAACTAATCTCTCTATGGTTGTCACAGGGTGATTTTGACCCTTTCTTATATGTTGAGAGAATCAGTGATTGTGACCAGTGAGATAGGATTACGTCGAACTCCCAGATTTTACCTAAAATATTAGTCAACCTAATCACTAAAACTTGTCAGTCTTTACAGGTGATTCATCACTGGGTAGTGATCAATGTCAGATCCTTCTTAGTGCAAATCCAATTCTGTCAACCAAATTGCAATGTGGCCACTAGTGTAGATGACTCGACATTACGTGCACTATGTTGAGATGAGATGGGTTCGAGGTAGTCGACAGGAAACACTGAACTTAGGTTTCACGCTATTCGGTACTTGTCAGCAAGGTGTAGCTGTAATCTCTGACTGTGAAGCTGGGTGACACTGGGTCGAATTCGTCACGGAGCATCACTCCCCTCACGACTACAGGTACTCCTTGCTGACGAGTGTCAAATAGTACGAAACCTACATCCAGGGTTTCCTGTCGACTACCTCGAACCACCATCTCAATGTCAGTCTTACAAGTCTTTGAAGGGGACTCTAATGTAGTTACAAGTATTGTAGGATAGATTTCTTCCGAGAATTCTTATTGCTTGGTGGATTTAGTCTTGATTGTCAAGTTCGAGCTAGATTACTTTTAGCTAACTGACCCATCAAACCACTGAAATATTGTCGTATGATTTTTGTCCATAATACTCCACAGTATCTTATTTTTAGGTCACAGTTAGCTCAGTTCATTTCTGCAGAAGATATGGATGAAATTAAACGTCAAGCTGCTTCTGCCGCTTTATCAAATGTAAATAATCCTACTGAAAATCTAAAAAGTGGCCGTTTACTTTCGAACAGAAACGCATTGAACTCAATATCCAGTCCAGCCAGCAGTGTTGAACTCTCTGGATCTGAGGAAGTCTCGTCCCCTGCAAATAGTCTTCATAATTCCATTTCTACAAGTTCTCTGACCAACATGGCTACCATAAACTCATCACCAAAATGTCCTCCTCCATCTCCGAAATTAATATCCTCTGGGGTATGTGGTGCTGTAGCATCCGACATTCAACTAAATGAATCATCACTTACCTTAGATAATCACAAACATGTAGGTTATTCATTATGACCACCTCAAAAATCGTATATATGTTCGTAAATGATTTGATTGTTTTTCTGTAATCCTTAAAACTTTACCTTATGGTGCTTGTTATCACAAAAATGGTATTATTTGGTCTGTAACATTTAATTGGGATCAAAATTACAGATATATTGTCGCTTTTCATTTCCGTAAACTAGTCCCGTAATCGTATCATTTGTAATTTTAATAGTTTATTAAAAATCCTTCTGATCTTAACGATTAATACTAGTGATCTAAGAGTTACAAACTTATAAAATAACATCTTAAAATTTAGAAAATAAGTGCGTGTTATATGTGAGGATTTTTTATGCTTAAAATTTAAGTTCAATGCAAAATTTTCCTTGTTTAATACTTTTATCTCAGGATCCCATGAAGGATACACCTTTATTGTCTTCAGATCATTCCTTGTGCAATAATACACTCAATACAGTCGATTCTACTGGTAGACTTACATCAAAACGTGTTGGATTGGTTGATTCCAGCCTTGAACTTTCCTCCGATAATCATCCAAATTCTAGGAGTAATGCTGACTCACAATTGCATGGTTCGGAAGATTTTAGGAAGCGTGCCCGTATATCTTCGGAAAATTCACGACCTGTTGTTTTTACTTCATCTGCCCAGTAACCATTACCACAAAAACTACTGCTTCTTGTTCTCAGAAAAACACGCAAACTTTCACTAATCCCTTGTAATTACTTATTTCCGTTTTTCAGTGTCGATGGTCTATATATATATATATATATATATATATATATATATATATATATATATATATATATATATATATATATAGACATAATCCGTGTATTAATTTCAGTTGTTTGATGTTCAAATCTGTTGGATTGCCTTAGTTTACTTTTTGGTTGGTAATACCTACCATAATCACTATCCTCACTTATGTGCATTTAAACTGACGTTTGTTTCATATCTGCAAGTTTGTATTTACTCGGTGGTCTATTATTATATTCGGTAAGTTTAAAAGCATTTTTGACGTTTAATAATCTTAATCGTAATGTTTATTACTGTTTATTCAATTGCATGAATAGTCGAACGTTTACAAATAATATTATAGGTAATCAGGGTAATTTAATTAGATGATGAACGATTTTATTGTTTTATCTATATTGAAAGTTAACGTAATTGTCTCAATTTCATTACGCCACTACGAAGTATTATTTGTCGCGTTGCTGAAGTTTACGAATATCCAATCTGTTAGTCTTGCCTAGTATAGTTTCTTCTCATTTGACTGATAATTTTTGTTGAATAGCTTACTGAAGGTTCACTAAGTAACCTCCCTCACACAAAGAATTATTGTCTTGTGAATCCACATTGTATTGCGTTTAATTTGTTACTTTGTGTTCGGGTTTTGGTGTATATTACTTACAATGATTTCAGATTAACGGTTTTTACCTGTTTTTGCGTGGGGAAGAAAACCTGAAGTCTCAGTCATTACCACCATTTTCATCATTTCCCTTGAACTGAAAATTCTTCACAAATGTTCAAATGTTTCCTTATAACCAATATAGGCAAGTTTCATCGTTTTATCATGTATTTATTTGTTAAAATATGTATGAATGATGACAAAGTATCCAGTACTTTTTCATGGGTATTGTTTTTTTTTTATCATTACATGTATTGCAAATGTATAAATTGTTATATTTCAAGTTCACCTATTTTGGGAACTCAGGATTCTCTTAACTCAGCACATCAAGTAGTTGAATATTTTTTAAATCTTAAAAAAGTTGTTAGTGAAATTCTCTGGTCATTTCTCACACACGTAAGTTTGACAAGTTTTATCAGATCACATGAATTATGGAGCATCAAATGATAATTTTTTTTGTATTCGAGTAAAAACACAGGAAATAAATACCTTAAATTTACATATGATTATGTACGTGCAACAATTTTTGTAGCTTCCTGATCTACAGAACTTTGTTAAAGTAACTTACTAAATCTGACGAAAAATATGAAAATACAAAGTTTAGTAGAAAAGTTAAGTGTTTGAATACATTGATGGCATTATTACACCTAAGTTATCATATCCACTTATTTAAATTTTGAAAGAAAGTTGAATAATAATACCTAATCATTCCTATGTTAATAAGAGAGAAAAATGTTTACAAAAAGTTTTAAATTTCCAGTTTATATTACTTAGTTAAACGAAAAAAAATTCAGAAATGCTTAGTTCAATTCAAACAACACTGGGGACACAATTAAATTTGGATTAAATGTGCTTGCTTATAAGTGAAGCATTCTATCACATTTTGTAAAGTAAATATAATAGATTGATTATATTCCAAATTTACCTAGGCTATATAACATAATCCTTAATATTCACTCATTTTAAGATGTACAGTGATCAGTCAATTTTAAAACTTTATTAACAACGCCTTTTCCAACAAGTAGGTTACAAATACAAAACCCAACTTCGTTTACTGCTGTTTAAATTCCGGATTGTACCACTAACCGTCAAAGATGATATGACTCGGTCAGATGCAAAAATTTCCTCTCGGTGAATGTGTTTTATTTATAGAACTGAACGATTTTCAAAAATTCTGCAAATGACCAAATCGCTTCTTAGTCTCAGAAATAAATAACTTGTTTAGATCTAGACACTTTTTAGTTGCTATTGTTTCGTAAAATAACGTATTTCAGTTTACTAGATTTTAGCTGATTGAATTCACTTAAAAATTTTTTCAACTAAAATAACGTGACTTTCTATTTGATTTCAGGTTGAAATGCCCACGACTGTCATTGTGGCAAGTTCGCTGAAAAATGTTTGTTTTCACCTCTGTGTTTTTATTTTGCATCCAATAATCTGAGTATTCTATATGGATATTTGGTTGTGAAAGTTTGTGTTCTGATGTCTGCATACTTGTGTTTGAACGTTGTGTGTGTGTGTGTATGTGTATGTCTGTATGTTCAACTATATTCTGCGAAAAATTGTATGTTTGCATATTTGGTTGTTCTTCGTCTGTTTTTCTTTCTGCTTCTTGAATCATTTATTTTCAAATATGCTGCTGTTCTGACATTTGGCAGTTGTCATATCTGGTTTCTTTTATTCCTTATTTGTAAACATTTTTGTCGTCTTCTGTTTTCTTTTTTTTCCTTTTGTTCGTTTTTCAAGTTTTTGTATGTAGTTCTCTAAATATTAGATAAATTTCTTTATTGTTTAGCCTTTTGATCTTTTTTGGAAATATTTCACTCTCAAAGAAGCAATTTTTTCCATACTATCAATTGAAATATAGCTATAAGTTATTGCAAACGGTTACTAATTGTAAACCATTGCCTTATAATTCCGGACACGTAAATGGTATTTTTGTTGGCTCTATAGATTGGTTATCTAATTCCTTAAAAAAAAAAAATTCTCATTATATGAATACATGGACACAAATGGAAAATGCTGTTTTAAAATAAACTTCTCAGATGACTTTTTACTGTTATATTGATAGTTCGAAAAGAATGGACAAATTAAAAATTTATACATAATTCTTAGGATTGTTTCTAAAGTAAAATTATAAATTTAAAACATTTGGTCCCTTGAATAAATTTCGATAATGTAATGAGAAGACGAAGTTTATTAGAACAATCTGATGATATATTTGCGCAATACATTTCGAAACCAATCTAATCACGCATAATGTTGTACTTATTGAGACATGTTTATATGAAAAATAAAAAGTCAACTAGACAGGTTAAAGATAAGTCGTAACAAGAAAATAATGATGATGTACACAAAAACAATGTGATGACTACTCTGGATAATAAATCAGTATTACCGGGGTAGGTTAAGTGTAAGGACAAATTGTTTTTGAAAATATAAAGTGGGTTTCATTTTCCTGCATAGCCAAAGCTTCATTTAACCCTAGTATACTTCCCTGGAGGATTTTGTACAAAACGACAAAGTCTGACTTGATATCAACCTTATGACCAGTCTCAACCAAATATTTTACAATTTAGGAAAATAGTTGTTTATCATGTGATCTTATTTGATCATAGGAATTCATTTGTTTCTGCAGCTATTTAGGTATTTGTTCAGTCCACCTTATCTACGTGTTTCCACACATACATGTAAATTGATAAACACAATGGGATGTAACACAATCGTTTACGTGCTGTTAGGGTTTTCGGTGAAACATAAACCTTGTCTTTTCAATAATGACAAGTTGGTCTGCATAAAATGACCTTTTAATTTTCATATAAAAATGTCTTGAAAAATTATGTATGGTCAGATTGGTTTCAAAATGTATTACGCGAATATATATTATCACATAATTCTGATAAACTTTGTCTTATCATTGCATTATCGAGAATTATTAATGCTGAAATGACTATTATACAATATTAACTTGATATAGCAAATGAAATAGTGAAATTAATAATCAGAATAATTGCAGTGAACAATATGAGAGAAACAATGTAATTAGAAATAAGATCAAATATTTGATCTACAGCTAACTAGTGTGTGAAGTGATATATGCTCAATAATAAATAGTTAAATAGGATGAGTTCAAATATTTATAATAATAGTAATATTTAAATAAGGTAGATTTAACCTATAAAAGTCGAAAGGGGAGGACTGTATTTACATTCGTCAAACTACGATGGTTATTGATTTATTGGGCTCTAGGTTGGGCGAGTCAAGAGAAAAGGTTAAATGCAGTTCGTTTCTAAAAAAATTTAAATGGTAATCGTTCCTAACATCAGAAGGGTTGCAAGTTTAACAAAAAAAATACTAATCCGATAAACTTAGAAATGATCGATTTATATTTTCACATTGATTCGTTTGAACTGACTATACAGTATGACCTGACCACCAATCGTTTACGAATTTCATAACAAAATTCTCCTAAAGTTGTTATCACGACTCGATAAGTTCTATATACGCACATGGATTGTCACTTTACTCAATGACTTCATTCATTTTTGTTGAAGTTTCGTTCTGTAAGCTGAGTAGCTTCATTCTAAAGTTTTTGTTGTTTTCTTGAACAACATCAGTACGAACTCCAGGGAGAAGTAAGGTATTCAAACATTTCCACTTAAAATGAAAACCTGTCTTAATGGCGTTCAGAGAAATAATGTTTCACGATTAAAGCATATAGCTCAGAGAACAAAAATAATCTCCCTCAGCTACAAATCTGCATCACTCCATTTCTTTAGCGCTGCTATTACTGATGAAACTTCGTTTCGTTCTGATGTATGAGAGTTTTACTTGAACGGGCTTCATGTAGATGGGAATCATTGTAACCGTCCTATTAAGTCACTTGATTTGTTGAACAGCTCTTGAATTCATATTTACTTACTTTCGCCTGTTACTCCTCGTGAAGGAGCATAGGCCGCTTACCAGCATTCTCCATCCAACCCTGTCCTGGGCAATCCTTTCCTGTTCTTATTCATCCCTTTCATATCCGCTTCTATTTCCCGACGTAATGTGTTCTTTGGCCTTCCTCTTTCCCGCTTCCCTTCAGGATTCCAAGTTAGCACTTGTCTCGTAATGCAGTTTGATGATTTCCTCAATGTATGTCCTATCCATTTCCATCGTCTTTTCCTAATTTCCTCTTCAGCTGGAAGCTGGTTGGTTCTCTCCCACAAAAGGCTGTTGCTGATGGTATCCGGCCAATGGATGTTGAGAATCTTGCGTACACAACCATTGATAAATACATGTACCTTCTTGATGATGGTTGTTGTAGTTCTCCAAGTTTCAGCTCCGTACAGTAGAACTGCCTTGACGTTGGTATTGAAGATTCTGACTTTGATGTTGGTTGAAAGTTGTATTGAGTTCCATATGTTCTTTAATTGAAGGAATGCTGTCCTTGCTTTGCCGATCCTGGCCTTTACGTCTGCATCTGAACCTCCTTGTTTATCGACGATGCTTCCCAGGTATGTGAAGGATTCCACATCATCCAGAGTTTCGCCATCAAAAGTGATTGGACTGCTGTTCTCCGTGTTGTGTTTGAGGAGCTTGGTTTTCCCTTTGTGTATGTTGAGGCCTACTGATGCAGAGACTGCTGCTACACAGGCTGTCTTTATCTGCATTTGTTCGTGTGTATGTGATAGGAGGGCTAGGTCATCTGCGAAGTCCAATTCGTGGATTTGGTTCTGAGCTGTCCATTGTATGCCGTGTTTTCCCTCAGATGTCGGGTCGTTCTTCTTTCCCGCTCTTGATTTGTCTGATGGCCATTCTGATTTCTTCGGTAGTTGGTGGATTGACATCTATAGGGAGATCTGTGTGTGCTGCTTCGATGTCCGGTGGATTTATTAGTGCCGGCCTATTCAGGAGTTCCTCGAAGTACTCTGCCCATCTGTTCCGCTGTTGTTGAATCTCAGTGATTGGTCTTCCTTCTTTGTCTTTGACTGGTCTCTCTGGTTTACTATATTCCCCTTCTAGTTTCTTCGTTGTATCATGAAGCTGTTTCATATTTCCTTCTCTTGCAGCTTTCTCCGCCGTCTTTGCTAGTTTTTACACGTATTTGTGCTTGTCGGCTCTAATGCTCTTCTCCACTTTCTTGTTTGCTTCTATGTACTCAGCTTGTGCTTGGACTTTCTGTGCTCGTGTTCGACTATTGTTAATTGCTGTCTTCTTGTTCTTCCTTTCCTTGATCCGGTCCAGTGTTTCTATAGAAATCCATTCCTTGTGATGACGCTTCTTGGGGTCCAGAACCTCTTGACACGTTGAAGTTAATGTTTCTTTGATACCTTTCCAGTTATCCTCCATAGTAGTATCTTCTTCCTTCAGTAGATCCTCTAGGGCTTGGAACCTGTTGTTGAGAGCTATCTTGAATTCATTGAGTTTGTCAGTATCTCGAAGGAAGGCTGTATTGAATCTTTGCAGAGCTAGTTGTCCAGTTCTTCTTTAGCTTCAGTTTTAAATTGGCCACAACCAGGTGATGATCTGAAGCTATGTCCCCTCCTCTCCTGGTCTTCACATCTTCCATTGTCCTTCGGAACTTTTTATTGACGCAAATATGATCTATCTGGTTCTCTGTGGAGTGGTCCGGTGAGATCCATGTAGCTTTGTGTATACGTTTGTGTGGAAATATTGTGCCGCCTATGACAAATTTGTTGAATGCACACAGATTTACAAATTTTTCCCCGTTTTCGTTCCTCTCTCCCAGTCCATGCAGTCCCATGATATCTTCGTATCCGGTGTTGTCCATTCCGACTTTGGCGTTTAGATCTCCCATCAGAATGGTGAGGTCTTTTCTTGAGCACTTCTCTATGATTGATTGCAGCCTCTCATACAATTGATCTTTAACGTCGTCGTTGCTATCATTAATGGGTGCATAACACTGGATAATGTTCATTATGATCCCCTCCTTCTTTGTTTTGAATGATGCTTTGATGATTCTGGATCCGTGAGATTCCCATCCTACAAGTGAATTTCGTGCTACTTTGGATAGCATTAGAGCAACTCCCTGAGTGTGTGGAGCATTTTCCCGTATTTAGCCTTTGTTGTCCAGCTTGGGTCCAATGGGTTTCACTGATTCCCAGTACTGCCAAGTTGTATCTCCTCATTTCCGTTGCTATTTGGCTGGTCTTCCCGTTCTCCCACATTGTCCGGACGTTCCATGTACCTATAAAAATTTTTCCTCGGGTTGCTAGAAGGGGCATCGGCCTCATGGCTTCTGAAGGAACTCGGCTTTCACCCTGAGGCGTCATATTTCTTCTAAATGAAGACCTAACTCCCAGGGCAGAGTTTAAATGGCTTGAGTTATATTTTCTGGTTAGCGTTCTTTAGCGAGTTAGTTTTCTACGGGATGGGGACGCTAACCCCATGCCCAAACCTCTTTTATCCGGGCATGGGACCGGCAGTAACTCTAGGAGAGCTACAGGCGGAGTTTGAATTCATATTTGACCAACTCTTATCCACATTTGTATGTATGGGGACGGAAAACATTCAGTTTATAGAAATAGTAACAGCAAGTTTGCATAATCATCAAATTACTGATCTATTTTATAACGGTAGCCTTAGTATATACGATATACAAGTCTTCACTACAGTGGAAAACGGTTTCAAACAAGAAGACAATGCCTTACAAATACTTGTAGGTTTATTTTGTTTTTATTAAAAGCAGGATAAATGCATGTGATGAAAGCTAAGATTTCTAACGTATCTCAAAAAATTTAGTCGTTTAGTTTAACACTGAGAATCTGCACTATATGTCTGATCAAGTCTATTAAGTGTTACAAGTCAGTATAAAATTACGTTATTGCAATGCATTGAATTTGCGTTGTCATTTAGGTGGTAGGGTAATTCTGGTAGAACTCCCAAGATGGGTTGAATAGTCAGTATACTCCATTGTTTTGCTTCCTATCTATGCAAACTAGTCTTGTACGAACACTGCTTATAGAAATGGAAAAGTACATAACAAACATAATTTGAAGACTAGGTTATGTTAACGTTGTCACCAGACGACTGTTATTTGAATATTCTCATTCGATAAATGAGTCTCCTGTCAGGAGACTAATCTTTAGATATCCAGGCATTATCAACAGGAGTACACATGTGATCAATGTAAGTAAATCTGAGAATAGTCCATATCTCTTGGTGTACTCAGACGACAAGTTTTAGGAAATTGTTTGACGGTTGGTGTCGATGTGGTTCATTTTTCGAAACAATTTTGCGTCTCCATGCTAAGCGATATTTTCATGTTTAAAGTTGGTCGCCAGAAGCAAACGGCCTTCAAAACGTAGTCATAGGGGACAGTCGTTGTTATCTGTTCGCTCACTGGGAATACCGATCCACATAAGTGATTTTCAGGTTGGTTTAGGCCAATTTGACATTAAAATCACCTGAAACGGTTACTACATCAGAGCATTTGAGTTTTTGGAGGTCGGAAAGCCCCCAATCAACCGAAATTCAGTTGGCGGTAACGAGTATTTACCAGCAAATTTGGTTGCATATGTTTATCTTAACGTGATTTTGCGTAAACCCATCTACTGAATCTTCGTTGTTGCAGATGTTTCTATGCCAATCATTGGTATAGACCTGCTACAAGACCATAACCTACTGATTGACTCGAGCAAACGAGGTTTAGTAAATGAAAATACTAGATTATCTGTAGTGTAACTTATTTTACCGGTTGTGGATTATCCTCGGTCACGGTAAGGCACATAATCGACCCATTCTATCAACAGATACTCGATCAGTGCCCCGATTTGTACCAAACGCTACCGAAGTCACTATGTATAACCAGAAATGTTGCGCATCACATCACAACTACAGGCTCATCTCTATTTTCGAAAGCGCGCCGACTATCTCCCGAAAAGCTAAGTTTGGCCAAAAACGAATCCGACCACATGATACATTTAGGAATTATTGGACCATCAAACAGCCCATCAGCATCTCCCTTACACATGATCCCTAGAAAGAACAGCAGTAGATGCCGTTCAATTAGTGATTATCGGCAAATGACTGCGAAAACCACTCCCGATCGTTACACATTGCCGTACATCCACGATATGAGAGCAAACTTGGAATGTGAAACATTTTTTTCAAAATCGATCTGGTTCAAGTGTATAACTGAATTTTATGGCCGCAGACGACACCATTATAGCCGTTATCGTCGCCCAACCATACAAGTGTTCTCATATGCCTTTCGGTTTACGAAACGCTGTACAAACGTCCCACTGATTTATCGACGACATCTTTCGAGGTCATAGGTTGTTACACGCATTTCATATGCTTACTTTCAGAACATTAAAAGACATGTCAATACGTAGTTTCAATATTAAACAATAAATCAGATTACAACGAAAGAGGGGGTTTGTGGTTATTATAGTAACCCAATAATTTAGCTCATAAGTCAAATAAAGCAAGACCACCATGGAAAACCTGGAAGCACTGGACGACCGTTTCCTTTTAGTGTGGGACTCTTCAAAAGTGCGCATGACCATGAGTCACTTATCAGTTTAGTGATTAATAAATATTTTTTTGTTTACAATTACAGAATATATGGGCCAAGTCCCATTAATAAAATATACAAACTGACATGTAATTACATTGAATTGACAAACTCATAGTTGTGACAAACAAAACAAAAAAAAATACAGAATTCTACTAAGTCATAAGTTATCCGATTTGTGTGACGGTTGGGATACTGTCCGGGTGTCCAAATCAAAACAGTTGGTTTTCTTAAGGGGTCACATTTGGAGCCTTTGATCTAGGTCTAATCCACAAGTCAGTGGAGCAGCGTCAGGAGATGCAGTCCCATGAAATTAGGTTAACAAATTTTAGGGAAGTGGTGTTCAGTAAAGACAGGCATTAACTAAAAACTCACTGAAAATTTTCCTATGTGTATTATTTATTTACTATGAAAAATCATATTTAGAAAATTTGCCTACTTATTAAATACATAAGTATCTGGAGTCCATACTTGCTCAGCTGGTACACGCAAAGTTCTTACATTCCCGAATTCCGGTTCATTCCATTTTAAATACTCATCTTCCCATATCTATAAGAAAATATAAATCATAATGTTATAGATTAGATCAGTTAACATTCCAAAACATTATACACACTATATGAACTGTGACTATTACAGGCCACGTTCCAGAGATTTTAAAAAGAACATGATATACAACTGCCATCATGGTTTTGTCGACAACCTCTTCCCACCTATCCTGTAAATCCCGTGGTAAACGTGACACAATTATTTCCATATTAGCTGCATAGTTTACATCGGACACACATCCCACTTGTCTCAGTGTTATATGCGTTACGTAACTTGGTTGTGAAGTCAGCCATATCATCTACTGAGCACCAAACAGATTTACGATTGAGTCAATTTACACTTAGTTCACGGGTAATCAGACGTTCCCTTCAAGATACATCATGCAGAATCTATCTCACTCTGTCATAATCCAAACTACAAGGCAAGGAGATTAATAAAATATACGAACTGACATGTGGTTACATTTAATTGACAAACTCAATTGGTGATTATCGGCGAATGACTGCGAACACCACTCTCGATCGCTACACCTTGCCGCACATTCACGACATGAGAGCTACCTTGGATTGGAAACTTTTTTTCAAAATCGATCTGGTTAAAGTGTATAACCGAATTTTATAGCTGCAAACGACACCTTTGTAGCTTCTATCATCATCGCTCTAGTAGAATGGTAAGGTTCCCAGTTCAATCACACGATTACTGCACGTAGGAAGTTGGCAATGCCAAATCTATGAGGAATAGTATGTGCGAATTCAAGTTTGATACATGCAGCAGTTAGTTATGTCCATAACTAACCAATCAAATCGTTGTTTAGGCGACCACCACGTTGATCTGGTCTGATTTGTCTGTAAACTATGCCTGTTGCATGTGACCTACCAATTGAAAGACATTGTTATCCTATTATATTAATGTGACTCATAATTTTATTCATTTCGATAAGACACGCAATATTGGTCAGTATGTTTGTGCGTTCCACTTAATAACTGTAATTTCCCTAATTATTGTACTAATCATAATTGTTTTTACCTTCATGTAGAGATAAAGTTTAAAGCCAAGTTGTCCTTGTTATGACCATAGCTTTCACATAGTTGCTGTGCTCGCCAGTATCGCGTTTACGGTGGTAGTAGTATATCATTAGGACAAATTAGAACCTACAGCAGCTTTTTAGTTGTAAGCATGTTCTAACATCGAATTTTGTATCACTCAAAGATGTTATATCCGAACGAGAAATCAGTGGACGTTAACTGCTAGGATCTATTTATGAACTTTATTATATATATTTATTATATAACTATTAAGTAACTTTGTTATATGTGTATCCTTATTTCCTTTATTATAAGCTTCCACCTGACCTATTGACTACTATTATACATGAAGATGCCACAGATATTCGGAGTTTGACTACGCTTTAACCAGTAACACCTAATATGAATCGTACCCACCAAGTGAAATCAAAAGACAGAAGCGAGGAGGTTCGAAGATATATTTGATAGGCTATCAATATATCGTGGATAGTCTGATCTAATCTGGCTAGTGATTGCGGTAGATGTTGACCACGGCGTTCCCACACGTGATCTGGTGGAGTTGCACGACCGATCGCCTTCAGCTAGATGAGTCCATTAAAACTAATGTGGTCAGCATCCAATGTCGAAAACTTACAGAGCTATTTACTTTGGGGATTTATTTACCGCTGAATACAATTTACTATTCTCACAAACATAGCCACTTTTGGCTTGATCTTGTATAATTGTTATTTTCTACTTTACTGTGTGGTGCGGTCTAATTTGCTTGTATATAAACTGCATAATTCTTGAATATATGATTCATGTAGTGTGAGGTGATAATTAGTATTCTGGTCTCAACAGGCAGGGCTAAGCAAGAAGCACCAATAGGGAATCTAAGCTTCTCGTACCGGTCAACAGGTCATTGGTTTGGCACAGTGCTAAGATTGTATAAGTCGTGTTATGATTGGCAATCTTATCACATGGTACTTATCAGGCCACAAGTCATAGCAAAACAATATTTTATATTTAGTTCTCACATTGTTTTTAATATGCAATAGACCTTAATCAGGAGTTATTACTTACTTATGGTATTTTTTTGAAAGGAAGTGTTACGTTGTATCAAATTGATAGACGTAGCTTAAGAAAGAAAAGACTTCATGAAGAAAACGTATAAGGTCATTTATGATTTTCTTGTTTAATCAGTTACTTTACTCTATTCATTTACAATTCAATAAATGTAATAGATGAGGTTTTTTAAACCACAATTAAGATTTTAAAACAACAAACATTAGTTTATACACATTGAGAAATGTAATCGATATGTGATTATAAATCATAGCAATAATTTTATTTATATTTATTCCAACATATGAACATTGATACAATGAGGCACCAAATACATATGCGCCACATAAATTATTCGATTTTTGTGAGAACCAAGATGCTGCACGGGTGCCCAGACCGAAGTAGGTAGTTTTCTTAGGGAGCAACAATCCGAGCCTTTGACCTAAACGTCCGACCCACAAGGCAGTGGAGCATCGTGAGGATATGCACTCCCATGGTATCCGGGGACCAACGATTGATTCATATGCCATTTTTTCCCTCAGGATACTGGAGCTCATGTGCACCATTGGTTTGGAATCAGGGATTTACAAATCTCCTATGTGAACTCTCCATGTCCACCAACCCAGTTAAAGTGCCGCTTTACGTCCTCTCAATTTCGTAAACAACATTAATACCATGAGAAGGCAGTGAGTAGGACTTGTGTGGCAACAGTTGAATGTATGTGGCCAGTTGAGAGCATTTCTAGAGGTAGAGCTCACTGTCACCAAACTCTGCTGTACCAGAGCATTTAGGGGTATATGAACAACTATGTCAAAAAACATAATCCTTCGGTTATGTTTGACAAACTGTAATCAACACGCAAAATCTAATTAATTGTGCTTTGATCATAATATTTACAGTATAGTTTTACTACATGCTCATTATAAAATTATTGTGTGTATAGTGATCCATCCTACTCATGATTAGTAGGATTCCTATAAATTAAAGTGAAATGAGGCTTCAATAATACCGGATGTATATATATATATATATATATATATATATATATACCCTTACGAAGAAGGATAATTTTACATTGGATTTCAGGAGAACCAGACACCATATAGGCTTCAATGCTACAATCTGAATGGTACGGCTCAATCATGTGACGCAACCACACAGGTACTAAGCACCCTGGTGGACTATTCACACCATTCATATAAACATTCACATCACATGTATAGTTATTTCGATCAATGACCACATGAATCAATTATGCGCACCGCGAACAGGCCAAAGGTTACCTATTCCGCTTAGACGACAGTCAAACTCATTAGTGTTAGCGTTGGTGACATGCCTGACAATGTCCCAATGACAATGGCCCTTGAGAACACTGAAAAGCAATCACCAGTATGAATGAAATCAGTTAACCAGCAAACCAATTTTGTTCGTGAACAGTCAGCAAAACTTGCTAAAGCATTGCTAAACCATGCACAATAGCAATGGCGAGCCTCCAGCCTCATATGAGACCTTCAGCTCTACACAGCCATATAGCTTATACTGCAAACAACACATATATAGGGTAGTAAGCAAAATAGTCCAGCCTGAAGCGATAGAGCTTAAATAACGCCTAAAACCTATTGTCTAATGTCGGAATACAATCACATAGACCACTAAGATCATTTTTGTCGCATTTGTGGGATTTTCATTTTTCCGACTTTTCAGACCCTGAATTAGTTGTAGTATCCCTGAAATATCAGAACAAACTCAAAATACTACATGTATCTACAGAGAGATAATATAATAGTATCCAGTATAGTATTTTTAATCAAATTAATCATGTTTTGTAATAGCAATATTCTATTTATATATTTGAATGCAAAATTCAACTATCTCTCTTTCAATCGACAATAGATTCATATTCAAATGACCTTCACTATTATAATATACTTAATAGTTCTGATTGGTTCATAATTACATTAAATAAAATTATCGTCCTTTGATTGGTTGATTGAAAAAAAAAGTAGATTTTATTATTTGATTGGCTATAGTTTTCTGAATAGAATTTTTATTTTTTTTTTTTGTATTAAGGCAATGATAATATATTCAAGCTGTAACATCACTGATCAAGTAGTGATATAAATCGTTTAAAAGGTGCTTCAAACCTACCATAAGTGTATAATATATCATCAATGTGTTCATATCTCTTTGTTAAACATTGGATACTACTATTTATGAATTTCATGGTAACTTATCAACAAACTAGTAAGTACCATTGAAATTTCATTCTTGTTTAATTGTTTTTATTATATCTTTTTCATTTCATCTTATCCATATGGATTACATTCGAATATAATGATTAAAATATTTCATTATTTATATTTATTATATTCAATTTTCATATGACATTTGATGTGCATTAAACAAATATGTATCTGGGTTTGAAAAGCTTGTCTGGATTTTGACATATTACATCTATCAATTGAGGGAAGAGTATACTGCACAGCAGTTTGTTCTGTTTTATTTACCTCTGTGAAACATGGTCATTAAGAGTAGAAAGACATTCGTAAGCTACTAGTATTTGACTACAAATATCCTAGAAATATTGCTCACATCTGCTGCAATCATCAGGTAAGTAATAGTAAGGTTAGACACAAGATATTAGGGAATGATGGCAAATCAGTTGATGAGGTTGTCAATCTTCATCGACTGAGATGGTTGTGTCATGTGTTACGTATGCTTGAACACGGATTACCATGACATGCATTACTGATTAGTGTTTCGGGAATGACTGGAAGAAAGTTAAGGGTGGCCAAACCAAAACGTGGCATCAGTGCTTGAAGTCATTAACTTCTAATCTGAGCCATGTTGGTAGATTCAGACTGCCTGGTTGGGGTCCGCGTGACTATCATAACCAATGATTGGAAACTCTATGTAACATGGCTCAGAATCGATCACAATGGCGTAGATGTATGCATTCCCTGTCTTCCTTCAAACCGTGAGATTAAAATTGCTTTATATCTTACCTTCTACCAACTAATTCTTTCTTCCTGTACGATATCCTTATACACATTCTTTTTTTATATATTAACACCACTGAATTAACTACTTCTATGAATGTGGTGTTCATCTTGTTATGCTAATGTGGTGTGGCAACTTGGATCGATGTATATGTGTGCCTGGTCCTACGTTGTAGCTGATTGACTGACATAATGGAGTGTACGTAGTTTCTATTCTGTCAAATGATTTGCTATTAGAAATATTGATAGCTTTAATAAAAACATCTAAGTACTCTTAATAATACTATGAGCGTCTGAGACTATTGTTTTGAACGTAAATAAATGGAAAGCTTAAATTTAGATGATTTAGTTTGTTGTAAAGCCAGTTTTTCCTAGTCGACCAACTTCTTGATTTTAAATAGATTTCTTCTTTCCATATTTTGTTTTCTTTGTGCTTCTTATTCGTTAGCTTGAACAAGAATTCTAAGAAACTGGCCAAAGATACTTTATTGTTTGAACGTAATAGTCAGTTTTAGATGACCTAATAACTAACCCAATTAGTAATTAGTACCTGATGTTCTCATGAGAATAATCACTAACTTGTGGTTATTGACCATTTAGTTTTGAAAGACTTTACAGCAAACGTCATTCTTTTTTTCAGTCACATGTATAGTTATTTCGATCAATGACCACGTGAATCAATTATGTCCACTGCGAACAGGCCAAAGGTTACCTATTCCGCTTTCATGACAGTCAAACTGAATTCAAAACATGTGAATTATTCATAAAATGATTAGTTTTGTGTGAAGCTCACTTTGTATTCCTTCTAAATAGTTCACAATTTAAATTTTGAGTCAATCTAGTTTCTGATCAGTTAGTTAGTTCTGAATATCAGAATGTGCAAAGTCTTCTAATTGTTTCGAGTTTGCAGCGTGCTGAGATTTCTAGTCATCTCATCAATGAAATCAGTAAATCTTGAATTGAATTCGTTTCCAATACAGAAACAATAATTCGTAAAACCAGATTATGAGCACTTAATTTGAATTCTGCTGCTGATTAGGCTTGCTTTTCAGATTCTCTTCAGATGATCCATAAAATGCCAAGTAAATTCGAGCTACTAATTATTTGAAATGTTGTTGTGTTTCAGCTCACTTTAAAAATGATCAACCTATTCCTGTGAATCAGAATAATGTTTTGATTCCACATGAACAACAAGTTTACAGGTACATCATGAACAATTATGAGTCATCTGTAAGACCGTTGAAAAACATATCCGAAAAGTTAACAGTGGAGATACGTATACGTTTACAACAAATCAGTGGTTTGGATGAGCGCAATCAAGTATTGACAACTATACTATTCCTTGAGCAGGTAAGTTGTTATAACTTGTCACCTGTGTGCCCTGTTAATGTATAACGTAATGACACCGTCAATTGGAGAGCAGTGAATAATCGTTCGAACCAAGGACGCCTGAAACCCTTGCGAACAGTCTAGAGTCCTTATTGGTGCTGCTTCCTGCCTAGCCCAGCCAGTTAATTTCAGAACACCAATCTCAGCCTCTGTGATATAAATCATGTATTTCAAACACACTGGGTTTATAAACAAAGAAGACTTATTTTTGTGTGACTATAAATCTTGATTAACGCGTAGTCAGATAGAATTGGCTTCACTCTCTTCTTTCCAGTTACTTTGCTTCTTCCTTCTGATTGCCTGCCCATATCAATGAGTGCATGAAATATACATATTCAAAATTCATCCACGTATTTGGCTCATTCAATTCAGTTATTCATTGACGCGGATTAAGTCGATGATTATATACGAGGATAGACTATATGTGTACTTCCATGACATTTATACAACGCAATTGGAGTCGGATCCCGGGCAACGAAAGGAGACACGACGCCTCGTAGTGAAAGCTGAGACTTTGGAAGTCACAAAATCAGTAGCTCTTTTGACAACTAGGTCAACAATAAAAAATAGGAGCGTAGAATGTCCGGACAATGTGGTAGACTGAAATCCTCTTTCAAATAGCTGTGGAAACGAGAAAATGCAACTTAGATGAAGTCAAACTCATAGGACCCAATCTGGGCATAAAAGAATATCTTCATGAGGAGTGTTGGTATTTTCTGGTCATGAAAAAGGAAATCCTTTACTCGCATAACTGGTTGCACTGATATCCTAATCTCAAGACAAAGATTTGAGGTCAAATATTCGCAATATGGAAGCTAATTCTGAAGTCCTACTCAGTGCCTTCTCGTGATATTACTGTCGTTTACGAAGTTGACGACGAGCAGCGAATACCCAGCGCTTTGACCGAGTTGGCGGATATAGTGGTTCCACATAGAAGAATTGGATAACCCTAATATAGACCAACGGCGCACATGTGCTCCAGTATCTTAAAGGAACAAATGGGGTGTGAACCCTTAAAAAACCACCTACTTCGGTCTGGGCACACGAACAGCAAACACACAAGTATAATGAAATGATATTTACGAAAAATACTATTCTTGATTCGATTAACAGTCAAACGATTCACATTATTATTATTAATATTATTTCTATTATTATTATTAATAATAATATTATTATTATTTACTACATCACTTATTCACTCTCTTTCATTCCCACTTTGTGTATTCTTATTTTTCGACTTATAAAGCAGCTTGCCTATAGTGGAAATTCTGTCCTATCCAAACGATCTCAAGTCACTGCTAGCTGGTCGAAAGCTGAATGCTACCACCGACTACGAATACTGAAACAGTCTTTCTGAAACCACGTATGCAATTCAAACTAGCCTCCTTCAACGTTCGCACACTAATTCAGATCGGGCAAGAGATAAGGTTGGCTGTCTTTGGAAAGTTTTAATATCAACGTCTGACGTCTATTCAAGACTCTACTGAAATACTACAAATTCGCTCTCCATCTGTCGCTTCAAAAAGCTTGTTTTATGTTCGTTTATCCGGGGACCCTGTGGCATCTTCGTCTGGTCTTGCTGGCGTTGGTGTCGCACTAAGCGCTACAGCTCAGACAGCACTGATCGATTGGATCCCCGTTAACTGTCGGTTATGTGCTGTTAGATTAGAAAGTTCTATCAAAGTGAGAAGAAATCGGCGTGAGAAACGATGTCTTTTCGTCATCGCCTGTGCCCCGACAGATTGCAGCCCAGATGAAATCAAGAATGAATTCTACAACCAGTTAACTGTTCTTCTCCAGAAAGTGCGTCCGTCAAATATTGTAGTACTAATCGGAAACTTAAATGTTCAGGTCGGGCGTCTAGGCACAGAAGAGAGTCGTTTAGGTGGCCGATGGGGACTTGTTGGTCGCAGGACAGATAACGGTGGCCGTCTACTGCAACTGTCCACAGACCACAACCTATTTCTGGCTAGCACAAACTTTCGGCACAGTCATCACCGATGTGCTGTCTGGCATCCTCCCTCTGCATCTCAAGCCCGGACTCGGATTGACCACATCGCGATCAGCTATCCTTGGTGTGGTTGTGTACACGAGTGCAGTCATTCTGTCAGTTGTAATGTGGGACCAGGCACACATATGTATCGGTTCAAGTTGCCACACCTCATTCGCACAACAAGATGAACACTACATTCATAGAAGTAGTTAATTCAGTGGTGGTAATATAAGAAAGATTGTGTGTAAAAATATCGTACAGGGAGAAAGAATCATTTCGTAGAAAGAAAGGCTGTCTGGGCATGATGGGTAGTTGTAGAGTCGCTGAAGGTCAGCTGAACTGCTCCTTAAAGTGTTTTGCCCATTCTTCTAAACGTCTGGGCTGATGCAGGACTACTGCTTCCTTTGGAGTACCTATCTTTACTCTGATCATGCCCTTGTTTGTGGTAATCTTACCTTCGTCCTATATGGATCGGTGTCAGTAAATTAGTTTCAGCTTCTGTTACGACTAAATATCAAAGCGGACTACGTTCAAGGCCAGCTACCATTCCACCGAGAAGTATAGATGAGAATTGGTTGCAATTGCATGACGCTATGGAAATGTCGAATAAAGTCGCTTGTGAGTTCGCGAAACATTCCGGAAACAGCTTTAGTGGATGTAAGTAATGGCAGTGTGGATCTGTTGCCTGGAGAAAGACCTCTCGATCTTGAGTATGCGGGTGATATTTTCTTGCTGTGGATGATATGCAAGCCATGCAATCCACACCTAATCAGTCGGCAATTGGTGACCGTAGGTATGACATCTGCTTTGTGCCTTTGAAGTGAAAAGTATTTGTACAAGATTGACAGGACCCTGACCCTACACTCACTCTGGGTAGTGAGCAGATAGAAATAGTCGAGAAGTTCGTGTATCTGGGTAGCTGCATAAGTGCTGGTGGTGGCGTGAGTGATGAGATCAATGCTCGTATAGTGAAAGCCAGAGCGGCTTAAGCCAATCTGGGCCATCTTTGACGCCTTCATGATGTCAGTCTGGCTGTAAAAGGTCGGATCTACAACGCATCGATGATAGCAGTTTTGCTCTGTGCTTGTGAAACCTGGCCTCTCCGAGTTGAGGATGTTAGACGACTTTCTGTGTTTGATCATCGTTGTTTCCGAAGGATTGCTGACATCCAGTGGTAACACCATGTTAGTAATGCAGAGATTCGGCATCGTGTATTCGGGCACAGAGACGATAATCCAATTGGTGTCACCATCTTGAAACATTGACTTCGTGGGCTTGGACATGTTCTACGAATGTCGCCCCAGAGAGTTGCACGTCGTGCATTATTTTCCGACTCTGAGACTGCTTGGAAAAAGCAGAGAGGTGGTTAGTGTATGGCCGTACCTTACACTAAACTGTTCTTTTCTTTTTTTACTTATACGCACCTTCTTTTTTTCTTCCCATTCTTATTGTTTTGTGTGGTCCGTAAATATCTGCTTCCCCCTTGTAGCAATATTTATGTGTTCAAATAAATAAATAAATAGTCTCGCTCGCGAGCGCTAATTGTGGTGTTTCTACTGGGTCTGGACACAGCAAAACTAGTCCTGGATACTCTACAAACAGATATCGTTGGTGTGGTTGCGTGCAGGACTACTATTCGTTTAGAAGTACCTATCTAGATTCTAATCATGCCCTTGTCCATGACAGCATAAACTCATCAGTTTAAAAGGATTAAAAATAACTTCCAATCAAAAATATTACACATATAACTTTGCGGGAAATCAGTAACGAGGACGCTTACCGCATATAGGCATTTGAAACGAATATCCCACACCGCCTTCTTACATGTAGTGTTGAGGCTAACCCTAAGGTGGAAGGGCATTCACAGTTTAATACTGATTTCAACGTTGATTTGGGAGAAGCACCCAGAATTCCGAAAGGAAAGTGGGCGCATGAGGACAGGAATACGTTGTCTTTATTATTAATAGTGTCGATTTAGCCTAAATTGATATTAAGCACTTTAATGGACAGCCTGTTGAGTAACACCATTTTGTTAGGGAGCTTACTAGCTTCATAGTATGTAAATTGTCCAATGAGAGTCAACAGTAACCATATTTGCTGTACTGTAATGAACGAGAACACAGGTGGGGACAACCAGTGTAATTTAATCCAAATTTACAGAATATCTTATTAAAATATGAAAACCATACGCTGAATACTTCATTCGCGAATTCCCCTCATTTATCCTTCACATTCTGTATTATTATTCTTCTAGTTCATAATTCCTTTCTATTTTCCCTTCTGTTCTCTTCAACTCGATTTTCACTTCCGATTGCTGTTACATACTTCTAATGTATGTCGACATAAGCAACATACACCAAAATACTACTGTAAAGGATAAGCCAGGACAGCCATTGAAACTTGCATCTCCTTGCCTTGTAGTTTGGATTATGACAGAGTGAGATAGATTCTGCATGATGTATCTTGAAGGGAACGTCTGATTACCCGTGAACTAAGTGTAAATTGACTCAATCGTAAATCTGTTTGGTGCTCAGTAGATGATATGGCTGACTTCACAACCAAGTTACGTAACGCATATAACACTGAGACAAGTGGGATGTGTGTCCGATGTAAACTATGCAGCTAATATGGAAATAATTGTGTCACGTTTACCACGGGATTTACAGGATAGGTGGGAAGAGGTTGTCGACAAAACCATGATGGCAGTTGTATATCATGTTCTTTTTAAAATCTCTGGAACGTGGCCTGTAATAGTCACAGTTCATATAGTGTGTATAATGTTTTGGAATGTTAACTGATCTAATCTATAACATTATTATTTATATTTTCTTATAGATATGGGAAGATGAGTATTTAAAATGGAATGAACCGGAATTCGGGAATGTAAGAACTTTGCGTGTACCAGCTGAGCAAGTATGGACTCCAGATACTTATGTATTTAATAAGTAGGCAAATTTTCTAAATATGATTTTTCATAGTAAATAAATAATACACATAGGAAAATTTTCAGTGAGTTTCTAGTTAATGCCTGTCTTTACTGAACACCAATTCCCTAAAATTTGTTAACCTAATTTCATGGGACTGCATCTCCTGACGCTGCTCCACTGACTTGTGGATTAGACCTAGATCAAAGGCTCCAAATGTGACCCCTTAAGAAAACCAACTGTTTTGATTTGGACACCTGGACAGTATCCCAACCGTCACACAAATCGGATAACTTATGACTTAGTAGAATTCTGTATTTTGTTTTGTTTTGTTTGTCACAACTATGAGTTTGTCAATTCAATGTAATTACATGTCAGTTTGTATATTTTATTAATGGGACTTGGCCCATATATTCTGTAATTGTAAACAAAAAAATATTTATTAATCACTAAACTGATAAGTGACTCATAGTCATGCGCACTTCTGAAGAGTCCCACACTAAAAGGAAACGGTCGTCTAGTGCTTCCAGGTTTTCCATGATGGTCTAGCTTCAATTGACTCATGAATTCATCTAATAAATTACTATAATATCCACAAAAACCCTCTGTGATTATAATCATCTTATGCTCCAAGAGGTGTATCCCGGAATTCTAGTAGAGTTCAACCGGGTCTGTAGTGAGATATTTATATATATATATAATCATGTAGCAAGCTTTAAAATATTGACCAATTAAATAACTGTTGACTCTATTAACAACGTGCGGAGAAGATTTGTAGCTCAGGTGAATGATTTTGATGAAGTTTTGTTCTCTGAGCTCGATGGTTTGGTTGAGGAGCTTTCATTATTCATCTAAACGACATCATCAGCACCAAACCATTCATCTCAAAGAACAAAACTTCATCAATAATCAAGTGTACTTATCAAACTATAATTTATTATTTTTTTTTTTATTACAGTGCTGATCATACAAATTCTGGTTTTTTAGAAGGTGTCTATGTTTTAATTCATAGTTCTGGTAAAATATCATGGCCAATTCCAGTTCAATTAAAAACATCATGTAAAGTTGATATTACATTATTTCCATTTGATCATCAATATTGTGAAATACAATTTGGATCATGGATGTATACATCTGATTGGATTAAATATAAATTTCAAACAAATCAATACAATAAATCAATAATAATGAAAAATTGGAAATACTCTACAAAATTATTATCTCCTTTAGTATCATTATTGTCAAATACGTCGAATCAACATTTAAGTATAGAAAGAAGAGATCATGACGAACCAAGACAAGATGATGTTGATAATAATAATAATAATAATAATTTTGAGGAAGATTATCTGACTAGAAATGCATTGGATACATCATCTTATTGGGATAGTACAGATTGGATGCTAAAACATGCTATATTATCTTATACTCATCGATCTACTGATATATTGACTGTTTGGAAACCAACCACAAGTATATTAAACATTCAATTTCATGATAAAAAATTAGATACTAGACAAACTGACTTAGTATTGAAATTATACTTACAAAGAAGAAGTTTTTTCTACGTTTGGAATATTGTTATACCATGTATACTATTAACATTGCTTACATTAATCACATTTTGGACACCGATTAATTCAGGTGAAAAAATTACTTTGGGTTTATCAGTATTTTTAGCATTTTCTATGTTTATGATGTTGATAGCTGAACGTGTACCGCCAACAGCCAAAAATATTCCACTTATAGGTGAGTAATATTGATTTGTTTTCATTTCTATTCCTGAGTATCAATTTAAAAAGTACTTTTAGTACCTGTTTGGATAGCATCAGTGAAACTCTTTGTGTATGTGGAGCATTTTCTTCTTTATGACCAGAGTATAGCAGAAGCTCCCTTGAAGCTAGTTGTTGTTGTGTGTTTCACTGATTCCAAGCAACTCCAGGTTATATTGCTTTATTTCTGTAGCAATTCGGAAAACTCTCCCGATCTTTCACATTATGCGAGCATTCCATATGCCTAAATTAATGGTTTCTCTGGTTCAGAAGAAGCATCAGCCTTGTGACTTCGGAAAAAACTCAATTTTTATCATGAGGCGTCATAACTTTTTTAAAATGAAGACCTTCTAACTCTCGGGACAGAGTTTAAATGGTTTGAATTATTTTTCCTGGTTAGTGTTTTTTAGCAAGTTAGTTTTCTGCGGGATCGGGTCGCTAACCCTATGCCGAACCCTACTCCTTTATCTGGGCTTTGGACTGGCAGAAACCCCAGGGGTGCTCCAGGCGTACTTATAAAGTGTGACATTTTATAAATAATGTAAGTAACTTAGTGGTTTTTAAAGATTCACACACTCTACACATATTATTGAAGTTTATTTAGGTGTGAATAGTCCACCAGGGTGCTTGGTACCTGTGTGGTTGCGTCACATGATTGAGCCGTACCATTCAGATTGTAGCATTGAAGCCTATATGGTGTCTGGTTATCCTGTGAAGCGGGATTGAGCTGTACTATTCGGGTTATAAAATTTAAGCCTGAATGGTATCTGGTTCTCCTCTAAATTGGATTGAAGTTTACTGTTTGGATTTTCACGTGGAAGTCTGGATGATGTCTGGTTCTCCTGAAAACCAATGTAAAATTACACTGACGCACAAGTGTATTTTACATAACTATAATAACTGTATTCAGTAGTAAACGCATTTCTATTTTCTACAGTATTCTTTACTAGGCGGTTTAATTGTTGGCTACATATACAGAAAGCCGTAAAGATGTTCCTATTGAGTCAGTGTACAGAAATGCATAATAAAAAAATGTTGGTCCATAATGTTATAAAATATTCCAAATGAGTCATGGAAACTTTGAATTACATAAGAGAATTATGTCGTCAGTGTCAGTGACGTCAGTAAAGACATGAGCTTTGGAGTAGCTTCAGTTGGAGTTGATATGTTATTGGAAGCTTCGACAACATACTTATTGCTTTTTGTTATTTTTTCGACAGCGTTCTACATGATAAACGTTTATTTCATTGATATTTCAAAGCGTGGAATTGTACCATTACCATTATTTTTATGTAAAAATATGTTTCTAACCATATTCAATTAGTCGTCTTTTATTTCCTATATGTAGGAGTATATATGACTTCAGTAATGTCAATAACAACTGGAACAGTTGTTGTGTGTGTAATTGTCATTAATTTAGACGCCAAAGGTGAGAAGCTATCACGTGCACCAAAATGGTTGCGTCGTATCACACAGTTTAGTTTATTTCAATTATTCTACAAGGAAAATTATTGTAATGTGAATGAATCAGCAGCTGTTTCATCGTTAGTAAGTCATAGTTGTTTTCATTTGATGATTAGATGCATAATTAACCTTTTAAACATTATCTGCTTATAGCTAATAGATAAAAAGTTAAAGAGTGATCAAATTATTGTCATTAAACAGTTAATTTAATGCCTAGAAACGCCTTCGAGCTACTTCTGGTCCCAAACTCGGATAAAGGAGAAGGGTTGGGAAAGGGTTTGGCGACCCCATCCCGTAGAATACTAACTCGTTAACAAACGCTAACCAGGAAAAAATCATTCAAACCATGAAATATTTTAATAGACAAGAAAATAAATCCAGCGGTTTCTTACCAATCGTTATGTATTATGGTGTTGAGTCATTCATTGTACTGAGTATATTGTAGCTTGATCAATGGGTGTGAATGGGAACTAAGAGTCATTCGAACATAAGTAATTAACTTTTAATCAAAGTCGAACCTTGGACAGTAGTCGAACCCATGACGCGCATTTCTTCCTATTTCAGATTCATCAGCTGACTACACTTGTATTTTTGTGTTGATGTTTACTACAGCGATCGAACCCAGTGTTTTTCGCTCCAAACGCCAACACGTTATCCACTTAGCTATTGAGTTTCAATAGCCCCTGACTTACACATTTGGTCTGAGACTGGTCAATATTCAGTCATTAACATGAACAACGGTAAGATCGAATTCGTCACAAATGAATTATATTTCAAAACAGTGGCTATTGGAACTCAGTAGCTAAGTGGATTAATTGTTGACATTTGAAACTTAAGACACTGGGCTCGATTGCCGTAGTAAAAATTAACACAGTAATAGAAGTATACTCAGATGACGAGTCTCACATGGGACTGTACTTCTATTCTGTAAATAAATTATCTGGTTTATCTAATGATGTCATTCTTGCGAACTCATTCATATAAACAGAGTTTATTATTTCAGTTAGAGAATTTCATTGCACGAAGTTTGATTTGTGTTAGATATATTTAAAATTATAAATCCACTGACAAAATGAGATATTTAAAACTAACATGAAGTTAGAATTTTTGCTTGATTCACATGTACTACTCATATTACAATAGTAATAAACAATTTAATAATATCAATAGTTGAGATCATGAGTCGATTGAAGCTACACAACTATGGAAAACCTGGAAGCACTGGACGGCCATTTCGTCCTCTTGTAGGACTCCTCAGCAGTGGGCATCCCCAAGCCCACCTCACGAGATTCCAACCCAGGACCTGTCTCAAGCGCGAGCGCTTAATCACCAGACCACTGAGCTGAACGATATCCAACGGCGTCTATGTCTGACTTCAACTAATCCACGAAATTGAGAGACACATCCACTATTGTCATCAGTGAGTTACTATCTCCCAATAGACCCGGTTGAACTCCATTGGTCACTGCTTCTCACTAGAACTTCAGGATATACATCTTGAAGCTAGTCACTAGTGAGCATATGTTGATTAGTATCAGAAGGGGTTTTGTGGAGATTGACTCATAATCTCAACTATTGAAATTACTACAATCTTCACAAAACCCCTTATGATACTAATTTAATAATAATTATTATAAACAACGTTAAAATTTTTGTAGTGAAATATTTTAAAGTATTTTCTGTCAAAACTATAATTTGTAAACGAACCAATCAGGTTTCGGATTTTGGCGCGAAATTCACTCATCCATTTAGCTAAATAAACTTTTGGCATTATAACTGATATCAGTTCTTAATGAAAACCCTAAATGTAACCTTAATCATCAATTATAAATCATCATTCTAATTCCTTATACACAGGTATATAACGCTTTATCTGATCCTAGTTACTAGGTGAACATAACTCAAGTTGACTTTAACATCATTCAAAAATCATCCATAAATTTTAGTTTCATTTAATTGTCTCTTTTTTTTTTTATTTTAGATAGAGAAATTTTCAAATTTAAATTTGGTTCAAGAAAAAAAATTGTTAGAAATTAATTCTCAAATCAAACTACTTACAAAATTAAACGATTTACTTTTAATCAATAAAAGTTTAAACAAAGAAATTAGATCTATCTGTTATAATTATTTAAAGAAATCATATTTAATGAATGAATTTTCATTGAATGAAACTTCTTCCAGTCCTATCTATTATCATAATATTATTGTAAATGAATCTAATCATCATGGAACTTTAACAGATTTATCAAAAATAAAACCATCATCAACTATTCAAAGTACAACATTGAATAGAACCAATATAAGTCCTCAGATTCATAAAGCGTATAAAGTTTATTCTTCTATAAAACAGGATTGTTTACTGAAAAATGATCTATCATCATTATCATCATCATCATCATCATCATCATCATCATCATCATCATCATCATCATCATCATCATCATCATCATCATCATCAATACTAAATCCTACTACTTGTAATGTTCATAGTAATAATGACCATTCTCCAAGTGTATATAAATTGAATTTTAAAAGTCATGAAGATGTTAGAAATGAATTAATTAAATATGAATGGAAGGTGATAGCTAAAATAATAGATAGATTATTATTTATTACTTTTGTTGTTATCACATTAATTTGTTATATAACCATTTTTTTATGGCCTTTAATATCTGGTTCTACTATTTTATATCGAAAAAATTATTAAGTCAAGATTAGCTGTTACCTACTTACTTACTTACTTACTTACTTACTTACGCATGTTACTTCTCGTGAAGGAGTATAGGCGACCCACTAGAATTCTCTATTCAACCCTGTCCTGGGAAATCCTTTTCACTTCTTTTCGATCGCTATTCATCCTTTTCACATCTACTTCTATTTCACGTTGTAATGTGTACTTTAGCCTTCCTCTTTTCCACTTCCCTTCAGAATTCTAAGTACGGGCTTGCCTCGTGGTGCAGTTTCGTGATTTTTGTAATGTATGTCCTATCCATTTCCAACGTCTTTTCCTAATTTCCTCTTCAGCTCGAAGCCGGTTTGTTCTGTGTCACAGAATCGTGTTGCTGATGGTATCCGGCCAATGGATGTTGAGTATCTTGCGTACACAACCATTGATAAATACATGTACCTTCTTGATGATGGTTGTAGTAGTTCTCCAAGTTTCAGCTCCGTACAGTAGGTCTGTTTTGACGTTCGTGTTTAAGATTGTGACTTTGATAGTGGTTGACAGTTGTTTTGAGTTCCATATATTCTTCAATTGTAGGAATGCTGCCCTTGCCTTTCTAATCCTCGCCTTTACGTTTTCATCCGATCCTGCTTGTTCATCGGTGATGCGTCCCAGATACGTGAAAGATTTCACATCTTCCGGAGTTTCACCATCAAGTGTGATTGGGTTGGTATTCTCGATGTTGTATTTGAGGATGTTGCTTTTTCCTTTGTGTATGTCGAGGTCTACTGATGCAGGGGCTGCTGCTACACTAGTTGTATTCATCTGCATTTGTTCGTGTGTATGGGTTAGGAGGCCTAGGTCATCTCTGAAATCCTAATCGTCTAATTAGTTATGATATGTCCATTGTATTCCGTGCTTTCCCTCAAATGTTGAGGCCTTCATAATCCAGTCAACCACCAGAAGAAAGAGGAAAGAGGAGAGTAGACAGCTTTGTCTGACTCCGGTTCTTACTTGGAATGGATCTGTCAACTGTCCTCCATGCCCGACTATGCACTGTAGTCTGTCGTATTAACTATTAACAATTTAACCTTTGTGATCATATTATTATTATCTCTTTCATATGTAATTAACTATTTCAAGTGATATTACAGTTTTCGAGATGGTGGAGAAGTTTTGTAGCTCAAGCTGATGATTTTGATGGAGCTCGGAGAACAAAACTCCATCAAAATTACAGTTTTCTTCCCTATCATCATATGAAATTAGATGTTCAGACTAATACTTCTTCTTCAAAATTCTAATTGTAACATCGATTTTCATTAATGATTGAATTCTATTCTTATTCAGTCTATATTGTTACATAATTTTTAACTCTGCAATATCTCAATTCTTCAGAGATTTATTATATTGTTAAAGGAGTCAAACATACTGTTTTTATATTGTCTGCTTGAAACACCGGTCTTTAATATTTTACGTCTCATGTTAAGTCATTCTTGATTGTACTTATTTTGCGGTTCACATACCTTCTCTACCGTGCGTCAATTCACTTCGCTTCTCCGATATTTTGTCTGGATCAACAATTGTATGAAATATACGTATTCAAAAATTCATTCTCGTATTTGACTTATTTAATTCGGTTATTAGCTAGCGCTATTTAAGTCCATGATTATATGCGAGAATAGGCGATATATATGTATATATATATATATCGACAGCAATCATTTAATAACGAACATCCATACTATCTAATTGAAGTCATATCCCGGTCCACTGAAAATCTTATGTATAAAAATAGGTTTTTTACTGACAAAAAAAATTACCTATCAACTTGTTTTATCCTTTAATATATATTTTTTATTTCAGACACATTAGAGACTGCTACTTTTGAGGAGACTAAAATGAAAAAAGCCTTTAAAAAATTACAAATAAGTATTCATCATTTATTAAACCATATCACTATTCAACAATGTTGTTACATGATTCACAGCATATGGTATAGAGATTACTTATTTACACTTGTTACTTCTTGTGGAGGAGCACAGGCCACTTAGCAGCATTCACCATTCAACCCTGACTTGGGCAATCCTTTCAAGTTGTTACTCATTCTTTTCATATCTGCTTCTATTTCACGACGTAATGTGTACTTTAACCCTTCTCTTTACCGCTTCATATCAGGATTCCAAGTAAGGGCTTGCCCCTTGATGCCTGTAGCACTTCTTATTTATTTATTTATTTTAACACATAGGTATTGGTACAAGGAAGCACCAAATACATCTGCACCGCACAGATCACATTTGATTTGTGTGAGGGCTGTGATACTGTCCGGGTGCCCAAACCGAAGCAGGTGGTTTTCTTAGGGGGCCACACCCCGAGCCTTCGACCTGAAGATCTGATCCACAAGGTAATGGAGCATCGTGAGGAGATGCAGTCCCATGGTAGCCGGCCAACAATAATTGGTTCATACTCCATTTGTTCCTTCAGGATACTGGAGCCTATGTGCACCATTGGTTTTGGATTCGGTTAAAGCGCCGGAAATTCGCTTTTCGTCCTCTCATTTCCGTAAATAACACCCCCGCCACGAGGAGGCAGTGAGTAGGACTTCCCTGACAGAGGCTGTATACGCGTGGCCATGTGAGAGCATTTGGAGAGGGAGGGCGGGCCCACCCCACTCTCGGCCATACCAGGGCATTTGGGGGCAGTCTGATACCATATGAAAAGTAGTCCACCGAATACTAAGTTGTTGCGACTAACCGAATCTGGAACTCAGTTGAGTGGTTAAGCGTTCGTGCGCGAGACTGATAGGTCCCGGTATTCGGACCTCGCTAGACGGGATCATGGATGCACATTGCTGAGGAGTCTCACAATAGGACGAAACGGCCATCCAGTTCTTCCAGGTTTTCCATAGTGATCTAGCTTCAAGTGACTCATGATCCCAATCAAAAACTTAATGATCTCTACAACCATATATTGAAAATTATATCCCACTAACTGAATATTTACGCAGGTCAAATCTTCTAGTAGTAATATCAATTTACTCAAGATTATTTACAAGCCAGAACACCAGTTGTACAGATAGCATATCGTTCATGATTAGTACAAATCCGTAAGTGTGCAGAATGCAAACATACAGAGAAGCGACTGAGAGTTAAAAAATTCATATATATATATATATATATATATATATATATATATATATATATATATATATATATATATATATATATATATAAATCAATTATATGTAAGTTATTGATTGTCCGTGTTTACAACCAATCGGAGGTAAGGTAATGGTTGATGCGCAGATATGCACTCAATTAGAGTCACACGTAAATTTACTTGGTAGAATAAATGTCTATATTGCAGCGAGTAGACATAATTAAAAAATATTCTATGAGCTTACTATAAGATTGACTTCTTCATCAAAATTCATAGCAAGCTTGTGTGCAACAGTCTAGGGAATTATAAGCAAAGATGGATAGTGGTCAGCAGTGGAATTCAGGACGCGCGTTTCATCTTATTTAGGACTCGTCATTTGGATGTACATGCATCTCAGAGTTGGTGTTTGAAACGAATGGTACTGGGTTCGAGTCCCAGAGTGAACATCAACTTTGAGATGCAAGTACATCCAGCTGACGAGTCCCGAATAGCATGGAACGCGCATCCTGAATTCCACTGCTAGCCACTACTTCTGTCAGTCTGTTCGTAAAATTTAAGTCTTCGTACTACGGTAATTACCTTGATGTAAAACAAAACTTCATTCGCATCTAAATCTGCAGGGAAAGCGAGATGTTTTTTTGGCTAGGAGCGGAAGAGACAAAGGATATTATTCAATTCCTACTTCTACGATTATTTTTCTAACAAAATTTAAAATTTCCGCATTAAAATATTGTTCTTATTGGGGAATGTAATCTTGATCAATGTAAAATGTGAGAAATCATGTATATGCATTTTTGAGAGATTCGGTACAAATTAAACAACGCAGCTATTAACTTCATTTTCAGTTCCAGTAGAAATCGTTTACCTTCGTCCTAACACTATTCCACTGGTGGTTATAACTTTTTTCTAAAACACCTTACTTAAAACTGAGACAATAAAAAGGAAACTTATTTGTCATTTAATTGTTTGTTTAATTATTTTTTAAAATCAGGAATAAAGTAATCTATGACTCAAAACTATCTACTAAAAAAATAACCGATTTTTTCTGATACGATCTTATGATAGGTCTCTCTAACACCTTCCCCCTCTCAAAAAATTAAACTTCCTCGGGACTATTTGCAGTTTAATGACTGGTTTCCGGCGGTGTTCGGACTTCATTGGTGTCCAGCCATTATGAGTGTCCCTGGGAGTTCTTGTCATTGGAGTATCTGTAATTATCTCTGGTGGAAGACTTACTCCTCTTTCTACCGTGTTCAGAGTCTTTTTTCTCTGTGGATTTAGTTCATGTGTCTAATCTACATTCCAAACATCCCACACACCTTGTACAAAACATTTTTTATTCTCTTTCCGAAGACTCCAGGTTCCCACCGGTTTTTTCCAAAGTATGACTTGATGACTACTTTATCTCCCACGTTAAAACTTCGGATAATTTAATGTTATCTGCGTTTATCCACTGATTTAGATGGCAACATGGCGTCAAATATAGTTTGAATACTTCTTCCGAACATATAGTCAGCAGGGGACTTTCCATCTGGGACAATATTATTGGATATAGTTTTATAAGCTGTTAAGAATTTTGTGATTACTCGACTTGTTTCCTTTGTTGAGTAATGCTATTTTAAATGTATCAACAAAGCGCTCTATCTGTCCGTTTGATTGATGGGGATAGTGTGGGAAGCGTATATGTGTCATTCCATTAATGCTCCAAATGTGCTTGAATGATTCTGAAGTGAATTGTGATCCATTGTCGATCAATAAAGTCTCCGGAACTCCGAAAGAGCTAAACCATTCAGATGACTTGCTGATTGTTTCACTAGCTGTGTAATTTGTCATAGCATAAATTTGCCGTCATTTCGTGAATGGATCCACTACGATTAAAATCACTTTTCTTTTTACTGTGCCGGTAAAATCTTCATGCACCTTCTCCCAGGGACTATTGGGCTTTTTCTTTTGTTGTGGTTCATATTTCTTTGAAATTTTGGCTGCTTGTAGGCACAATGAACAATTTAGGCATCTAGTTTTGATATCTTGATCCACTGTAGGTCAGTAAGCATAGGTTCAAGCCAAAGATTTCATCTTATTGATATCCGCATGGCCGCTATGGACTTGTCTCGAAACATTTTGGCGTAATGTTTTTGGAACAACATTTCTGTTATGGAACATAATACATGAATCGACAATCATGAGTGAGTCCCGCTGGCGAAAATATAGTATCAGTTCTCCTCGAAAACACTGGTTCGGACACTTGATGAGAAGGTAACCACTAACTTCTCTTAGTGTTTTGTCATCTTCCGTACCTTCTTCGATAGCTTGGAAAATAATTGGTAGACTATCAATTGACTCTTCCAACACTCGGTATACTTCTATTTCCGTCTACATTGCTGTTATCAAAACATCTACCCCTTTCACTTGAGAACTGATCAATCCAGACAAGACGTCAACTTGTCCAAAATTAGTAGTACGTCGTAACCCAAGAATTCGGTTTCTTATAGTTGTGGTCTGTTTGCTGTTATACCAGGATCCTTTTCTTCGACCCAAATATGGTCAGCATTAGCTTAAACTGGAGTCCAAATATCATTTCGTGGAACTTCTTTACAGCGAAGACAACTGACAGCGCTTCCTTTGCGATCCGACTGTATATAAGTTCTGCTGTAGTTAACGATCTATCTGCATGTGATATGGCTTTCTCAAATCCATCGGGTATGATGCGAGATATAATTGCTTCAATGCCGTAATTTGAAGCATCTGATGCCCCCAAATGCCCTGGTATGGCCGAGAGCGGGGAGGGTTCGCCCTCCCTCTCGAAATACTCTCACACGGCCACGCCTATACAGCCTCTGCCAGGGAAGTCCTACTCACTGCCTTCTCGTGGCGGGGGTGTTGTTTACGAAAATGAGAGGACGAAAAGCGAACGTCCGGCGCTATAACCGGATCCCAATTCTATGGTGCACATGGGCTCCAGTATCCTGCGGGAACAAATGGCGTATGAACCAACTTTTGGTCACCGGCTTCCATGGGACTGCATCTCCTCACGATGCTCCACTGCCTTGTGGACTAGACCTTTAGGTCAAAGGCTCGGGGTGTGGCCCCCTAAGAAAACCACCTGCTTCGGTCTGGGCACCCGGGCAGTATCCCAGCCCACTCACTAAAACTATGATGAACAAATTGCTTATGGAAAATATTCCTTTCTATCTGATTAACATTGAAATAACTCGTACTATTATTATTATTATTGTTATTATTATTATTATTATTATTATTATTATTATTATTATTATTATTACTCTACCACGTCATTTATTCACCCTCTCTTATTCCTACTTTATATATGCGTTTCGACCTAGACAGCAGCTCACCTATGGTGAAAATTCAGCTTTATCTAAACGTTCCCGAGTCACTGCCTGGTTGAAAATTGTATGTTACTATCGAACATGAGTACTGAAGCAGTTTTTATGAAACCGCGTGCACCATTCAAACTTGCTACCTTCAACGTTCGCACACTTATGCAGGTCGGACAACAGATAGGACTGGCTATGTCTTTGGAAAGTCTTAATATTGATGTGTGTTGTCTATCCGAGACCCGTATTCAAGACTCTGGTGAAGTACTACAAGTTCGCTCTCCATCTGTCGCTTCAAAAAGCTTGTTTTATGTGCGTTTATCCGGGGACCCTGTGGCATCTTCGTCTGGTCTTGCTGGCGTTGGTGTCGCACTAAGCGCAAGAGCTGAGGCAACACTAGTCGACTGGATCCCCATTAACAGTCGGTTATGTGCTGTTAGATTAGAAAGTTCCATCAAAGTGAGAAGAAATCGGCGTGAGAAACGATGTCTTTTCGTCATCTCCGCCTATGCCCCGACAGATTGCAGCTCGGATGCAATCAAGGACGAGTTCTACCATCAGCTAACTGTTCTTCTCCAGAAAGTGCGTTCGACAGATATTGTAGTACTAGCTGGAGACTTGAATGCTCAGGTCGGGCGTCTAGGTACAGAAGAGAGTCGTTTAGGTGGCCGATGGGGACTCGTTGGTCGCAGGACAGATAACGGGGAACGTCTACTGCAACTATGCACAGACCACAACCTGTTTCTGGATAGCACTAACTTTCGGCACAGTCATCGCCGATGTGCCACCTGGCGTCCCCCTTCTGCATCTCAAGCCTGGACTCAGATTGATCACATCGCGATCAGCTACCGCTGGCGCGGTTGTGTACAAGACTGCCGCTCCTTTTGGAGTACCTATCTGGAATCTGATCATGCTCTGGTCTGCGCCAATCTTACCTTACTTTTCAGTGGACAACGAAGTGACCGCCACCAAAGGATTGATGTTAGCAAGCTGGCTGCAACTTCTGTTGCTAGTAAGTACCGAACCGAGCTAGCCTCTAGGCTAGCTACCATTCCACCGAAAAGTATAGATGAGCATTGGTTGCAATAGCATGACGCCATGAAAATGGCGGGTACAGTTTGTTGTGGGTTTGCGAAACGTCCCGCTTACAAGCACTGGGTTTCTTCTGGTTCCTTACAACTGATTGAAGCCCGTCGGTCTACTCCGGGTGACCGTGAGTTTGACCACAGACGAAGGATGTTACGTAATGAAATCGGGCAAAGCTTGCGTAAGGACCGAGAAGCCTGGTGGTCGGAGCGTGCCAGTGAGTTGGAAGCAGCAGCTGCATCTGGTAATTACCGGAAGCTCTTCCAACTCATCCGAGCCACTGGCAGCAAGAAGTTTGGTGTGAGCGAAACAATCTGCGAGGATGACGGAACGCCAATCACTAACATCCATCGACGTCTTGGACGATGGGCAGAATTCTTTGAAGGGCAGTTCAACTGGCCTGCTGCTCCGGCAACATCGGTCAGACTGTCCTGCCCTCCATGGCCGGTGACGACTGATCCACCAAATGATGCGGAAGTCCGCAAGGAACTCCAACTCTTGAAACGTTACAAATCACCGGGCCCAGATGACTTACCTCCGGCTCTTTTTAAAGATGGCGGTGACTTTCTGACTAAGGGACTGACGACGTTGTTTACAAAGATCTGGGAACTAGAGAGTATACCAACGTCAGGGAATGAGTCGATAGTTGTCCCTATCTTTAAAAAGGGTTCACGTTGTTCCTGTAACAACTATCGGGGGATAAGTCTACTTCCGATTGCGTCCAAGCTATTGTCTTCCGTCATACTCCATAGGTTGTTCAGGACCCGAGAAGGATTGACTCGCGAGGAGCAGGCTGGGTTTCGTTCTGGTCGAGGATGTATTGATCATATCTTCACCCTCCGCCAAGTGTTAGAACACCGCCATACTTATCAAAGGCCAACAATCGTAGTGTTTCTTGATATCAGGGCTGCCTTCGATTCGTTGGACAGAACTGTTCTCTGGGATTGTCTATTGAAGAAGGGTGTGCCTGAGAAGTTTATTAACATCCTAAAAGCCCTATACACAAACACCTCAGGCAGAGTGAGGGCATACAACCACCTTTCTCCACTATTCCATTCGAGCAGTGGGGTTAGGCAGGGTTGCCCAATCTAACCACTCCTCTTCAACTTTGCCATCGATGACATTCTGGAAACAGCTCTGACGGATGTAAGTAATGGTGGTGTGGACCTGTTGCCTGGAGAAAGACTTTTCGACCTTGAGTATGCGGATGATATTGTCTTACTGTGCGAGAATGCCCAAGCTATGCAATCCGCACTTAATCAGTTGGCAATCAGTGTCCGTAGGTATGGTATGTGCTTTGCACCTTCGAAGTGCAAAGTACTTCTACAAGACTGGCAGGATTCTAATCTTGTACTCACTCTGGATGGTGAGCAGATTGAAGTAGTCGAGAAGTTCGTGTATCTAGGTAGCTGCATAAGTGCTGGTGGTGGCGTGAGTGATGAGATCAATGCACGTATAGTGAAAGCCAGAGCGACTTATGCCAATCTGGGCCATCTTTGGCTCCTTCGTGATGTTAGTCTGGCTGTAAAAGGTCGGATCTACAACGCGACGGTGAGAGCAGTTTTGCTCTATGCTTGTGAAACCTGGCCTCTCCGAGCTGAGGATGTTAGACGACTCTCTGTGTTCGATCATCGTTGTCTCCGAAGGATTGCTGGCATCCAGTGGCAACACCATGTCAGTAATGCAGAGGTTCGGCATCGAGTGTTCGGTCACAGAGACGATAATGAAATTGGTGTCACCATCTTGAAACACCGACTTCGGTGGCTTGGACATGTTCTACGAATGTCGTCCCAGAGAATTCCTCGTCGTGCATTATTTGCCGACTCTGGGACTGGTTGGAAAAAGCGGAGAGGTGGTCAGTATATGACATGGTGTCGTGGTATGAAAGAAAGCTGCAAAGGGCTAGCTTCTGTTGGTCCTTCACGACTCCCTGGTTGGGGTCCGAGAGATGGTGTAACGCAGTGGCTAGAGACGTTATCAGATATGGCTCAGAATAGAAGCCAGTGGCGATCCTGCTGTAACCTTCTTTTACTTTCTTCATAAAAAGTGTTTATATCTTCCTTAACTGAAAGATCTCTTCTGAGTGTACCTTTCCGTTTCCCCCACCATTGTTCTCTCTCTCTCTTCCTTTTTTTTTATAATTCCCCACGTTCATTACCTTTTTTTTTTCTCCTTCCTCCTTCTCTTCAAATTATCATTGTTTTGTGTGGCGCATATATATTTGGTGCCCCTCTGTACCAATATTTATGTGTTCAAATAAATAAATAAATACAATGCCGTAATTTGAAGCGTCTGATGCTATTATAATAGGTAAGGATGGGTTGTAATGGGTAAGCGATCCCATTTTATATTCTTCGCCAGAAGGTTATTTAACGGGGTACGCAGACAACGAAGGTTTAATAGAAAAGCTCCATAATGGCTAGCTATTCACAGGAAGGATTAGTGTGGGGACATTCGTCGTTCTACGCATAGTTTTCACTACCTGGGTATCCTCCGGATTTGGCTGTCTGCTATCTTTATCGATTGTAAACCCAATGTAGCGCACCTTTTGCATGCAAAAGTTGCATTTTTCTTAACCGATCCGGAGTCCACATTCCGCTATTGTCGATAGCGCCAGGTCGAGCTCCTTTTCTAAGTTCATTCTATCTACTCACATAATTATGGTGTCATCCGGATGAGCTGCAGCACCTGGAACATCCTGTAACATGGTCAATTATACCGGAATAGGACCTTGTGTGTGCTTATGGCGAGCAGATCTTTACACTCATCAACAACAGGAATTTGTAAATATGCTTCCGATAAATCCAACTTTGCAAAGAGATTACCTTCATTCTTTTTAGCATAAAGATCTTCAGGTAGGGGTAATGGATACTGATGAGTTTCTAAGGCTTTATTTAGCCCGGTTAAGTAATCAGCATATAAACGGACTTTATCATTAGTCCTCTTTACTACCACTATCGGTGCAGCCCATTCTGAGAAGTTTACCGGTTTAATGACACCCACTTTATGAAGTCATTCTAGCTCTTGTTCAACCACTGGGAGGGCAGCATATGGTACGGGTCTATTAGGTCAAAACACTGGCTTTGATCCCTGTTGAAGGGTAAGAGCGGCTTTAAATTTAGTACATTCTCCAAGACCTTCACTAAATACCGTTTTATGTCGTTTTAATAATGCTTCCACCGAGTTTTTCTCCTAGAATTTCGACGTACTGACGTTGTTGCATATCGAGTTTATGGACGGTCTGTTAAATCCAACCTTTCTATCTAATCAAGCCCCAATAATTCGAGTGATGGACGTCCTGTCAAAAATAGTACTGCCTTCTCCGTAAACTCTTTGACTGTGACTTCACAATGAATCTCACCAGAAATGTTTAGCATTCTCCCGGATGCACTATGTGCTGATTGGCGAGTTGAATATATTCGCCGTCTCCCACTTTTCTCTCACGTTCATCTGCCCACAAGTGTTATATCGGAGGTTGTATCCAACTGTAAGCAGGCATCATACCTATTAATCTTGAGAGAAACATACTTTCTACGGTTATGGGAGCCGGCTTTGTTAAGAGCTACCATTACTTTAGCTGTTCGTGGCTTTAATATTTTAGAGTACACTTTTGGTTGACGCCGTTCCCGCGTTTTGCAATGACTTTCTTTGTGCCCTTTTGTGAAACACGTAGTACAACGATGATTTTTAAACGGACAGAACTTTTTGAAATGCCAACTGCCACATAACCAGCATGGGGATGATGGTTTGTCTCTGTCATTACGATAATTCTGCGTGCCAGAACCTTGTAAAACTTTTCTCGACTGCACTGACGTGAAGGAACCTGTTACCATTCTCTACTATCGAGGTATCATGCTTCCAATTCACTACCCTTTGGCATTCGGTAGTTACTTACTGTAGGGTAATGCTAGGACCATATCCAAGTTTGCTTAGGATTCTTGTCTAGATATCAACATCTCGCGTGAATGCGGGCTGCAGACAAAAAAAGGCATTTGAACTGATCTTCTGTCATGGAGAAAAACTTGAACATCTCATTTTCGGTTCACGATTCCTGAATGTCACATTCCGTCATGTCCTGGTTCTTTAGTTATATTCACACATTGGTAACGGATGTTAAGCAGAAATGACTGTTTTCCAAAGATTTGGGACAGGGTTTTAATCGTTTCATCACAAAGTCCTATTAGTTCTTCGGAGGAACAAAGTTACCAGAGCGTTCGTATTCTGTCGTTACAAGTCTTCTTAAATGTATTTTGACCTTTAAAGCATCATCCAGTCTGCAGAGATCAATTTGGAACAGATCTTCATATTTCTTGAACCATGATTCGGAATTAACACCTGTTACATTATCAAAGTTAGATTCATGGATGACATTAATGTCAGAATCTATATGTGTTACTTGCAGTGCATCAGATGCTGGGTTTTGCTGGGACATGTACATTTTCTGCACAAGGTCTTCCATGGTTCTTTCTCTTGACACTCCATATAGACTCCTAGTTGTAGATTTCTCCGTCTCCACTGACAAATCTAACGTTTGAATAGATTTTCTAACCTCTTCTAATAAGCCCATCCTAGCTTGAACATGAGAGAAAAAAGCGTTACACGGAAAGAACGGTTTACATCAAAGTTTATGTGCAGGAAATCGATGGTATTGATAGCATTTCAGATGGCCTTGGGCTCTGGAACCCTACCAAACATAACAGGATAGATAATCATCCAATCAGAAATGTGACTCAACTTTCTAGATAATTCTGAGAAACTTCTACTCAATACTGACTGCATAAGATGTTTCCTAGCGTTTCCAGAGCCCCTTTGGGTATTTTTCGTGAATTTTTCTGGGTCTTCCCAACACTCGGGACTACAAATTCTACGTATCATTGTGGCAAGGGATATAATTAAATCACATTCAACTGTATGGTTATTCAATATAATAGGTTTTTTTTACTGCTTTCGACTGGGATAGAAATGTATATACAGATTAATATCTATTTATCAATCAACGCTTAGTGTTACAAGCTCAGTTTATTCCTGACTACATACAATTTCTAATTACAAGAATGATGAACATGATCTTCGCAATATAATCATTGAATTATGAAACAAATCATGTACACATGTCAGGTGAATGTTGTTGCACTTTGGACAGATTTACACTAACAAACTCAAATTTACACAGAATACTAAACCATCTTCAGAATATGATTAGACAATCAACTAGTGAAGGTGTATTTAAACTTTGTTTATTTTTAACAATTTCAATTGTTTTCTTGCCTTGACATTTGTATTGAAAATTTTGACCTTGGTGATGGTTGACAGATTTCCAAATAGTAATTTAAATCAAATGTATTTTAAAAAGGTCATCAAGGAATAGCACATGGTGATGATGAAAAGTACGAAAAAATGATCATTCATGTTTTACTAATCTATGAGTGGTGAATTAAAAAGTTGACCAGCATTAGATCTCATCAATTTAATAATATGAGCAGGATTTTCATGACTTGTTATTTCGGTGCCAGAAACAATCATATTCGCTCCAGCCTGGGAAAAGAAAAGAATGAGACGATGTATAAATTAAATTGAAATGCTGTTATACATATACAATAAAAATTATTTCTACCAGTTTGAGACGGCATTAGTTGGACCAGTATTCTTTCATCCAATTCATATTATATGGAACGTTAATTTAGCTTAATGATTACAGCTGCAGTATCAGTTTTTTATGAAATTCAAAATGAGATTTCCACATAGGTTAGGTAAGTAGCATCCAAAGCTAGTTTCACAAATTAAGAAATATGATTTTGATCGGATGCACGATTTGTAATCAACATAAATCTCTGCATAAATCTTTTTAGACACTTGAATGAAACCTAAACTAAAACTGATCAAACGAATTTGAATGCAATGTGTTGAGTGGGCTTTCCGAGAACTGCAACGAAGCCTCCGGAAGCCCTGAAGGAGCCGAAGAGTTCTGGCCAATCAGAGCATGATGGAGCTTTCTAGAATACCAACGTGGCATGCTACTATTGGTCAGTAGCATAATATATCTTTTAGCGGATTGGCCAAATTATGATGTTGATTTAACAAATGTTAACATCTATAAATACCCGTGTTTTTCTATACAAAAATGAACCTTGGAGTAAAATACTTTTTCGCATACTTTGCGCCTTCTCTCTCGTGTTCAGGTTGCTGTATAGTTCTAGCTTGGGGGTCTCAAGAATAGCTTGAGAAACGAAATAAGCGTTCAAATCCCAAAACTTATCAGATTGCAACTTAGTTTTCAAGATCTCTTAAATGATTTCAGTGAGTTGGACTTACAATTTATCGCCAACTTGCTTTTACTCGATATAGTGCACTTCCTTTTTTACTGTTAATGCTGCCATCTCGTTTTCACTAAATTTCTTATTCAAAACTTTCTCCAACTACTTGGGTTTTGGTTATCATGGGATAATTCTGATCTTAAGGCCGCAGGTGGTAATATGGAAATGTACGTGAAAGTATATTCAGTTTCTTTTTATATAACAACTCAACATAATATAAGTCAACAAAACTAGCAATCTCCCCAAGTAGAAATTCACGGTACAAGAAATATATATAAGACTTACTTCGACGCAATCTCGAACGTTCTTCAGGGTGACACCACCATCCACTTCAATATCCAAGTTTGCATATCTTTCACGAAGATACTTAATCTTCAATAGAGTGGATAAGTTTTGAAATATATTGATGTAAAACAATTACAGTATAATAAAGATAAACTGCTGGTAAAAATTATATATATATATAACTCGCTATTCAGTGTTAAAGATATCTTACATATGTAATTCGTAAAAGATAGCTAACAAAAGACAAATTATTTGAATGAATTTAACATTAAACATCTCATCCTTATGTGACATGTAAAACCCTTCTTCAATAGACAATCCCAGAGAACAGTTCTGTCCAACGAATCGAAGGCGGCCCTGATATCAAGAAACACTACGATTGTTGGCCTTTGATAAGTATGGCGGTGTTCTAACACTTGGCGGAGGGTGAAGATATGATCAATACATCCTCGACCAGAACGAAACCCAGCCTGCTCCTCGCGAGTCAATCCTTCTCGGGTCCTGAACAACCTATGGAGTATGACGGAAGACAATAGCTTGGACGCAATCGGAATTAGACTTATCCCCCGATAGTTGTTACAGGAACAACGTGAACCCTTTTTAAAGATAGGGACAACTATCGACTCATTCCATGACGTTGGTACACTCTCTAGTTCCCAGATCTTTGTAAACAACGTCGTCAGTCCCTTAGTCAAAAAGTCACCACCATCTTTAAAAAGAGCCGGAGGTAAGTCGTCTGGGCCCGGTGATTTGTAACGTTTCAAGAGTTGGAGTTCCTTGCGGACTTCCGCCTCATTTGGTGGATCAGTCGTCACCGGCCATGGAGGGCAGGACAGTCTGACCGATGTTGCCGGAGCAGCAGGCCAGTTGAACTGCCCTTCAAAGAATTCTGCCCATCGTCCAAGACGTCGATGGATGTTAGTGATTGGCGTTCCGTCATCCTCGCAGATTGTTTCGCTCACACCAAACTTCTTGCTGCCAGTGGCTCGGATGAGTTGGAAGAGCTTCCGGTAATTACCAGATGCAGCTGCTGCTTCCAACTCACTGGCACGCTCCGACCACCAGGCGTCTCGGTCCTTACGCAAGCTTTGCCCGATTTCATTACGTAACATCCTTCGTTTGTGGTCAAACTCACGGTCACCCGGAGTAGACCGACGGGCTTCAATCAGTTGTAAGGAACCAGAAGAAACCCAGTGCTTGTAAGCGGGACGTTTCGCAAACCCACAACAAACTGTACCCGCCATTTTCATGGCGTCATGCAATTGCAACCAATGCTCATCTATACTTTTCGGTGGAATGGTAGCTAGCCTAGAAGCTAGCTCGGTTCGGTACTTACTAGCAACAGAAGTTGCAGCCAGCTTGCTAACATCAATCCTTTGGTGGCGGTCACTTCGTTGTCCACTGAAAAGTAAGGTAAGATTGGCGCAGACCAAAGCATGATCAGATTCCAGATAGGTACTCCAAAAAGAGCGGCAGTCTTGTACACAACCGCGCCAGCGGTAGCTGATCGCGATGTGATCAATCTGAGTCCAGGCTTGAGATGTAGAAGGGAGACGCCAGGTGGCACATCGGCGATGACTGTGCCGAAAGTTAGTGCTAGCCAGAAACAGGTTGTGGTCTGTGCATAGTTGCAGTAGACGTTCCCCGTTATCTGTCCTGCGACCAACGAGTCCCCATCGGCCACCTAAACGACTCTCTTCTGTACCTAGACGCCCGACCTGAGCATTCAAGTCTCCAGCTAGTACTACAATATCTGTCGAACGCACTTTCTGGAGAAGAACAGTTAGCTGATGGTAGAACTCGTCCTTGATTGCATCCGGGCTGCAATCTGTCGGGGCATAGGCGGAGATGACGAAAAGACATCGTTTCTCACGCCGATTTCTTCTCACTTTGATGGAACTTTCTAATCTAACAGCACATAACCGACTGTTAATGGGGATCCAGTCGACTAGTGTTGCCTCAGCTCTTGCGCTTAGTGCGACACCAACGCCAGCAAGACCAGACGAAGATGCCACAGGGTCCCCGGATAAACGCACATAAAACAAGCTTTTTGAAGTGACAGATGGAGAGCGAACTTGTAGTACTTCACCAGAGTCTTGAATATACATGTAAAACAATGTATACTACATTGTGGCTATGTGAATAGAACGTGAACAGCATCAATCTATGATTGGAAAGATACCCTAACATATGCTCAATAAGTAGAGATATCGAATGATTACACAAAAATTCTAACTGTTGTCAAATAAGCTGATAAATGAGATTTTTTAAGTATGGAGATTTATATCATCATAATGCATTGTTTACAGATATCATCAATTACAAAAACAGAATATACTGAATAAAGTTACACATGATGTGGATCGAATAAGTGATGTGTTGGCGAGAATGATCATGATTGGTTGTCTGCTTACTCAGACATGTAGACAGTCTGACAGGTGTCAGATAAGTTATATATTCCCTTACCCTTATTATTGTGACACACTCACTCTTATATACATCCTATTATTGATTGTTCATTGTTGTGGATTGTGTCGGTTTTGGATGTGGAAATATATTACATTCTGGTCAGGCTGATTACGTGTTCTTGATCTGAGTTGTGTTGAAGTCCTGTAGAATAGACACTGAGAGGGATCTAGTGTAGATAATCGTTTAAGCGTTATGACATTAGACAAATTAACACCGAGCGTTATAACAATAAGCTTATTTTGTTGCATAAAAGTTCCTTAGTTCCCTTTGTGGTTTTTTGGCGGTGCGAGAATGAAGAAAACAACTTTTGGGACTGACTAACAGTTATTTATATTTCTATTGTATAGTTGGTACATAACTGTATTACCGAGCTTCTGTATTCTCCGTATTGTAAGATTCTAGATGACCTGTTAATTACGGTTGTACGTTTTACATTTCCTCAAATATTGCTAGTTATTTATGTACTGTTTGCTTCGCTATCTGATACTTATGGGAGGATAGTACGCAAACTGTGATTTCTTATTCGGCGTGCCTTGTAGTTGGATAAATTATGTATATGGAGTAAAGAGTATTTGAGATAGATACCGAGTTATTGTGATGCAATAAGATAAGTTTGGTTCCCTTATTCTCCTCTTGAACTTAAGATTATAGTTAGAAAGCGTGCGTATAGGTGATCTGATAAGAGTGGCGTTTACGTTGACTCCAGGTTAGTTGTTTCGGTCGAAATGTATCACTGATCAACGTTGAGGACACGAGGTTATAAACGGAATAGCATACGCGGGGTGGAAAATTGTAGTCATGATTATGATTGGAGAATCTAGAAAGTAATATTGTAATGAACGAGAACATAGGCGGGGACAACCAGATGCATTTTAACACATAATAACGGAATTATTTGGGGAAATGAGAAGACCATACGTTTCATACTTTATTTGCGAAATGTCTATCAATTGTCACAAACTTCATTGTTCCTTGATTGCCACAACAATCATTCTCCGTCCCGTTTTGTTCCACACGACCTTAATCACATGTTGCCAGGCATTCTATTTCGAACTGCTGTTACATACTACTTATGTAAACATAAGTAGCACATCACTATATCAGTCAATCACTAAGTCACAACAGATTGGGATTACGAACCCGTTTACAAAGACAAGCAATACTGATATTTCTTTGGCAAAACTACACTTAGGGGAATTAGTTTTCAAACAATAAATAGACTCGAAACATCTAGATTTTAAGTTCGGAAACTTGAATTATCAGTTGTATGGATCGTATTGTTATAACGCTCGGTATTACTTTGTCTGATGTTGTAACGCTTAAACGATTATCTACACTAGATCCCTCTCAGTGTCTATTCTACAGGACTTCAACACAACTCAGATCAAGAACACGTAATCAGCCTGACCAGAATGTAATATATTTTGCACCCAAAACCGACACAATCCACAACAATGAACAATCAATAATAGGATGTATATAAGAGTGAGTGTGTCACAATAATAAGGGTAAGGGAATATATAACTTATCTGACACCTGTCAGACTGTCTACATGTCTGAGTAAGCAGACAACCAATCATGATCGTTCTCGTCCACACAACACCCCCCTCACGAAGTTTGATCGTATGACTTCGCTTTCGGGTCTATTTGAAAAAATCTTTTTTGTTTTCGTTCCCGTGATGATTTTCGACAGGCTTCTGATTTCAGTTCATTTTTTTCCATTTCAACTTGTGGTGGTGGTGGTGGTGGGATATTAAGAGTATCACATGATACTTCGATTGGTAAAGATTTGACTTTAGGTGACTCATAAACATTTCTTCTGTCTCTCAGTTGATTGATATGTCTGATAATTAGTGTATTTTCAACCATAACTTCATACAATACTGTCCCACGTCTTTTTTTAATACATCCAAATATCCATTTCGGCTTGCCAGGCCGGAAATCACGTGCATAAACTAAGTCACCTAGTTTGAATTCTCGAATCTTCAAATAATTCCCTTCCTTATTTTTTTGTAGTCCACACATTGTCTTTCGGACTAAAAACATTCAAGAATGTTCTAATTGGTCGGCCAAACATTATTTCGGCTGGTGATTTCCCGTCTTGACAGTTTGAACTCGGTGTGATTCTATAAGAAATTAGGAACTGTTGCAGAGCCTCTTCTACATTATCTTCTCTTCCCATCTTTAAGAGAGCTCGCTTCAAAATATCAACAAATTTTTCTGCTTGCCCATTTGACTGAGGGTGATACGGTGGAGTTCTAATGTGTTCAATTCCATTTTGTTTACAGAACTCCGCAAACTCGGACGACGTGAACTGCGTCCCGTTATCTGAAACCAAAACATTAGGTATCCCAAACCTACCAAATAGTTGTCTGAGATGTAACAGTGTTTCAGACGTAGACGGTCTTCGCACAACATAAATTTCAGGCCATTTTGAGTATGAATCTACTACCACCAAAAATATTGTCCATTTATTGGTCCAGCATAATCGACGTGTAGTCGAACCCAAGGCTTTTTCGTTTCTGGCCATGGCTGGGATTCTACTTTCGGTGGATCTTTTGCATCTTCGGCAAATCGACGACATCTCAATACGTGTTCTTCCACAGCCTTATCCATGAATGGACAATAGACATAACTACGCATAACTGCTTTCATTCTGTTCATTCCCGGATGACCAATGTGAAACTGTCTAAGCACAAAAAACTGAAGAGATTTAGTGATAACAACACGATCGCCGAACATCAAACAATTATCATAAATCGATATAGACTCACGTCTCAGAAAAAATTGGTGAAATTCCCGATTAGCCTTATCCTCTTTCCAACCATTTAAAACAGCTCCTTTTATTCTTTTAAGTAGAGGATCACTAGCCGTAGCTTCTTTAACCGCTTCTGCCGTTACTGGTAGGATTCCAATAGCATCACAGAACACTCGTTTTATTTCCGGTTCAATTGATATAGAAGCAACCACGCTATCTTCCTCTAACTTGCGGTTACTAGCAATTAACCTTGACAACCCATCTGCATGACCCATACAAGCTGACGGCTTGTACAGTAATTCGAAGTCATATCCTAGCAACATGGTAGCCCACCTAGTCAGCCGATTTGCAGCGTGGATGGGTATTCCTTTCTTAGAGCCAAATATAGCCAGCAACGGTCTATAATCAGTTTGCAATGTAAATTTCCTACCGTATAGCATCTTGTGGAACTTCCTGACCGCAAACACTAGGGCTAAAGCCTTCTTCTCGATTTGACCATAATTCTTTTCAGCCGCAGTAAGAGTGCGTGAAGCATCAAAAATAGCTTTTTGTGACCCATTAGGAAATTTATGAAGAATCACCGCTCCAATGCCATAATCAGATGCGTCTGCCGCTACTACTAACTCAAGTTTTGGGTCATAATGAGTAAGCAATAAATCAGAAGCCAAGATTTGTTTCACTTTTTCAAAGGACACTTGACATTCCTCATTCCAGTTCCATTTGGTATTCTTAGTTAATAGTGCATTCATTGGAGCACGCAGGGCATGCATATTTGGCACAAAATGGCTATAATAGTTAATCATTCCCAAAAATGACTGAAGCATTTTAACATTAGATGCAGCTGGCATATTCACAATGGCATGTACTTTTTCAGGATCAGGTCTACGTCCCTGAGAATCGATAATTGTTCCCAAAATATCGAATACTTAACATAAAAAAATGAACACTTTTCTACTTTTATACGAAAACCATACTCTCTAATACGAGCAAAGACTTCTAGTAAATGATCATAGTGTTCTTTTTCACTTCTACTGGCAATAATAATATCATCCATATATGCCATGGCAAACGGAATATCGTTTAACATAGTGTCCATAACTTGCTGGAAAATTGCCGGGGCACATTTTATACCAAAAGGCAGTCTATTGTATTGGAACAATCCTCGATGTGTGTTTACTGCCAGCAAAAATCTACAGTCTTCTTCGACCTCCACTTGGAGATATCCGTCTGAAAAATCAATCTTCGAAAATATGGAGCACCCATTCAATTTAGTAAACAAATCCTCTGGGATGGGTAAGGGGTATAAATGGTCCTGTAGTGCTTTGTTTAGTCCAGTGGAGAAGTCTCCACATACACGTATTTTACCATCAGATTTCCTTACAACCACTAATGGTGTTGCCCACGTAGACCTGATCCTGAAAAAGTACATGCCATTGTGAATATGCCAGCTCCATCTAATGTTAAAATGCTTCAGTCATTTTTGGGAATGATTAACTATTATAGCCATTTTGTGCCAAATATGCATGCCCTGCGTGCTCCAATGAATGCACTATTAACTAAGAATACCAAATGGAACTGGAATGAGGAATGTCAAGTGTCCTTTGAAAAAGTGAAACAAATCTTGGCTTCTGATTTATTGCTTACTCATTATGACCCAAAACTTGAGTTAGTAGTAGCGGCAGACGCATCTGATTATGGCATTGGAGCGGTGATTCTTCATAAATTTCTTAATGGGTCACAAAAAGCTATTTTTGATGCTTCACGCACTCTTACTGCGGCTGAAAAGAATTATGGTCAAATCGAGAAGAAGGCTTTAGCCCTAGTGTTTGCGGTCAGGAAGTTCCACAAGATGCTATACGGTAGGAAATTTACATTGCAAACTGATTATAGACCGTTGCTGGCTATATTTGGCTCTAAGAAAGGAATACCCATCCACGCTGCAAATCGGCTGACTAGGTGGGCTACCATGTTGCTAGGATATGACTTCGAATTACTGTACAAGCCGTCAGCTTGTATGGGTCATGCAGATGGGTTGTCAAGGTTAATTGCTAGTAACCGCAAGTTAGAGGAAGATAGCGTGGTTGCTTCTATATCAATCGAACCGGAAATAAAACGAGTGTTCTGTGATGCTATTGGAATCCTACCAGTAACGGCAGAAGCGGTTAAAGAAGCTACGGCTAGTGATCCTCTACTTAAAAGAATAAAAGGAGCTGTTTTAAATGGTTGGAAAGAGGATAAGGCTAATCGGGAATTTCACCAATTTTTTCTGAGACGTGAGTCTATATCGATTTATGATAATTGTTTGATGTTCGGCGATCGTGTTGTTATCACTAAATCTCTTCAGTTTTTTGTGCTTAGACAGTTTCACATTGGTCATCCGGGAATGAACAGAATGAAAGCAGTTATGCGTAGTTATGTCTATTGTCCATTCATGGATAAGGCTGTGGAAGAACACGTATTGAGATGACGTCGATTTGCCGAAGATGCAAAAGATCCACCGAAAGTAGAATCCCAGCCATGGCCAGAAACGAAAAAGCCTTGGGTTCGACTACACGTCGATTATGCTGGACCAATAAATGGACAATATTTTTTGGTGGTAGTAGATTCATACTCAAAATGGCCTGAAATTTATGTTGTGCGAAGACCGTCTACGTCTGAAACACTGTTACATCTCAGACAACTATTTGGTAGGTTTGGGATACCTAATGTTTTGGTTTCAGATAACGGGACGCAGTTCACGTCGTCCGAGTTTGCGGAGTTCTGTAAACAAAATGGAATTGAACACATTAGAACTCCACCGTATCACCCTCAGTCAAATGGGCAAGCAGAAAAATTTGTTGATATTTTGAAGCGAGCTCTCTTAAAGATGGGAAGAGAAGATAATGTAGAAGAGGCTCTGAAACAGTTCCTAATTTCTTATAGAATCACACCGAGTTCAAACTGTCAAGACGGGAAATCACCAGCCGAAATAATGTTTGGCCGACCAATTAGAACATTCTTGAATGTTTTGAGTCCGAAAGACAATGTGTGGACTACAAAAAAATAAGGAAGGGAATTATTTGAAGATTCGAGAATTCAAACTAGGTGACTTAGTTTATGCACGTGATTTCCGGCCTGGCAAGCCGAAATGGATATTTGGATGTATTAAAAAAAGACGTGGGACAGTATTGTATGAAGTTATGGTTGAAAATACACTAATTATCAGACATATCAATCAACTGAGAGACAGAAGAAATGTTTATGAGTCACCTAAAGTCAAATCTTTACCAATCGAAGTATCATGTGATACTTTTAATATCCCACCACCACCACCACAAGTTGAAATGGAAAAAAATGAACTGAAATCAGAAGCCTGTCGAAAATCATCACGGGAACGAAAACAAAAAAGATTTTTTCAAATAGACCCGAAAGCGAAGTCATACGATCAAACTTCGTGAGGGGGGTGTTGTGTGGACGAGAACGATCATGATTGGTTGTCTGCTTACTCAGACATGTAGACAGTCTGACAGGTGTCAGATAAGTTATATATTCCCTTACCCTTATTATTGTGACACACTCACTCTTATATACATCCTATTATTGATTGTTCATTGTTGTGGATTGTGTCGGTTTTGGATGTGGAAATATATTACATTCTGGTCAGGCTGATTACGTGTTCTTGATCTGAGTTGTGTTGAAGTCCTGTAGAATAGACACTGAGAGGGATCTAGTGTAGATAATCGTTTAAGCGTTACAACATCAGACAAAGCAATACCGAGCGTTATAACAATCGACGACTGAACATTATTACAAGTTTACACTGATCAATATAACACGAGGTATACAGAATGACCTATAAAATAATGAAAAATGATAATCTAGGTCATATGTTTAGCATTATGGCAAATAATGATAATTTTATTTGTTTTATTACACGATTTCAATTTCAACAATCAATTCTAATATCAATAGTATTGACAGTAGTATGACTTAAGCAAATAATAAGCAAAAATGGTTTACCTTTGGTAACATATCTGCCATAAATTTTTGCCCACCAAAACCGGGTTCGACGGTCATAATTAAGACCATATCAACGGTGTCAACATAAGGCAATACTTCGGTGACTGGTGTTTTTGGTTTTATACCAAGACCAACCTGGAAGATAACAAAAATCTCGTGATATAAAACAAAAAGCAATGAAATGACAAGCTAGAAAAATCCTGTATACTGCACATGATTGTATTAAATGGAGAGAATTCTGTGTTTGAAAGATTAGCTCGAAGCTATGTTTGAATCATATTTCTGCGTTCAGTCTCAACAACAAAATTTATACGGAAATTCTTTGAGTGAGATTTGAGCTCAGGTCATTTAGCTAGCTTAAAAACTAAAAATACATTTCCCAAGACCGACCTACAATTAGATGTCACCGCAGTTGTGGTAACGTACTTATTTCATTAGAAATGATGGAGGGAAACTATGAATGAAACATGGACAAAAACTAGTCATTTGATTTCGTTTGGGTAACGGCGGTAATAAAAGCTAAGTACGAACTAAGTTGGATGAATTTGTTTCAGATACTCGTTTACTCAGACAGACTAGGATGGGAAACGGAAAAAGCAGATGTACCTACTCAAAATGTTACTTATTGTACGCATGAATACTTCAAAATAGATCATGTATATTACGAGACAGATATCGGATAAAATAATGAGTGTTCAAGCACACACAACTACGTATGAGATATGTAAGTGTAGTATTGTAATGACATGAATATGAGAGGTATATATACTAGAGGTCACAATTCCCTATGAAAAAATGGTTGTTAGGATGATCAAATTGATTTAAGTATATCCAAAAGCTAGATGGACACGTGTGTAATGGTATTACATGCTACAGAGTACAACCTACTAACCTAAATACATTTGGATGTCTCGATACTTATTATTTTAATAGAACATACAATCATTTCGAATGAACTGAAAATATAGTGTAAAATGCAAAATTGCAAGGTGAAAAATAATTTTAGATTGACCTGATAAGAAAACGAAAGAAACAATATTCTATGTAGTGTGCTGTGTAATATTTCCAATATACCACTTAATACTAGTAAAGTATGAAAAGAAAGTGTTAATGGATAATAAAACATAAAAAGGGACTTGACTATCTAAAAGTAATTGTTGTTTATGACTAGTTTTTAGATCCCTTCGATACTTAAAAATATAGTCATATTGAAGTCGTTTGATTAACTTTTCCACCACAGTGAGTTTTTGTACATGACGACAAGCCATAAATAGGAATGATGACATTAACATTAAAATATGAAATTGCTAACATAAATAGTTTTTATTGATACTCACTTTCATGTCAGCTTCACGTATTTTGTGAATACAATGCATAGCATTTCCAGTTGATTCTAAGTGAAAAGTGTATTGGCTTGCCCCAGCAGCTTTCATATTTTCAACCCACTTTCAAATATTAAAGTACAGTAGGAAAGTAGTACGAGTATGAAACTGATGCATTAAAAATATGAATTGGATATATTCAATGACAAAACTCAACACTGTAATCAGAACAATTTAGGTGAAGCTAGATAATAAGTTTTGTGAGACTGTGGCAATCTTCTTAGAGGTGATATCAACTGACCCATATTAGTAGATGCAAACTGCCTGGTTGGATAAGTGATAATCATGTCCAGTGGAAAGATACACTGCGACGACTCAAAATTGGTGGCCCGGACGCTTTAAATTTTTTTATCTCTAGATATTGAGTTTCAAAAATATTTTATGCATACTTTGAACAGATTCATTCTTTCTCCTCGAGCCATATTCACTGTTCCTGGTCGTTTTTTCTATCACTAATATTGCTACTTCTACTTTGGTGTTCATCGAGATAATTTAATCTTGTGTTGACTCCATGTCGCTCTAACGATGGTGATGCTAATAAAGTAGCGATTCTACTTAACTTCGTATATCTTGTATTGACTGACCGCATTAATACAACGTAGAAAAAGTAGAATACTAAATATGTTTTCCGATATTTATATTTCATACATACACGTGATCATACGAACTTTAAGAGAGCAGCGAACATGAAAGTCGGTATTCTAGCTAAAAATCAATGTATAAGGGATGACTTAGTCCGTATATAAGGCGATAATGTAAAAACCACAGAACCAATTAGAGTAAAGATAACCGATATACATGTGGGTTAAGCACACACATGCATAAAACCCTCAACGTCACAAATAAATATTTGATAGGGATAAATACGTGAGTGCATAGAATAAATTCATGTAAAGGTCGTAAAAAGTCTATAAAAGCAACCATATCCTTAAGTTGAACTGAGACAAATTTGTGCCAGTTTTTTATGTTGCTTATGTCGAACAGACTATTGCTAATTAAATTCGTCTACTATGAACACATTTATGCACTTATCTCTGCACCATATTGTTTATGTGAGTACTAGTCGTACTATCCAGTTGACTAAATGGTTGACAGTGTGGTATAGTGCCGAAAAACCTGATGTTTTAACCATTAACCAATTGTTTGATAATACTATTACCAAGTATGGGAATTGAAAGTAAGTGAAGTGTTGCTCGAACATATGGTCTGTTGGGCGAAAACAGTGCTTCAGCAAAGCAAAATGGTGATAATTTTGTATAAAAATTTTTAGTTGTGTAACAATAATTGAGAAGTTTGTATTTTCTTACACGCAAACTGTTTATTATTCATGCTACAACCTATATTAATAGTAAATATCTTTATAAGGAAGATATTAAGATAGGATCTACACCTAAACCACATTACATTGATTTAAAATCAATACCAGTAACTTAAACCGCATAAGATTGTGTACTTTGAGACTGGTACGGATGAGTTTTGTTGAAACTATCAACTCTGAAGCAGTTATTTACTACAACTTGGTGATTTTCTGAAATTCGTTAATCTTGGGTCATTTCGGACTAATCAAAATCGTGAACTGAAATAAAACAGGATACTTGGAGACACTGAAAAATTATTTCTCACCACTTTATTAGTCAGTAAATAATATCCACTTTTCTGATGTCCACTCTTTAGACTAACATCAATTACAAGATCGCTGAAAAGAAAAATAATCTGACTTAATTCAAACAAATGCCAATTTTTGATATGATTGGCAGTTACTTCTTCGAAGGAAGAAATGACTGAAACTATTAAAAAAATCTCGATCGTTGGAATATAATCTGTTTACTTGATTGTAGCACGTTTGCTGTGAGACTTTTAATTAGATAAATTAATTTCGTAAAGGATTTCGAGCAAAATACTGGAGTCGATAATCTAAAATCAATTGGATTTTAGTAGTTTGTAGGCTAGTTTTAGGTTACAATGTAAAAAAATCAAATTACGCAAGATATGTTTTGTTTCTTTAAGGTTCTTGGAATAATAATTTATTCTGTAGAAAATCTATAGCAATATATCACAGTAAACTACCTTTTCGGGATTAGAAACCATCATGTGAATATCTAAAAACGCCTTGGATGGAAGGTGTTTCTTCAAAGACGCTACAACAGGATGTCCAATTGTAATATTGGGTACGAAATGTCCATCCATAACATCGAGGTGTAGATAATCAGCGCCAGAGTTGAGCAGATGATCACAAACAACAGCTAGTTTGGACAAATCCGCATTTAAAATTGATGGTCCAATAAGTATAGGTTTAGAGCAAATGTGACTCATTTCAGCTGAAAACAAGAGAATATATTGCACAAACATCTATAAAAAGCACAATAACTTCTTCAAAAGCAAGCTAGTAAGGGGAAAATGGGTTTAGCCTAATTGTAGTTAAATTACCGATAAAATAAATTTTTATGAAGCTTATTAACATTAATTACTAGTTACAGATCCCATTACTACGCAAGTGTAGACACTAATGCATACTAAGAAAGAAAGCTTAAAGCATGTTTAGTAAGTTGTTTTCCAGAAACGTTTCGAAATCTTTATATATGATAGTGATGCGCACAAAGGACTTTAAGCAATTCAACCCCACAGAGACTGGAAAGATGCTATAATCAGTCCTGTATTTAGAGATGGTCAGAGACAGATCGTATCTAACTACCGACCTGCCAGTCTAACCAGCATAGTCGTTAAGTTACTAAGTCTGTTAACTTCCTAGCCACACGTATTTCCAAACAAGCGTTCATAATTGACCAACTTACTTATTGCGAGAGAGGATTGTACATCAGCCCTAGATGGTGGTTTGTCTGTCGATGTGAAATTCATAGACTTTAGCAAAGCGTTTGACAATGTTTCACACCTAGGTCTTATACAGAAGCTTTCGGGATTCGGAATAACAAATGCTGCGTAAGAATGGAAAGGTTACTTCTTATGTGGCCGCAGATAGAGTGAGGGGTTAGGGGACGCTAACTGAATGGAAGCTGGTCAAGTGGTGTACCCCAAAACACGATCTTAAGTCCCCTACTTTTCCTTCTTTATGTCAATGAATTACCGTATTGCTTAAGTCGTCGACATTATTGTTTGCGGATGTTATCGAAATCTAAAGAACAATAAGTAGTGAGGCTGATCATTTTGATCTTCAAGCTGACCTAGACGAACCAGTTAGATGGGCCCAATGTTGGGGATTAGAAATTATGTCTAGAGTGTGCTCATGAACATAGGACACGGTGACAATCACCAGTATACTACCAACGTTACATCTCTGACATGCGTACAGGAACATTAGGACTTAGGGGTAATAGTAGGTCACGACTTAAAAACAACTATGACGATTGGCTTACATTCGTCCACTAACGCTCCCAGTTTATTTAATTTATTTCTTAGACTACAAGCAATTGCACATAAAGCTTCTAGGGAGAACGACCTATCTACATAGGCCTTGGTAGCACCCATTTCCAAGACCTGACTATTTGAAATTTTCTCTGCCATGCATGCGTTGTATAAAAATTAACAAATATTCATTGTAATTTAATGTTTTAACGTTTAATAATCGAATGCATATGAAATGTTATTCTGGAATGATGAGCTACACATGATTTGGGGATTTTCCCCAAAATTTCCCCAAAGTTGGGAGCTTGGGTGCTATCAACAGATTTCTAGTTTAGTTAATGCCACTTTCCTTTTAATTCCATCCATCGTGACTTCTCCAAGCAACCAACAAAGGGGAAATAAAGGATAAAATGCGTTGGATTATAAAGAGGAAACGCACCAAAATGTCTGCTTTTTCTCCTGTCTAAGGGAAATAATGCGGATTTTCCTTCTTTGTCGCTCTGTCTCTCAAATGTTGCTGAATAGTCTACTTTTCGCCTAAATATACGCCGGATTGCCGATCGCGCGCTAGTTAACAGGCCTCACAGTGGCAAGACTAATTTATCGACGACCTTTGAACGAATCTTAAGTGACCTTAAGAAATATTAGCCAATCAGAAAATAATCAGTACAGAGTAAAAATATATTATACAAAACCAAGGAAATAAAGTGGATACATTTCTCATACGTGGTTCAAAAACTTGTCAAGGTTAGAAAAAGGTTCAGAGGCTCTAAAATCGTAATGCATGCAGTAGAGGAAACCATCTATATAGCTACAGAATAGTCGGCTTCTGAAGTCATGATAAGGTCGCAAAAACTCTTTCAGCCTCGACCACATAGCTTCAATATTGTTTGTGTGCACTCCGGTTGTTGAGTACACAAAGTGCTGAAAATCTATTTAGCTAAATGGATGAAAGCCTTTCACGTTAAAATAAGAGATTTGTTATCTTATACCTGATTGATTCGTTCACAATTTATACTCTCCGTTTTATTTGTTATAGCCGCTCAATTATCACGTTTTCAACAAATTTTTTAGATTTGCAATTGAGTTCAGCCACACCATGTCTGATAACGTCCATCCTTCAAGTATCGAAAATGATGCCATCGTGATGATGCATGATATAGGACGAATCTTCGATGATATTATGTTATCTCGGAGATTTACCAGTTGGGACAATCTTGAGACCTGTTTGAAAGAAGTACATAGGGTAATATGGTTTCTGTGGTTAATGATTATTTTTGTAGTATACGCATACTAAGTACGTTATGTCAGTATGTAAAAAAAACAATGATGACCCAACTCTAGAGTTTTTTTTCGTGAGATATGTCTGTACATTTGGACATAAACGCAGTTCGTCAGCTGACTCTAGAGTCAGATGCTTGCGTTTAGGATGTAGTTAATGATAGTGATCATCATTCTTCCGAAAAGTATACAACTTCTAACTCACCACCACAATCAAACACTGAAGTTAAAGTACTCAGTGAACATCGGAACATATCTAGATATCATAGCTATGATTCGCTTCAGTCGCAGGAAGCAAATAGCTGTTTACCACGCGTTCCCAGAGGTAATATGTATTGACTCGACTTATCAGACCAACAAAGTTGGGTAAGTAACGAATAGCAATTAATTTATACTAAAGTTTTCCATTGTTCCAGCTAGTGGTGACTGATAGTCTTGGGCAAGGGCACACTGTTATGTATGCTCTTTGCAGGCAAGAACGACGCGAAGATAACGTAAAGTTATTGGAATGCTTTAAAGATATAATGTGCGGTACTTATGATACACGCGCTCTCGTTATGGATTCGGCAGAGACCGAAATTTCTGCAGTGCAGTCTATGCACAGTTATGCCAACATAGTACTTTGTTCATTCCATGTCTTACGAGCATTTTTCAGGAAGGTAAGTGTTAGCTGTACAAATTATTTCCTGTATTTCCGAAATCCTGATGTACGCAAATGCATGGAACACCTTGTAAAGACTAGACGGTCTGACATGTGAGCTTCGTTTTTTGTAACGCATTATATTCAGATTTACTCAAAAGTACGAACATCTGAGGATCCATTTCCCACGGGCGTATGATTACATCAAAGATTACTGGATTTCCCGTAAGTCATTGTGGGCTCGGTGTTACCGGCGACCTGTATTAAGCCTAAGAAACCACACAAACAACCGTGTCGAAAGTGCTCATAAACATCTAAAAGAATGTCTCAGAAGCGGTAATTCTCTGCTATGACGTTCTGGGAAATTTGGAGCAAAACAGACACTGGCCTACGTTTGCGTCCATATGACGCTGTAAAGAATCTTCAACGTTTTCCAATTCTTGAGGTAAGAAATATAGTTAAATGTATCATTAATTCCAGGTTCCAATATCGTTTCGAACTCTTTTAAATGAGTTCACATCTTTTGCAGCCAAAATTGTAGCTGTAAATTATAAACGTGTTAGGACAATGAGACACGAATGTATAGCAGGGGAATACATCCGGTGCTACGACAAGGGTATGATGTATGTTGTTGATACTTCACGTGCACGATGTGCTTGTGAGTGTTTCAATGACTATATGCTGCCCTGTTGTCATATTCTGTATGCACATTCTAAAGATCTAATAAGTGGAGGTAAGTGTGTGTTCCTTTGTCTCTATAAGCATTGTAGACTTATTTCGACATAGCAGCCGGTGGATAACATGTCAATCTCTACCAGAAGTGGTGATCTGCTAGAGAAGTTCACCAACAACTACCACTCGATCCATGCTCTTAGTGAACCCTTGGCAAGTAAACTCATCTGTTCATGCCTCGAAGCATCGGAAGACATATGCGCACAAGTGATGATTTCAATCGGTGCTAATGATTAAGCTACATCGTTAGAATCCATTGTTAACACTGACCATAACTAGGCTTCTTGATGACAAGAAGTTCTAATATTGCAATCTTTTTAGTTTTATATAAATTCATTTATATGGCCATTAACTCATTCTTATAGCGTTACGGTAAGGAGAGTGTACTGTGCAGTCTTATGTGGCTGTGAGACAGGGTTGTCGTTTCGCGTTTTTGTGTAATAATTACCAGCTTGGCGCACACGCGATTAGTCATACAGACCGTTTACCAAACACTGCAACCTTGAACATGGTGTACTATACTACTAGGTCGTATTTCCACCTCTTACGATAGATAAGCATCGCAGTAAGTAAGACTGATGCGTTATAAATGAAAACGTTTATTAAAGATTAAATCCAGCACAAATAATCTATTAATAAATAACTTCCAATTCTTAAGAATTATTCCAGTTACGTCTGTGAACACTTGCGAAGCCAGCTGGAAATAAGATAGACAGGAAAAAACTAATACAGTATAAATGTTTACCAAAAACTACTATAGAAAGAGAAACCAGTGTTCAATTACAGATCGAAAGTGCATTTAGCACATTTTCTTTGGATAGTCAGTCACGCTTATTTGCTTTAACTCTTGCGTTGCTTAGGAAAGCCTGGGTCTCTACATACATGGCTTGTATTATTTCGTTTCTCAGACAGTGCAACCAAGGTTGCACTTCAAATACTTAGACAATGAACAGTAACCGCTTTATAATAGTACTTATTTCTGCTATTAGCTATCTTTAAAAGAATACCGGCAGCCTAAACATTGTAACTCTATACAACAGGTAGTGTAGCGGTAAATAATTCCACAAAATTAAATGGCTCTGTAAGTTTTCGACATTGGATGCTGACCACATTAGTTTTAATGGACTCATCTAGCTGAAGGCGATCGGTCGTGCGACCCCATTAGATCACGTGTGGGAACGCCGTGCTCAACGTCAGCCGCAATCGCTAGCCAGATTAGTGCAAACGATCCTCGATATATCGATAGCCTATCAAATATATCTTCGATCTCCTCGCTTCTGTCTTTTGATTTCACTTGGTGGGTACGATTCATACTAGAAGGTGTTACTGGTTAAAGCGTAGTCAAACACCGAATATCTGTGGCATCTTCATTGGTGAGCCCGACGTGATTTGGTACACCAAATTGCAAACTGTGAGTCTGTTCCTTTTTGTGATTTTATATATCATTGTCTTACTTTAATCTTTTTTTTATACATTGTGATATTTTTCCCGTTTTTTTGGGTATATATATATTTTCCCGGACTGGTGCTGGTATCATAACCAGTATGGGAAGACCTTCAGAAATTGCAGAAAACCCTGCAATTTTCCCAACGCGAAATGGGTCGACACGAAAAATGTTTCGGGAAACTTCCAAGCCGGCATGCGATAACGGCAACCGTAGCCGCCGAACATAGCGTCTATTATATGTCACTGATGTGATAACGAGAGTTCGCTACCTTGTTGATACTGGCGCAGAAGTCAGCGCCCTCTCAGCGAATTCCAACGGCCAGCTTCACGAGTCGGGTTTAAATCTACAAGTGGCAGACGGAAAGCATATCGCTACGTATGGCAAAAAGTATGTTTATCTCAACGTGGGTTTACGCAAACCCATTCACTGGATCTTTGTTGTTGCGGATGTTTCTATTCCAATCATTGGTATGGACCTTCTACAATACCACAACTTAATTATCGATACGCGCAAACGGAGGCTAGTAGATGGAAATACTAATTTATCTGTTTGCCTGACTTCTTTTTCTGGTTGCAGGTCATCTCCAGCTACAACTAAGCAGACTATAGACCCCTTCTACCAACCACTAATCGATAGGTATTCTGGCATTTACCAATCGCAACCGAAATTGTGGTGTGCAACCAGCAACCTTACACATTACATCACGACTACAGGACCACCTGTATTATCTAAAGCACGTCAACTAGCCTCCGAGAAGCTAAGGTTGGCGAAAGAAGAATTCGACCACACGATAGACTTGAGAATCATACGACCATCAAGCAGCCTGTGGGCATCTCCGTTATATATGGTCCCTAAAAAGGACAGCAACGATTGGCGTCCAACTGGTGACTATCGGCGGCTCAATGCAAAAATCATTCCAGATCGTTGCCTGACATACACGACTTCACAGTCACCTTGATGGGTAGAATTGTCTTTTCGACAATCGACTTGATTAAACAGTATAATTAAATCCCTATGGCTACTGACGACATTCTGAAGACCGCTATCATAACTCCTATTGGACTACGAATTTTCGCGCATGCCTTTCGGAATAAGAAACGTTGTCCAAACTTTCCAAAGGTCCATAAACGACGTTTTTTGAAGTCTCAACTTCGTACATGCGTATGTTGATGACTGCTTAAAAGCAAGTCCGAACAGAGAATCGCATCTCCAGCATCTGGACCTTGTTTTCAATCGACTACACAAACATCGGAACTGACTCATTAGACTTCCTAGGACACACCATCGATGCTCAAGGCATGTAACCCCTTAGAAGCAAAGTGGCGGCCATTCCAGATTACCCAGAATCGACCACCATCAAGCAATTACGCACGTCTAACGGCCTGGTAAGTTTCCATAGACGGTTCACAATGAAATACGCGTTACTTACGAAACCGCTAACAGACTTACTTCGTGGGAATGCGAAATCCATCAATCTGGACGACACGGCGCGAAATGCATTGTCCGCAGTTGGTGAACTTATCGCTTAAGCAACAATGCTTGCTCATCAGGACGCTGAAGCACCCATCAGTATCTCAGTAGACGCATCCGACTCCTCAGTCGGAGGAGTCTTACAATGATGGGTTAACCACTCCTGGCAACTTTTGGCATTTTCCCCTAGACGGTTGCTAGTCACTGAATTGAGGTACAGCACATTCGGTAGGGTACTCCTAGCTATGTATTGTGCTGTCCGGCATTCTCGACACTATACCAAAGGCCGTTAATTCACCCTTTTTACTGACAATAAACCACTTACTTTCTCCTCAAGCTCATCTTCAGACAATTACTCACCTCGTGAGTCTCGACAACTGGACTACGCTTCGCAGTTTACTTCAGATATTCGACACATTTCTGGAGCAAACAATGTAGTCGCAAACGCCTTGACTCGAATAACTGCCTTGAAAAGTTTCCAGGAAATCGACCTTCTAAAACTCGCTCGGCTTCAAAAAGAAGACAGTAATCTTCGGCACGATTTGTCGTCAACATCCGTTAAGCTGTACATTAAACAGATGGGAACCGGTAAAGAAACCTTGCTTTGTGACACATTTACAGGTAGGGATCGCCCAATGCTGCCGAAACATTATAGACGCAACTTCCTCGATACATTGCACAAACTTTCTCATCCACGTGTCTGTGCAACAACCAAGCTCATAGTAGGACGATTTTACTGGCCTGGTATGAATAAAGATGTGAGAAGATGAGCATGCTCTTGTGTAAGCTGCCGGAAATCTAGGGTTATTAGACACAACAAATGTCCCTTAGGCTCTTTCGAAACTCCCGACTCTCGTTTCGGCCATGTTCATTTGGATTTGGTAGGACCTTTACCAGACTCAAATGGATATTCTTATTTTTTAACATGCGTAGACCGTTTTACTCGATGGCCAGAAGCAGCACCCATCAAGGTCATCACTGCTGAAACAGTGGCCCGCGCCTTCGTCGAACGATGGGTAGCAAGCTTCGGCTGCTCTTCAATCATCACTGCAGACCGTGCACGCTTTTTCGAATCTTGACTTTTCGTTGTATATAGTACATATTTCTTTGTTCGTCGAGACTTGCATCGACGGCCTCTCGAGTCAGCATATGAAGGACACTTCAAAGTTGTTCAACGCGAACTCAAGTACTATATAGTCGATAAGAGCAAAACCGACTATAGCATGTGCACCGATCGCCACAAAGCTACATATTTAGAGGGGAATTCTATTCACGTCTATCGATCGACACGGCTCCTACACTTATAATTCCTCATTTGACAACCAACACGCACGGCGATACTTCAGCAGTATCAGAAAATAAACTCAAAACAACGCGTTCTGGAAGAAGAGTAAGATTTCCAGAACATTTGAACGATTACTCCACGTAAGACACAAATTTACATTTCATATCGTCTGGATTTTCCCTTGCGCTATATATAATTAAAACAACCAAATTTAATATGCTTATATATTTATATTTTCAATTAAAAAAACATATTATAAAAGTTCTTTTTTTACGCTATTACGTGAGCATGAGTTTATTTTCCTTTTTTCGCCCACTTTATGTTTTTACGCACGTACGAGTGTATTCCGACATGCACTTACATATTTTTTTCTTTTCCAGGACGGCTGGAAAAGACGATAAAAAGAACGATGAAGTTTGCGAGAAACGGAAACTTCATTGTACTTTACCTTTTTTTACGATATTGTACTTCGTGGTCCCATATAGTAAGGAAAGACGACCAGACGCTGCCAAACCTAGCAAGCTATCAGAAGAGTGTTTACCAGCGGCAAACTCGTTGGGTTTAAACTTCTGGCTGGCCATGTCTCAGGGTCACCACTACCTCATTGGGGACGAGTGATCTGTAACGGTAAATAAATACGTAAGCAAATCGTTCTGAACGATTTTTTCCGAAATTTCAACAACGGCGCTGGTTAGGCCTACTGACGATTGTTCCCAGGATTGTGTCTCATACCTCTTTCTGCTTGCTATGACATTCCTCCTGTCCTTCAATAATATATCCTAGGCTGCATGTACTCAAAAAGATCAGCGATGAAGGTTACTACATACTTTGGTAATTTAGAATGCGTCCCATTAGGTTTTATAAATTTTCTTACATCAAGCTCATTTAGCAGACCAAAATCGTCTTGTTCTTCAATGATTACAGTGTTCAAAGTTCGCATGGGAGGGTATCTATGCGATCCGCACAGAGTTAAAGCAATTTGAGAACACGTGGACTTCATCATAACCGTTCCTCATCAATTATGCACTACTGTTCTTCAATAATTATCTGACTTATCTCATCTTAGTCCTTTGATTTATGTGCGTATCCCAAGCACACTTCAATCGGGTTTCCCTCACGCAATCTTCTTGATTTGCGGAGCTTTGAGACATTAATATTTCTAGCTCGCGGATAATGGGATTCAATCTCATCAGTTCGTAGTAACCTTAATCTTCCCAACATACTTTTTTCTTATGCAGAATAGAGCGAACCTGCTTACTGAACTTGGGTGGAGAGTTTTTCGAACTCCTTGGTGTAATTCGAGGAATGTGCAGTGCAGTAGCTCTTATGAAAGAATTCTGAATACCTCCCAAGAACTTTTGACAGCAGATTCTGGTTATATTGTTCAATTTACTGAGAATGCCGAGTGTGTAATTTTCTATATATTTACCTCCCGGAAGTTTGGTCTAGCTCGAGCTGACACACTGTTTTTGACGACAATTTCAGAATCAAAGACTAGAGCCTTAGGGGCACTCTTACTTCCGAAAGACATACAATTGAGGTCCATGGCATCATCTTTATAATGAATCAATAGTAAGGATGATCCGGTTACGGATACGTTTCTTATTTCATTTGTTGTGCCAAGGTATATATGAACAAAGAGTCAACAAGCTTTTGTCGAGGGGAAATTTTGAACTAATCAGTCCTCAAATGTTTTTCAGTATACTAGAGGTCCTTTAAATTTTATAAGGGTAAGCCATGAACCACTTGAAGATCCAGTGTTGTAGCTGTCTAGTAAGACCCATTCACTTCACAGTTTGACTGCGGTAGACCAAACCAAATAACAAGTCTTGTTCATTGAATTTCAGGCTACAAACAAGCGATCCGCACATTGCACTTTTATGGGATGTTATTGACAAAGGTAAAGCAGGTAATGTTTTTGATGAGTAGAGCCAATCCTTTTCATTCATTCCCATTCTGCAGCCTTAACTCCACTTAATTGGAGTGTTTAAACACCACCTTTAGCAGTCAGATTTGGTTTCGTTTCAAGTCCACTCGGCTATCCAGTCTGTACAACTTCAAAAAATGACTTCAGAGACATCTTAAGGCATTGGCTGGTTAAGTAGATCTTTTAATAACCATGTGTCTTACTCAAGTTGATTTCTGGGCCCTAAGATTTCACTTCCGTTGACTCCATGAATATGAACAGCCTCAGATTCCTCAAATATTATTTAAGAGACTTGCATTTTTTTAAAGACATTAGATCGTCTCTTATTGATTTATTTGTGCCCATTTATCAGCTTTCACTGATGTATCAACCACAGTCGCACTACACAAACGGTAAGGCTCCACATGATTTTCGATGACTTGAGCAGCCGGTAGCTGCTTTTCCGGATATAATTAGGCCTGGCCTTATGGTTAAGCCTTCAAGTTGCTTCCTGCCTACTGCTATTTAAAGAGTGGAGGACAGAATAAGTCCCTCTTGTTGCGTTTTTATTTCTAACAGATCCCTTTTGAGTTGGCTCTTTACCCTATGGTTCATAAAAATTAATAAATCCTGGGCATATTCGGGGTGACTTTACACCGATTTGTGTATCAAAAGGGCGAGAATGGCTCGATCCTTTTCGAATACGCTTGTTAACACGCTTTTCAGAAACTTTTAATACTACTCTGGCTTCGGACCGCAAAGGATTTGCGTCTCAACAACATTTCTGACACAATCAAATGTGTTCAACTTCACCAAACGTTTTGAAGGCCACAGGCGTAATGTTTGTGCCAACGATGTGATACCATCGTTCACATTCATTGCACCGCATGCCAATTTCCATGTGATATCAACAATTTAGTGGCCCATTGATCTGGCTTCAAATTATAAGGACGTTTAAAAATGCCACCAACATAAGTCTGCTATTTAACTCCGCACATTACCCAGGCAAACCTCGTTTGTGAGATAGGGGCAGTTAGAAGTCATACACGGGTTGGGTTGAATGAAGTTGTTTCAAGCACTCGCATATGCAAACAGACATACAGAATATAAGGCGAGAAAGCAAAGAGGACTGGACGAGTAAGTCAAACCAAATTGATGAATTGTGATTCAGTATTTATAGCCATATAAAATTAGGATAAAGGTGTATGACGAATAGGGTAGGCAATAAATACACCAACGCTCGTGTGCAAATAATCGAAGTTGATAAGTGAAGAATTGATAAAGACAAAATTTAACTCAGGATGAATGAATAAATTGTTCTCCCTCATAGCTAGAACAACGCATGTGGGCTTGAATTAGTACTAGATACAAAAATAGCGAGGGTACCGACTATCGCTTTTGTTACACTGTTCAGTCGTCAATCAGAAGTTTTCAAATAAACAAGACACAGAAGCACGAGAAGAAATAGTGATTACCATGAGTAAGTAAAACAGTGGACTGTTAAATGAAAAACACGGCTAAAGAAAGCTAATGTGCTGAACAGAAATATAGGTACAAAACTAGCTGAAAGGAAGGATACTTTTGGCATTACTTTAACTGAAGTCACTTTAGCTAAACTGAAAACGGTGATCTTGATGTGCAATAAACGATCAAAACTCAGCGGTAAAAAACACCACTGTCCTTTCAATAACAGCTTGAATGTACTTACATAAGCAATAAACTCAAGACAATTTATAATTGAACTAGGTTTCAGCCACTGTGTTTCACAGCCTCCGTTCTTCAAGTAGCTAAAGCGATGCTGTCGTAATGATGCACTATATAGAACGAATTTTAAGTGATATTACGCTATTACGACGATTCCTTAGTTGGGATAATTTCGAGACATGCGTGAAAGAAGTATGTAAGGTGGCAGGACTTCTGTGATCGGTAATTTTTCGTACGGCATGTGCACACCAAGTACGTCACACCGGTATGATAAAGAGCAAAGATGACCTAAAACCATAGTGCCGCTATGTTAGCTATGTTTGTACACATGTGTGTAAACAGTGCAGAAGGATTGGATTTTTGGCTTCAGAATATAAACGGTGATAGTAATCAATATGCACTATGCACTCAGCTCACTAACACGACCTAAACAAAAAAGACGATGTCAATCATCAACGTATTCTTTGTTTCAAAAAAACTTATGGTCTAGGTCTGAATATTGCGATTGCCAGATGGCTTTTTGGTTTGTGCAGTAAATGTTTGGCTAAACGTTACATCTAACAAAACCTTAGTAACCATCCTTGGATAGAATGATAAATTTCTCTCGATCCTTCAAGACGGCAGCTCAACCACTGTATTTCGGACTGTTGTTTTTGAGCAATATGTCAACTGGTAGCGTTCGACATCTGAGTTTTTGGAAGTTTCACAGGCAGCTTACAAAAAACAATGTTACTAGAATGAGGCTACAACTTTACATAGGTCGTTAAACTTAAATACTAATTTATTTATTCTAGACACAACATACCGACGGTATTTTGCAAGGCAGTCAGTCAAGCATAGAAAATGAGAATATATTTATGATTTGCTCCAGTCATTGAGGATAAATAATTGTCTGCCATAACATTTCAGAGATGTTGTTTTTTAGTCGCTTGTCAGACTAGCAAGATCGAGAAGGAAAGAAACAATAACGACTTTATTTCAATACTCTCCACTATTCCAGCTAATTGAAACTGATGTCCCTGAGCAAGGGAACATCGTTATGTATGCTATGATATGTACAAATTACTTGCTACATTTTCGACACGCCGATATTTGGAAATGCTCGGGACCTCTTGCTATAATAAAGCGGTCTAATATGAAAGCTTTACTTCTCATAATCCATTGTGTTTTGGTACATAAGTGTTGTGAAGAAACCATTTCGGGTTTCTTCAAAAATGCAATAATGCACAAGTTTTAATAATGTCAGCATTATATTTGCCATATTTGAAAAAGGGAATAATAATATATCAGGTTATGTGTAATTGAGAAGAATATTGAATTGAATTTAAAGAAGGAAAGGAATAAAATAAGAAAATAGAAATAAAGGAGACGTCACATACGCAAATAGTTTAATGGGCGTGTTCATGAACACAGGACAAGAATAAACGATGATGTATATTTAGCCAAGTTCGTAAAAAAATAAAATAGAAAATAATCAAGGAAAAATAACTATTATTGCAGTAAGGTATGATGCTGGAATAAATGTCTGTGCAGTGATAGTTTGGAGTGATGTTAAGAACGTCCCAATTAAGTGAAAAGGATAACCAAATTTCAATATGTAAGAGTCGTATATACATAGTGAAGATAAGACGAGTCTGAGAAGTTAATTTAAGTGCAACACAAGTTATTGTTTTAATTACAACTTTCGTATTCTTAAGAATAATATTTAGTTAGAAGGAAAAAAGAGAGAAGAAAGAAATGAACACCTAATGAAAGGGTTAGACCATGATAATAATAGTAATAATTATGTGATGAATATGGACTTCTGAAGTAAACCAACAACTTAAAAAATAAAATAAATATAATAAATCCTTCAGTGCACCCGGATAAATTCATGTAGATTTATGTAATAATATACAGAGTGAAACCGGATATTAGTACAAACATTTGTGCAATAATAATTAAGAATGATGCTATGAAAGTCACAAATAATTTCAAAGGACAATCAGGAATTAAATATATTTAGAAGAATAAGAAGAGATAAAAGGAATATCTAATGTATTGAGGGACCAATTATGATATTAATAACCGTAATAGTTCTAGATACGAACATACTCAGACTTCATATATTAAGATGAATAGAAATAAGATAAAGTAGACGTAAGAAGTTTCAAATGTTACATTTCGCTTTTCAGTCGATTGACGTTCTGAAAGGCTTTCAGTAAAACAGACGCTGACCAACGACTGCAACTATATGACGCATTAAACGATCTTCCACGTTTCCCAAAGCTTGATGTCAGAAACGTAGTAAAACGTGCCATCAATATTAGGTTAGCCTGATCGACATGTTAGTACGTTCAGTCCGTTTAATTTGTTTTGAACATTATCAGAGATGACTGGTATATACTCTAGGTCATTTTGTTTTGAGAGGAGCTGTTTCCCATATCTCACACTATATCAGAAGCTTAAACAGATCAAGTCTCGATTACATGACTGGTATGCTGGACAGCTTGGTTAATATCATGATGACCTGATGACGCATATTCACCAACTACGTATGTTCTGGTGGTGCTACTTCGGCAATGGACTCTGAACTGCCTAACTTAATTCTGTGTCGCCCTTGTCATTCCCGATGTATCCTCATGATCAGGAATGTGTCAGTGAAACAGTCATGAAGACTGTGAAAGCGCAAGAATACAAGGCTATTATTAAATTGCATGCCAGATAAGTGAAGTGGAGAAGCACTATTATTGCGCAGAATAGTAATAAGAACTATGTTCCCGTTACTGAATAATTATCCGGTAAGAATATACTTAATAATAGTCCATAATCAATTTCCATGAATAACCTCCTAACTGTACTTGTAGCACTTATAAGGTTACTGCCAGTCCCATGCCCGGGTAAACGAGGAGATTTGGGCCTGGGTTTGGCACCCACCGATGATAGTAACGACGGCAATAAAGATCAGTTCTACGAAAGGCTGCAATCAATCATAGCAAAATGTCCAAGAAAGGATCTTATCATCCTGATGGGAGACCTAAACATCAATGTCGGAATGAACAACACCGGGTATGAACACATCATGGGACTACATGGACTGACTAGGAAAAAGCGACGAGAATGCTGATAAATTGACAAATCTATGTGCATTCAACAAATTGGTTTTAGGTGGCAAAATATTCCCTCACAAATACATACATAAAGCTACATGGATCTCGCCGGACCACACCATGTAGGACCAGATCGATCATATTTGCATCACTTAAGGTTTCAGAAATTCAATGGAAGACATGAAAAACAGGTTAGGAGATGACTCGGCCCCAGATCGGACGCCTAACTATGACCTGGTCGCGGCTGTACCAAACAAATGTTGACCATTCTTCAGGTTCTAGAACACAGGCGTACTTATCGACGTCCGACAATAGTAGTCTTTCTTGACTTAAAGGCAGCATTCGACTCTGTAGACCGAGAGGTTCTGTGGTAATGTCTGTTGTTGGAAGGCGTACCTCAGAAGTACATAAATCTTCTGAAAGCTCTTTATCCAAACACTACTAGTCCAGTCAGAGCTTATGGCGAACTGTCAACAGTTTGTGCAACCTCAAGTGTTGACCGTCAAGACTGCCCACTTTTTCCATTTTTGTTTAACTTCATCATAGATCTACTGATGGAAATAACGCTCTCATCGACTGAATTCTCGGGCGTCCATCTCCTACCAAGAGGTCCACTTATTGACTTAGAATACGCAGATGACATAGTTCTGTTTGGTGAAGACGCTGATGAAATGCAGAGTCTTTTGATAGCACTGAGCAACAATGCCAGAATGTTTGAGATGCTCTTCTCTCTCTCTAAATGCAAGTTGTTGCTTCAAGACTGGTCTGTGTCAACACCTGAACTAAGGATAGGGAGTGAAGTAATCGAACGCGTTGACAACTTCACTTATATTGTAAGTCTGATCAGTCTCAATGGATTTTTGTCTGATGAAATCTCAGCAGGAATTCGAAAACCTCGTGTGACTCTTGTCAACCTACGTCACCTATGGTGAAGGCGAGATATCAGTTTATCAATTAAGGGACGATTATACTGAGCGACAGTTCATTCTGTTGTACTTTACGGCTGCGAAACGTGGCCATTAAGAGTAGAAGATACTCGTAATCTACTAGTATTTGGTCACACATGTCTCAGGAATATTGCTCGCATCTGCTGGTATCACAGGGTAAGTAATAACGAAGTTAGACACAAGGTACTAGGGAATGATGGTCAGTCAGTTGATTAGGCTGTGGATCTTTATCAACTGAGATGGTTGGGTCATGTGTTACGTATGTCTGAACACAAGATATCAGCAAACTTAACGAATTCAAGATAACTATCAAGAACAAATTTCAAGTTTAACAGGATCTACTGAAATATGAAGAAACTACGATGGAAAACAACTGAAAAGATATGAAAGAAACACTGACTACAACGTGTCTAGAGGTTCTGGGCCGCAACAAGCATCATCATAAGGAATGGATCTCTTTCGAAACTCAAGGAAGGAAAAACAAGAAGTAGGTTAGGTAGCGATTGGTCATATGCCGAACAAATTACGGCAATACGGAAAGCTGTTGAACAGTCAGTTGAATGAAACTCGTCACCATACATCAAATTCACTAATTATGACAGAGCGTGTCACGAGAACATTATAGAACATACTTCGACACCATGGTGTGCCTGAAAAGATTGCTAACACCATGCGAAATTCATACGAGGGACTACTGCGCAAAGTCGTGCATGTAGGACAGCTAACAGATGCTATACAGGTAAGAACAGGAGTCAGACGAGGCTGTTTACTCTCCCCCTTTCCCTTTCTTGTTGTGGTTGTCTGGATTTTGAAGGCTTCTACACATCAGGAAAGCATGTGATAGACTGGATGGAATTAGACAGTTAGAAATTCGCAGATGACATGGCCCTTCTATCCCATACACATCGACAAATGCATATCAAGACAAACAGTGTAGCAACAGCCTCTGCATCAGTAGGCCCCAACATACACAAAGGAAGAAGCACAATCCTTAAATACAATACGGAGAACACCAGCTCAGTCACACTTGATGAAGAAACTGTGGAACAGGTGGAAAATTCCACGTATCTCAGTAGCATCATCGACGAACAAGGAGGATCTGATACAGACGTAAAGGCCATGATTGGCAAAAGTAAGGACAGCATTCCTACGAGTGAAGAATATATGGAACTCAAAACAACTGTCAACCAATATCAAAGTCGCAATCTTCAATACAAACGTCTACTGTACGGAGCGGAAACTTGAAGAACTACTACAACCATCATCAAGAAGGTACAAGTATTCATAAACATTTGTCTACATAAGATACTGAATGTCCATTGGCCGGATATAATCAGCAGCAGTCTACTGTGGGAGAGAACAAACCAGCTTCCAGCCGAGGAGACGTTGGAAGTGGAAATCATCAGACTGCATCACGAGGCAAACACTAACTTGGAATGCTGACGGAAAACGAAAAAGAGAAAGGTCAAAGAAAACACTGTGTCGGGAATTGGAAGCATCAATAGCAACCGGAAGTTTTCTCATTACAAAGTTGGATGGATAATGCTGGTGAGTAGCCTATGCTCTCCCAAGTGGGGTAAGAGGCGTAAGCAGGTTACTACACATTACCAATCAAGTATATTGTCTATTTATTTTTGAAACAACCATCTCGTAGCACACGAACTATCTATTTATTATTTCTACATTTCTACCAACCAGCCTCCTGCCTAGTAGTCTGTTAGTTTCTGGCATCCAGGATATACCACAGTACACATACACTGTATACCATACCTTTTAAAGAACTCCCTATTTAGTCCGCTAAACAAGCTTGACAGAAGCAAATCCATAGTGCCTGTTGAAAGATCACTAAAGGAATTAGCAAATTGTTTCGAAAATCCCTTAAGCATATGGCTTAGTCTATCCGTAAACACAAGATAGAAGGAACGCCACAGTAAGTCGAAACGGATATGAGACACAGTGCTGAGAACTATCGTCCGTAGGCCTGACCAGAAGGATTTGCTTACGTATCTAGAGAAGAACAGGATTCTTTCTGAACAGCATCATGGTTTAGAACAGACTACTCATTCCTCACTGACTTATTAGTGGCCCATGAAAATTGGTGCGCTCTTAGGGATTAAAAGTTACTTGCAAATGTGGTAAGGCTTTTCACAAAGTTTCTCACAACCGGCTGTTATATCTGAATGGTCTTAAACTTGGCGGTTGCCAATAAATGCTTCCAAGTTCATTGTAATGCATATTGGTCACTAAGGAACGGATACATACACGGTAAATATCAGTGAGCTACCTGTTGTTCAGACACACAATGACTAAGAAACCATCATTAGCCATGACTTAAAAACCACTCTACGCCTCTATGCTATAGGTGTCAAAGGCTTTAGGACTCTATGGTATACACATAGGGCCTTTATTCATGACGATACTAAAACGTTTTTGACTTTATATACAGTATTCGTTCGTCCTAAACTCGAGCACTATATACAGTCGGCTAGCCCCTCACTGAAAAGAGACAATGAGCCGTTGGAAATGTTCAGAGAACCGCGACTAAGATGATTCCCGGAATAGCAAAGCTCCCATATGATGTTTGACTGGCTAAACTAAACGTATCTATATTGTCGTATAGGAAAACCAGAGGTGACTTGATCACGGTTTCTAAATTACTTATTGACAAAGTTGTATTTGATATGCCATCGATTTCTTTCTGCCGATAGAGAAAATTTGTGATGACACCCTAAAAATGTTCACTAACTCCGAACAAATTAATTGTCAGCTGACCACCGACTTCCACATCGAATCATCAACGAGTGGAATTCATTACAGCAACATATAATTGAAGCTCTATCTGCTGACTCTTTTAAAAGAGAGTTGGATTGACTGAATAATATAAATTGACAGGACTAATATAGCCAACCTAACTTCTTGTCCCTACTAGACTGAAACTGAAACTATACTCTGCAACCTTCAAGTACGTGCGTTATTGAAATCTTTATTTACATTGGAGATATTCAGTTCTATAAAGTAGACATTTTCGACCTCTCAAAAAATGAAATATCAAGATATGGTTATAAAAAAAAATAATATTGAATTCGAGAAGTTAGCGCAATGGAAAAAGTATTCAAACTATTTAAAAAACTCAACTGTGAGAACCGAGAAGGAAAAACAGTGGTCATCGAACAAGTACTTAATAAATAGGTAAACTAAGTTCTCTACAAGTTTACTTTTTACAAGTTCACAGGATTTCGTCGGAATGAGCAATGACCATTCCCAGAAAAGTTTGCAAGCTAGAAGAAACAAGCTACTTCAACTCCTGGAAAACGATGCAGAAAATGAAAAGGTAAAACCGCTTATTCTTTAAGTGATCCGTTTAGAAGCTATCGGAAGCACACGCTGAATATTCCAAATCCAAATCAGTTATGCTGATTCGATCCACTGCACTAAAGAAAGAACGTGATTCAGAAAAGACAAAGGTTATCGTTATTTTAGAAATATAATATTATCTAGATGGCTGAAACTCTGTTGATCGAACATTTCAAAAAAAACAATTCAGATGTGAGGGAGATGTTGAGAGCAGCCGGCCAAAATGATATTGTAGATCACTGGAATGACCAATTAAATGAGCGCAATAAAGTAAGTTAAAATTTAATTTTATGAGGTAAATTAATTTAACCACACTTTCATGCAGACTTATCAGTTCACTGACAAAGTATTTTGACGATTAAATGTGTCTTAAGTTTAGCATCTGTTTGTAGCTTGTTGACTAACAAAATAATTTCAAGTTTTGAGGATTCATAATTTAAAGTTTTTCGAAATTCAGTTCATTTTTGAAGACCTCGTATCTAATATTTCATGTCTTTGAACTAATTAAATAACATGAAACAACTAAGTACCATAAAATCAAATTAGCTGTAGAATCTATTGAAATATTTAGGGCATGAAGAACAGTTAAAAAGAAGATTAATTGTGTCATTAAAAACGTTATTGTTTCTTGAACTAGCCATTCTCCTTTTTTTGGTGCAATTTTGACTAGAATAAAATTAAGCAATTCGTTTATTTAAACAACATATATGAGAAACGATTTGTGTCTATATATTTTGGTAAAATTCATTAACTTTTAGTATTTTCAGTGACAATCATATCCTTCTCGTGAAAATACGTATGAAGATACCTCTATGGTAATTAAAAGTATTTGAATTATTGTATTAACTAGGAATTCCCGAAATAGTGCAATTTACGACAAGTAGAACTAGATGAGCGTAAATGAACTTATCATATTTGGAATTCGTAATCAGCTGGCAATCGAGTACAAAATAATCGTTAGTTCGTACAAATACCACTAATACTATAAAAATCACCTTGTGACTAAAGATATTTCTTAACGCTTGGATTGTGAATTCAATATATGATGAAATAATAAAAAATTCAGGTCATTCGAGAAAAAAATCAATGATCACGAGTGGATAGTATTTGACAAGAAATAGATCACAATGATCTGCATGGATTCTCTGCGAGGCCGCGAGTTATACTGGCCATGGAGTCAACTTTGAACGACAAAATTGAGACTTGTGACATCGTCCACAAATTTTTGCCGTACGACATGTATCTACATTTGTCTCCGGCCACCAACACGTGGGTCTTGTCAAGGTCTTCATTTTGTCAACACCCAAATAACCACTATCAAGATGTTCAAGGACAGATTAACGTAATGAAGAAGAAATAACAACACGACCATTTAAACACAAAATACCATCAGGAGTAGTGGATAACTCATCTCGCTTTAAAAAATAGACAGGAAATCTAAGTTTCGGATTAGCACAAACAACCATGCCATATATCACTGAGTATACATTTGAAGTATCGATGAGTTCCACTAATGAGATCTGTAGGTCTCACAGGCAAAGGTTACACTAATAAAAAGTTTGCAGTATTAACAGGCTTATCTTATAATGATTGTCGAGAAATGTAGTCAGCATGCTGAATTTGTTTAGTACTTCTGTGCTGAACCTTTCAGTTACAGACAATCAAGGCCATGCTCGATTGTTGAACCATAGCAGACGAGGAACGTGCTAGTGATTTTTCAGAATGATAAATGAACTTTAGAACTCCATGGTCAGTAACAATAATGAATTTTAATCTGAAAAAATACTTATGGATTATTTTGACGGCTCAAAACACAGCTAATGCTTCTCTCTGCGTTTGTGAATAACCTTGTTTAGCAAAAGTAAATTTGCGTGAAACACAGATTACTGGTCTACCTCCCTGCTACAAAACTGCAACAATACCACAAGTGATGCATCAGTAATAAGTGCGGAATGTATACCTGTGAAGTAACTTCTAAGAGCATCATCACTTTGAGGAAACTAGTACATTTCGTAAGCATGACTCTTGTTCCTCACCAGTTTAAGTTAATTGGATGTCAAAATATTAAATAAACAATTAGCACGACAAGAAACATTTAGAATAAAAAAGGAGTAGTATTGAAGAGCACTAACTAGTGAACGCAGTTCTGTAAGATATTTTAATGATGGTGTATTTGTCATTGGAGCTAGTTGTTTCATATCTGGTCTAAAAACAAAACCATCAACTTTCGAGAACACATTAGAACTATGAAGTCGATTTTGAATATCTTAAGCTTCCCCCGTCATGCGAAATTGCTTCAACAAACAAAAGTTCAGTGTTGATTTATAGTCATCTCATGTTCTAGTGGTCTTGTCAACCGACTTCAAGGTTGTAACAATGGGAGTTTTCCATACTGAAAACTGGGTCGGTTCAATTATACGTTTCGTACACGAATCGTTCAACGTTTTTATGTACTGTTTCTTGAAGATCATAAGGAATTATTCGTCATTTAAGAAAGACTGGATCATCATGTACTTGATGTTTTATAAGCTGAATTTGTAGTGTCTGTTATTATGTTAACCCCATATACCCTATTCTAGCTTTCGGACAGCTCAATCTATTCATTCTACTTGAGTCACATTCTGACTTTGTTCATTATTCGCTTATCAATGTTGACTGCTTTTATATGAGCGCGTAGGTGTGTGTACACTTCTTATCCGATTACTCAGCACATGTCTGCAACCTGTTTTTGTGTAACTATAAATATTGATTAACGCTTGACTAAGGGGAGTTGGCTTACCCGCCATCTCCACTACGCGTTGTTTCGCTTCTCCATTCGCTTCATATGCAAAATATATGTATTCAAAAGCCCATTCTCGTTGTTTGACTTATTTAATTCCGTTATTGACTAACGCGATTTAAGTCGATGATTATATACGAGGATAGGCGATAACAAACATTCATATGATCTACTTGGAGTTAGATCTCGGGCTACTAAAGTGGAGAGCCCTTTGACAACATTGTCCGATCTAAACGACGACAAAATGGTGGGCCCCAAAAATTCTCATACCTCCACTGCAGTCAGCACACTCAGCTAACAAATCTTCAAGTAAAGCGTCAGAGATTTCTTTAGAAACTAATAAAGAAGATCCCACTTTAATCATTTTCAACTTAATAAAATCCGAACTGCGGGGTAAGTGAAATTTACCACAGGATAAACATTTTTCAAAACTGTGATCACCTTCATAACATGCTTTACAAATCTTTGTTGGATCACTTTTTATATTTCAGGAGAATAGGAACATTTTTGAACAAACGCGAGCTTGTGTGACCCTGGGAGTATAGTTCATCACGACGACTAGGCAAAGTATTAGAAATTTTCACTAACTAAAAATCAAGCTCATTCACTGCTTCATAGTTAATACATGTTGTTTTAATTTTTTTAAAAGAACTTTTGGGTTTCCGAATTAATTCTCACTATAAATTCGGAAGATATATGTATCAGCAATCAACAGATCACGAAGTTGAATTTCCAATTGGTCTCTAAAATCGCACTTAGCGGCATGTTTCTGTAGTTTAAGTGTAAAGTTTTTAACTTTCTGATCATTTTGTCGCATCATTTTATGAAACGTTGATCTATTTGCATTCAAGGATGAAACACTGCATATGACTAAATAGTAACTCTTTGGGAGAGTCATATGACAATGAAATTGGTTTATTTGGAAAAGCCCGATTCTTTAGCAGGTTATAAGCTTCTTTGCTGATGAACGTCAGAAAATGAGCTATGAGTTTATAATCTTTTATATCTTTTCTAGTAATGCACCAGATTTCGAACTGCTGAAGGTAGTTTTTGTAGTCGTCTCCTCTAGAATCAATATACTACTGTCCAAGATTTGGCTCCATCACGACACCAATATGAAAATTAGAAGTATCCGAATTATTGTATTAACTAAGAATTTCCGAAATACTGCAGATTAAGATGGGTAGAACTAGATGAGCATAAATGAACTTATTATATTTGGAATTCGTAATCAGCGGGCAATCAAGTACATAATAATCATTAGTTTGTACAAGTACTGAACTCTTTACATTCGGCTTTGAAAATGTCCGTCTTTTTGAAGAGACTGTTGTCAATATGCCTCCCTGACACTTTTAAAAATCTTAGTTTTATCTTTGATCAATAATGGCTTTAACGCAAATGTCCCACCTTTGGTCCGAAAGTGAAAACATTAAGAAACGAAATAGGATGTAGTTCCTAGTGTTAAGATTAAAACCTATATAATATATGGGCTGAGGAAAAAATTATTATTTAACTATCTCTTTAAATACCGAAATGCGATATATATATCAACGGTTAGCTAAATAAACTTAACGGCAAAGAAGCTAATTTATTTATTTAAACACAAACATAGGTAAAAGAAAGCATCAAATAGATATGCGCACACAAATCATTCGGTTTGTCTGAGGACTTGGATATTGCCAGGGCGTCCGAACCGGAACAGGTGGTTCCCGTATGGGGCCACACCCCGAGCCTTTGACATAAAGGTCAAATCCACAAGGTAGTGGGGCAACGTAAGGAGATGCAGTCCCATGGTAAGCGGTGACCAATATTGGTTCCATCAGAATGCTGGAGCCCATGTGCACCATTTGGTTCGGAATGAGGGTTCTCAAACTCTCCTTAGTGGACTCTCTGTGTCCATTAACCCGTTTGAAGCGCCGGACATCCGCTTTCCGTCCTCTCGTTTTAGTACACAACAATAATGTCGCGAGAAGGCAGTGAGTAGGACTTCCCTGTTGATAGTTGTATGCACGTGGTCACTTGAGAGCGTTTGCAGAGGAAGAGTTATTTCTCCCCACTCTCGGCCGTATTGTCAAAGAAACTGCCTTTTAACAAAGATTGTTTGCTTATATTTAAATAACCACGACTTTAGTCATCGTTTGAAAATACCCAGTTATGTTAAATGGGTTTAGTTAGTTTGTTTTGTTATTTATTTCACATGAAGCAAACAGGAATATTGCGACAGTTACTATTGTTGTTGATAACAAATTTAAAAATATTCAAGAATTAGTGAATGTTTTGAACTTCGAATAAAGATATATAAATGTTTGTCAAGTATCGAATGCAATGTGAGACACTTCGTTACATTCTGTCACACAATTGTCAACGAATGTTAGAGGTTAGAAAACAAATTAATTTTGGTCGTTGACTATCAACTCTTCATTTACTGTTATAGACGTATCAAGTAAATAATAATGTAATTAGATATCAATACTTTTTTGTGGAGCCCAATATTTTGTCGTCGTTTAGATCGGACAATGTTGTCAAAGGGCTCTCCACTTTAGTAGCCTGAGATCTAACTCCAAGTAGATCATATGAATGTTTGTTATCGCCTATCCTCGTATATAATCATCGACTTAAATCGCGTTAGTCAATAACGGAATTAAATAAGTCAAACAACGAGAATGGGCTTTTGAATACATATATTTTGCATATGAAGCGAATGGAGAAGCGAAACGACGCGTAGTGGAGATGGCGGGTAAGCCAACTCCCCTTAGTCAAGCGTTAATCAATATTTATAGTTACACAAAAACAGGTTGCAGACATGTGCTGAGTAATCGGATAAGAAGTGTACACACACCTACGCGCTCATATAAAAGCAGTCAACATTGATGAGCGAATAATTAACAAAGTCAGAATGTGACTCAAGTAGAATGAATAGATTGAGCTGTCCGAAAGCTAGAATAGGGTATATGGGGTTAACATAATAACAGACACTACAAATTCAGCTTATAAAACATCAAGTACATGATGATCCAGTCTTTCTTAAATGACGAATAATTCCTTATGATCTTCAAGAAACAGTACATAAAAACGTTGAACGTTTGAGCTATCCGAAAGCTAGAATAAGGTATATGGGGTTAACATAATAACACAATTCAACTTTGGCTAGAAATGTAAATATGGCAAGCCATGTGTCTGTGATGTCCACGAAATTTTATTGCCTGGAGTATGAGTGGATTTGATGATGTACAAATGTATGGAACTTAATAAGGAATGCAGTGTGTTTTCGTTAATTAGCAGTGAATGCCATTTGGAAAACTGTAGGTTTTATAACTAAACACTACAGAGTATCGCTTGTTGCAAACATATTTTTGGTGCTCTATTACTATTATATAGCAATTTCTAGGTTTTGGTACTATGATAACATTTTTTTCACGTTAATAATTATCAGATCACTGGATTTTCATATACTGCAATTGTCAAACACTAAATGGTATAGGTTGGACTTCGTAATTTCAAATAAATTGAACATTGGGTAGAGAGTTAATAATAAATATATTATGTGTTATATCCTAATGAATAGAAAGACTGTATTTTTGACGTTTCATAAATTAATGTAAGCTATATCTTCAGAGTAAATAAATGACTGAAATTATTCTGAAGAAGTGGTTTACATCAATTTACGAAACGTCATAAATACAATCTTTTTACTCACAAGGATATAACAAAAATATAGTTATTACTGTAAATGGCACTTTGAAAAATCTTGACAATTATCTATCTTGTACATATATATGTCGTTATGCAATCTTCATTCCTTAATTATTCTGTGATTTCACATAAAATCACTATGTGATTGCTAACACCGAGATGACTTAAGTTATCTAAGATTGAATAAAACATTAAGTTATAACTATCAATTAATGTAGCAGATGATAACAATCTGATCTAGTGTGAGGACGGTCCGCGGGTGAACTCGAGGAAGCCTCAAGAAGCTCAGAAAAAGCCGAAGATATTTCATCCGGTCATTTTTTGAAAGAATATTCTAGAATCTCTGTGTGTAGCTTCCCGACTGGACAATGCTAATAACTTCTTGTGTGCAGATTGGATAGGTATAATGATGATTTCGCTTTTACTAAAAACTATAAGTACCTGACAGTTTTGTACTGTAATTCGACACTGTCGGGAGTAACGTGCCATTCATCTAGTCTTCTGTCTTTTCATTGCGACTTGGAAGGGTTCTAAAGTTCTAGTGGCCAAGTTATACGCGATATACCAAGGATATAAGCTCTAGATATAACATTTAGAAACCATGAACAGAACTTATACAGTAATATCAAAAGGTTGTTCAACTACTAAACACTAAAAAATGAGGGTGAAATTCTGTACAAATCGTAAAGATTAAAGCTTTTTTTTAAATATTAAATTATTATTTTATTTATTTTTATCTGAAGTTAAAACAATCAGAAGACATTGGTCATATTGTGACTGACGAAATGGAGTCAGATATTAAAATGTATGAGGACAAACAAAGTGTAGAAATAGAATTGAAACGTTTGCAAGATAAAGAAAAACATTTGGAATATCTTCAAAAACAATTATGTGAATTAAACAATCGAGAAAATGAAGTGAGTTGACTAAAAACTATCCAAATTGGCATTAGTATAAGTGTGAGTGGGACATAGAATTCTAATAAGATTTCAGTTTATCATAATGTCTTTATCAGACTGATGTGAATACTTTCCGATTGTTATGCGTTTCTATAGTGATCCAAACTTTTTCATTGTTTGTCAGATAAAAATTCAGAGAATATCAACGTAGATGTAAAGAATGATAAGAAATGAAACTCGATTTGAATTTTTGTTTTTTGTTTTTGCTATATCTATGTGTTTCATAGACTGATTATTAAAGACAGAGAATAGGAGAAGCGAATCAGAGATGGAAACATGCTACTCAAAATATTACTCGTTACGACTTTTTATAATAATATGATCAATGAAACAGGTAATGGATGAGATAATTTATTCTACAGGTATGTATAAGCACACATAAAATCCACAAGTACAGAATCGAAAAGACGTGCACATGAGGGGTACGTGTGTTTAAAGTTAAAATTATTTATAAAGAGAATAAATTCATGAGGATGATATTAAAATAACTTAACAGTCGTATGCTGTCTGAATTGTCAGAATCTGTTCAAAATCTATGATAATCTAACACACGCGTTATAATAAAAAAATCTTACCTAATTACTTACTTACGCCTGTTACTCCTAATGAAGCATAGGCCGCCGACCAGTATTCTCTAACACATTCTGTCCTGGGCCTTCATTTCTAGTTCTATCCAATTGTTGTTCATTCATCTCATGTTTGTCTTCATTCCTCGGCGTAATATATCCTTTGGTCTTCCTCTTTTTCTTTGGCCTTGAGGATTCCAACTGGAGCCCCTCTGGGGCTACTGCCGGTTCCAAGCTTGAGTAAAGGAGGAGGTTTGGTAATGAGGTTAGCGACCCCATCCCACAGAAAACTGACTCGCTAAAAAAACGCTAACCACTAAAAACAGTTCAAACCATTTAAACTCTGCTCTGAGAGTTAGAAGGTCTTCATTTAGAAGAGTTATGACACCTCATGGTGAAAGCCGAGTTCCTTCGGAAGTGTGTGCTACTTATGTAGACATAAGTAGTATATGACGTGAGCACTGAACAGAATGTCTGGCGGCAGAGAGATAAGAAGATCGAACAATAAAGAATGAAGACAGAAGGCAATTTGTATGAAAATGCAAGAACAAGGGGATTCTGAGTGATTTGAGACAATTGATGAACAATGTGCAAATTAACGATTCAATATATGGTTGTTTGATTTTACTAACTAGTTCTGTAATTGGTTGTTAAATCCATTGGATTGTCCCCACTGGTGTTTTATTCATTACAACAAGGCTGATGCCCCTACTGACAATTAAAGTAACCATTAATTTCAGTACATGGAATGCTCGTACAATGTGAGAGATCGGGAGAGTCTTTCAAATTACTGCAGAAATGAAGAGATACATGATAAAGAAATCACTAGAGGTTTAATTGAATTAATCATATAAGTTGAATCAAAGATCAAAATTAATTAGATTTAACAACTTATTAAATATAAAATATTCATGAGAGAGATGAACAATCTCAAATAGGTAATTTATTTATTTATTTATTTGAACACATAAATATTAGTACAGGGGGGCATCAAATATATATGCGCCACACAAAACAATGATAATTTGAAGAGAAGGAGAAAAGAGAAAAAAAAAAGTAATGAACGTGGGGATAAAAAAAAGAGAGAGAGAGAACAATGATGGGGAAAACGGAAAGGTACAATCATAAGAAATCTTTCAGTTAAGGAAGATACAACCACTTTTTATGAAGAAAGTAAAAGAAGGTTACAGCAGGATCGCCACTGGCTTCTATTCTGAGCCATATCTGATAACGTCTCTAGCCACTGTGTTACACCGTCTTTCGGACCCCAACCAGGGAGTCGTGAAGGACCAACAGAAGCTAGCCCTTTGCAGCTTTCTTTCATACCACGACACCATGTCATATACTGACCACCTCTCCAAATAGATAATATGTTTCACAATTATTTATTTATTTAATCAATATAAAATTAAACTAGTGATTTACATACTACAGACAATAGTGATTTTGTCAAAATATCTTTTTTTTTTTTTTTTACAAATCTTTACACCTTAAGAATGTCCACCTATATACTATGGCTAAATGAGAGTTATAAACCATTTTAGTAGCCTGATGTGTTCGCTTGTGGTGACGGGATCACCATTTTAGTGGCCCGTGATCTGACTCCAATTTGATCGTAATAATTGGTTGCTATCGTCTATCCTCGTATATAATCATTGACTTAAATCGCCTTAGTTAATAACGGAATTAAATAAGTCAAATAACGAGAATGGAGTTTTGAATGCATATATTTTGTATAATTGTTGATTAGACAAACGAACGGGAGAACGACGCGAAGAGAAGAAAGCGAAGCAAAATTGACGAGCGGTGGAGATGGCTGGTAAGCCAACTCTCCGCTTAACAAAGAGTTAATCAATATTTATAAGCCCACAAAAATAAATTACAGACATGTGATGAGTAACGGGATAAGAAGTGTGCATACGCCTACGCGCTCATACAAAGACAGTCAAGATATTGATAAGCGAATAATTAACAAGGTCAGAATGTGACTCAAATAGAATGAATAGAATGGGCTGTCCGAAAGTTAGAATAATAAGGTATTTGGGCTTAACATAATGACAGACACTACACCATCATGAGGAATTCGGAATCAGATATAGGGTTTTCATCAAGAATTGACATTAGCTATAGTGTCAAAACTTTATTTAACCAAAATGGATAAGTGAATTCCGAGTGAAAATCTGATTGGTTTGTTCATAAATTATAGTCTTACCAATTTTTAATTTGATTATTTTATTCTACCAAGCAACGTGATAGGATATGTATCCGTCTATGCTTAAAAAGCTTGTAACTGTACTAAGTTATATGTGTTTATTGAATCGACTGTTTGTTTTTTTTAGGCAAAACGTCTAGTTGAAAAAGAGAAAAATTTAATGAAACAATTAGCTAAAATGGATCAACTTGAACATAAACGACGTATAATTGAAGAAAAATGTCAACGTGAACTATATGGACGTGCTTTATTACATCAACATCAAACAGCATTACGTAGACGTTCATTATCTGTACAAAATGAATTAAAAGCTGATTTAGATTGGTTAAATCAATTAACAATACAAGAAAATTTCGATTATGAAGCTGATATTGAAAGAAAACAAAAAGAAAAAGAAAATATTTTAGCAATACAAAAATTAGTTGAATATGAATTACAGAAAGAACAAATAAGAGAATTAGAATTAAATGAATTAGAAGTGTGAGTTGATATTTACGAAAGAAGTAATTATGATTAGTTGATGAACATTTGAAAACAATACTATGATAAGTTGTTTTATTTCATTTGATCATTGTTACTACCTTGATGTGGTGGTCGGGTTTGACAATCGTGATGAACTAATCGAGATATACTGGCTGGAACAATCGTTCCTCAAGGTCCTACCATGCCAGACAGGTCGGTTGAAGAAAGGTAAGACGAAGGTCCCAATGCAAAGTCGTACTGTTGATTGTTGTCAGTAAGGTGTTTTCTTCACACAACCAACATATCATCGATGTTGTCTTTCCATTAGGAGGGATGGGGTCAGAAGGTGTCGACCCTAAAAATGCACACCTCGCCTTATCCCACGGATATCCTTCTCCCGCGGTAAGGTCTCAACAAGTACAGAGCAAACACAAAAATTACCCACAAAGAGGTCGTGTGTGACCAACCTCAAGCAGTTGTCCCTTGCGCACTGCAGTCACGCTCTCAGGCCACCAAGACCACCTTTAATCCGATTTCCTTTTCAGGTACCTCTAGAAGAACCCTACCACGGTTTGGGCAACCGGGAAATGATAACCACCCTCAAACCTCTGACGGAACTTAAGACCACTATTTCCCTCCATGTTTTCATTTGAAATCTTTAGGAAAACTAGGTAACTCATTGTGTCACTGAAGAAAAGGGAAGTTCAGTGAAGAGAATTTCCCTCCCGACTATATCATACTGTATTTATGGTGATTTTATAACCATATGAGTTTGATGTATTGTGGAATGAAATTAAATCACAAAGTGTCTGGAGATTTCAAGTATTGAAAGACGGTTAAGTAATGACCTAGAAGTTAGAGAAGTATAGAAAGGTGAATATTATTAACGTTGGATGTAAAAAGCGAACATTTGTAGTAAGCCCATTCAACCAGTTTGTTATTTGTCCGCTCACTGTAATTAAGACATTTGATCTACCATGTAAAGTTTTGTGTGAGTCTGATTGAGATCATGTCTGCACAAATAATCAATAATTTATCCACAATTGATTAACACATAAATATACATGAGTTTTTAACACTCAAAGAAAACACATACTGGTTTCCCCGTGTGATTGCTGTCTGCGCCCTTGCAGATTTTTACTGGTCATTAATGATAAACTATCTCCACAACTGGTGTTCGGGCTTTTGAATAGTCTTGAATAAATTCATAGTACTACTAAGAGGTTTAGTCTGCGTAAATATTCAGTTAATGCGATACTATTTATTGGAGTCAGATATAGAGAAAATTAACCTCTACACACTTTCTAAGTAGATCTCAGAACATTAATCGGTGTAGATTTAAGAAAGAGAATGCAAAACAATTACCAACCGAATACAAAAGCATTCTATCAATCCTAGTCACATCGCCCCACCAGAATCATCCTTGAAAATCATTAACACGGTAAAGCAAGAAAGATCAAATGTAGGTCAAATCCAAAAATCCTATATCTTGGTAATTTAACAACTCAAGCATGAACTCTATATACCAGAATAAAACGTGAAACCTGTATTACTTACGTAGCCCTTACACCTCCTTTGCTGTTTTTTCGTTTTTGTCGTTGTATTTTACTTCCTAAATCGGTATTCAGTTATTTTTACTTTCGCAATTCATTATAATAATAACTTCTAGATCATTACGTAACCGTCTTTCAATACTTGGAATTTCCGGACACTGTGATTTAATTCCATTCTACATTACATCCGACCCATCTGTTTATCAAATCATTATAAATATAATATATTATTGTCGAGAAGATATTTTTTTTGTCGATCAGATGTTATGGAGATTGTTGACTTTCACCAAAATCATGAATCAAGTTAGACCACTTTTGATATTCTGAGAGCATTGAACGCCTGTATCGTGTATGTTAGGCGGTTACCCACCAAATTCATTAGAAGATGGTTGCATAATGTCATGGATTGATTAAACTTAATACCTCTAGGCTCATTGGGCTAGAGGTTAGATGTTCACACGCGAAACCGAAAGTTCTGGTTTTGGTTGCTGAAATCGCGGATACACACTGCTGAAGAGATCTTCCTTTCAGGAAGAAACTGCCGCTTAGTGCTTTCAAGTTGTAAAAGGCAGTTTAACTTAAATCGATTCACGATTCCAATGAAACTTTTCTCTACTGAACTACTTCAAAACTTCAGGTTCATTGAGAAAATTTTTAATAATAGAATGGTCACAAAGTATGATTTTCTATATATATATATATAATGTAGAACCTTTAGTTGGAGATTAAAAACTTCAAGTTTAACGAGTAATTAGTGATTTACTTTGTTCAATTACTTTCCACGATTCAAACAGTAGATAAGGTTGTATTTAGCCAAACCGAGGTATTCAATGGAAGCTACCCCTTTATGATTTTTGATGAAGCGTCAATTTATATATATATATATATATATATATATATATATATATATATATATATATATATATATATATATATATATATATATATATATATATAAATTGACGCTTCATCAAAAATCATAAAGGGGTAGCTTCCATTGAATACCTCGGTTTGGCTAAATACAACCTTATCTACTGTTTGAATCGTGGAAAGTAATTGAACAAAGTAAATCACTAATTACTCGTTAAACTTGAAGTTTTTAATCTCCAACTATCGGTTCTACATTATTTTTATAAGCATAGTAACTGAGTAGTAAACTTTAATTAACTTAATTATATGTAGCTGTATTTAATCAAACGACTTTTCAAGTTAAGGTTAGTATTAATCAAAAAACTGTTTTTCTTTTAATGAAATTTGATAATGATTTATCTAGTTATGAAGCATCAAAGTTATGGGCTAAACGTGAAGAAGAATGGAGAAATGAAACGGCCATTAGACAAAAGCTTTTACAAGAGGTAAGAAGAGTTCAGGATACTGTTTAGACTTAATATTTAAGTTTACAGCTGAGCATCTATAATTTAAACTGTTGTAATAAATATATTTTTTTTTGTATGTTTAAAGTTTCGCGACTTAATGTAAGCCACTTTTTCGGAGGAAATAAACTTTGATGTATGCGACCTATCTACCATCCCAATATTTTTCTCGGTTGATGTTTTCTCATCATTATTTAAACTGAATTCTATGTGTTCGGTTAAACATCTTGAAGATGGTCAATATTAGTATAAATTGAAGGAGGTATATACATTGTTAAAAAAATGTACAGTCCTAGTCTTTATAACTGGGTAACTTTATCTCGACCTACGTCCATCTATATCTCTTTATTTATGTAGCTATTTGACTGGTCCTCTCGATCTCCCACATCGTCCAAAAAATTCATGTACCTATACTAATTGTTGCTCTGGTTGTTAGAAGAGATATCGGTTTTTACCATGAAGCGTCATAATTCTTCTGAATGAATACCCTACAATTCCCAGAGCAGAGTATAAACAGTTTGATTTGTTTGTTCTTGCCATCGTTTTTTAGCAAGTTTGTTTTCTAAGAGCTGGGGTTGCCGACCCCAAGACCAACTGTCTTCGTTTACCTAGGCTTGGGACTGGCAGTAACCTTAGAACAGCTACAGGCGGAGTTGTGACCTGTTTAGCTTATAAATTAACTAATTTAGGGTAAATTTAAAACCGAAGATGTCCTTAAATCAGTCAGCCACAAATAATGTAGGAAGTGGGATATACATGCATCGGTCTAAGTTGCTACAGCAAATCAACACAGCTAGATAAAACTATCATGAAGAATGTCAAAGCATAAATATTAGTTGCATCATTGATAGTAAGAAGATTAATGGCTTGATTGCAGATTAAAGAATTGATTCAAGGAATAAGTTATGAAATAATTTTAAAATTCAGGATCTAATGACAAATAACGATTGATTGTATTTGACCCATAGGTACTGATTATGAATTATGTGGTATATCATTAGTAGTATACATGTACAGATATAAAAATTTCACCAATAAATATTTATACCATCTTATTGTCAGTTGTTTATCTGTCAAGTTAGCCAAAACTAACTATATCTGATTTACTTATGCCTGTTACTCGTCATGGAGGAGCATAGGCGACCCACTAGAATTCTCTATTCAACCCTGTCCTGGGAAATCCTTTTCAGTTCTTTTCGATTGCTATTCATTCTTTTCACATCTACTTCTATTTCACGATGTAATGTGTACTTTGGCCTTCCTCTTTTCCACTTCCCTTCAGAATTCTAAGTACAGGCTTGCCTCGTGGTGCAGTTTGGTGATTCTCGTAATGTATGTCCTATCCATTTCCAACGTCTTTTCCTAATTTCCTCTTCAGCTCGAAGCTGGTTTGTTCTGTGTCACAGAATCGTGTTGCTGATGGTATCCGGCCAATGGATGTTGAGTATCTTGCGTACACAACCATTGATAAATACATGTACCTTCTTGATGATGGTTGTAATAGTTCAACAAGTTTTTTGCTCCGTACAGTAGAACTGTCTTGACGTTCGTTTTGAAGATGATGATTTTTATAGTAGTTGAAAGTTGTTCTTAGTTGCATATGTTCTTCACTATATCTGATTAACTTACTAGAAATTTAAATAATAAACAAAAAATATTAGTATAGGAAGGTTTGTGACGATTGTGGAATGCTATAGTTTAAACCACAAACTGATTTTATCTAGACTACCATTGAAAGCCAGGAGGTATTTTTCAGTGTTTTTTTTGTCCTAACATAGGACTCTTCCTGGAATACTGAGTAATGAAGTCACATATTAGGATAAAACATCCGTCCAGTGATTTTTGCTTTTTTAATAGTAATCTAGCTAAGTTCACTTCATAATTCGAAGTATAAAAATAAACAAAAAAATTCTAGAGAGAAAATTGAGCAATTCCAATATTTTGTTACTATCGTAAACACTCACCGAATTATTCATAAAACTACATGGATATTTTTAAGTATAGATGTGGTTTGAGCTACTTATATTCACATAAGTAGTATATAATGAGTCAGGAATAGAATGTATTTCAGTAGAAGATCAGAAATGAGAGAAAGGAAATAAAAAGCAACTAATGTGAAAATGCAGGAACAATGAAATCTGAGACAATGGATTGATATTTGCAAAAGAAACAGTCAAGTTTTAGACAAACGATGGATATTTTACAAATCGAGTATTTACTGTATGGTTCACAGATTTTACTAAGAAATACTGTAATTTTGTATTCAGATACACTTGGTTGTCTATCACTTGTGTTTTCGTTCACTATCTAGAGCCCATATTGTTTCGAATTATGTAGAGGCATTAGATTTTCAGATTGAATATTACAAGATATCGAAAGTTTTTGACTGGATACGGATCCAAGCTTATTCCCAGAAGCATAAATAAACATGATACGACTTCCTGACATAAATATGTAAATAGTTTACTAATTTAATCTTTTGTTTGTTAATGACATTCTTTTTGTCGAATTTGAGAATCTTTCAGTCACTTGAGTTTCAGTTTTTTGTGATGTTGTAGGGTTTTATTTTCTCATCGCTAATAAAGATTATTTAGAAATAATTGCCGTTTATATAGAATTGGCATTGAGAAATTTGATTCAACATTAACCATGAGAAGATTCAAGTAAACAATATCAAGTAAATTTAAACTTCACCCCATTGCCCAAGCAAGTGGCTATCAGGACTCAGTAGCTAAGTGGATAACGCGATGACGTTTGTCTCGAACGGTACTGGGTTCGAGTCCCAGAGTGAACATGAACTCTGAGATGTAGGTACATCCAGTTGATGAGTCCTAAATAGGATCAGACGCGCATCAAACTTTATTTCACTATTAGCCACTATCTATCTTTCTTCATAACATCTGTGAATTAAGGCAATTTCGAGGCAATACTTACAGTATGCACATATGCCAATATGAGAGACTGATCAATTACAGTCTTAAAGCATCAATGGGAGATTTAAATAAACAATACCAAGTGAAATAAACCACTTGTATTTAACTATTGATAATTTCAAAACATTTAAATGTAATAAGTAGTAAATGTTTGGCTAATAATACAACAATTTGTAGAAGATAGCTCATAATATTACTTTTTGGCAAAGTGGTTATATTTAATTCATCTATTTTTTTTTATAATAGAGAATATCCTTAAAGCCAGAAACTACAAAAACTAGAATTCTTAGTAACCGATTATATGACAATAAAAGTGTTATCTTATGGTTAGTATTAACCTAGAGGTTCCTACTTAACTATTGTAATGAACAAGAGTACAAGTGAAGACAATCCAATGTATTTGAAGATATAAATTACAGAACGTATTAGTAAAATCTGAGATCCATACAGGAAATACCTCATTTGCAAAATGTTAGTCAATTGTCTCAAAATTTACTGTTCCATTCAATCGTCTCAGAGTTCATTGTCCCTTCATTTCAATACCAATTACTTTTTGTTACCATTCTTCCCTCCTCGATCTTCTACTGCAAGAAATTGTATTCCTGACTATCGCCATATACTACTTATGTCGATATAAGTAGCACACACCATACTATTATTAATAACCAATATGATCCAAAATTGGTCTTGACAACATTTATGAATTTGATTTTCTTTTTTTTAATCTCTGAAAATTTAATGTTCACTTTATATTAGATTTTCCTACCTAGTACTTATTTAGTTGCAGGGGGAATTGTTATGACTTTACACCCGGCTTGTTACCATGTGATTTATTCACCAATCAGAATACAACTTATTCAATCTTAGTACTCCACTAAATCAATATCGTTCGACTGGTATGTGTAGCCTAGCATCATTATTGATCGCTTTTTGCCTAACCCCGTCCAGTTGAGTCCAGAATACCAATAACAGATTCCAATATGTGAATCACTTATTTCAAACATACTTGGTTTATATACAAGCTAAACTGACCGCATCACTCCATAAAAAATAGGAAATAACATTTATACAAGATCAAACCAAAAAGTGGCTGTGAACGTGGGAGGCAATAGTCAATAAACTGAACATAGCTTAAAAACAGTAAATCGTACAATAATAATATATAGGTTAAAATAAAGCTTATAACAAAGGGAATATAGATATACCTAATCTAGTTACTGAATAGTTACATAATAAGAATATATAGATAATATTGGTACAATAATAGATCTGAAAAGCTACTCTTAATCTGATCTTCTCTAGGATATAACAGGAATGATTACAACTTAAAAATGTAATAATTATAAGAGTGATTTATAAAACTCTTTCTATGGATATCTTGAGATGGACTCAGCATTTTTCGACTACTGATTTAAGATGTATCAGAAATCTCAGAATAAAAGACTTAATGGTTAAAGACAGTACAAATTATAAATCTAGTCCTTAGCTGAATGAACTGAAGTAAAGCCTACTACAATAGAAACTGTTCAAATTTCATTGAAACACAAAAAGGGTTAAATTGTTCAAGTTTATTTTATAAAAGTTATTAATTTGGATGCTCCATGTTGAGGAGTCCCACACTAAGATAAAATGACTGTTCAGTGCTATCAGATTTTCCATGATGGTCTAGCTTCAATTGACTCAGGAATTCGATTATTAAAATTACTACAATCTCCACAAAACGCCTGTCTGATTATAATCTTCATATGCTCACTAGTGACTGTCTCCAAGAGGTATTTCCTGGAGTTCTAGTGAGAAGCAGTGACCAGTGGAGTTCAACCGGGTCTGTTGTGAGATAGTAACACATTGAAGACAATGGCCGATGTGTCGTTCAATTTCGTGGATTAGTTGAAGTTAGGCATTAACACCATTGAATGACAACCGACTCAGTGGTCTAGTGGTTAAGCGTTCGTGCGCTGGACCGATAGGTTCTGGGTTCGAATCTCGTGAGGCAGAATCGTGGATGCACACTGCTAAGAGTTCCATACTAGAATCAAACAGCCGTCCAGTACTTCCAGGTTTCCCATAATGATCTAGCTTCAATTGACTCATGAATTCAATTATCAATCTCTACAAAATCTACTAATTCGAATATACATTCTTATCTTTTTTAGGTAATCGAACATCGTCGTAAACAAATCTCAGATCAATTAACTTCAATTCAACAATTTCAACATGATGAATTAATTTCAAGAGAGGAATTATTAGAAAAAATTGAAAATATTCATCTCTATGATAAACTTAAAGAAACAACATATCATAATCAAGTGAATGAACAATGTTGTCAACTCAATAATCAATTAAATGATAAAATTAAATCGAATCAATTGATTAATGATGAATTAAAAGCTGATTTAGAAGCACAACAAAAAGCTGAATTAGCTTATGAAGTAATGTTAAGAAAAGAAGCAGAAAATTTACAATTAAAAGAGAAACAATTAAGAAATCTTACATATTATAAGTCAAGGAATGGATATTCAACAACAACAACAACAACAACAACAAATAAAATAAAATGATTGAATATTATAATTTGTACCCTATGTGTCCTATTAATGTATAACTTAATGATATCGCCAATTAGAGCGCAGTGAATTATTGATTGGACCAATGACACATAAAACCCATACGAGCAGTCTAGGGTCCCTATCGGTTCTTCTTTCTCACGGGCCCTGTCTGATTATGGAGTCCTGAACACTAATATGAATCATTTATTTTAAATATACTGGGTTTCTATACAAACTAAACAGACCATATCATACCATAAAATTGGAAACAACATTTGTACAAGATTTAGACGAAAATGGCTGTGAATGTGGGAGATAGTAATTGATAGACTGGGGCATAATTCAAGAATGGTAAATCGTATATTAACAGTTCATAGGTTAAAATAAAGCTTATGATAAGAGGAACACGAATATACATAATTTAGTTACTTAACAATTATACAATAAGAAATATATGTATCGTATTAGACCATAAATAGACCCCAACAGTTGATACCGTTCATTATCCTCATCGGAATATAACAGAAAAATCTTAACTAGCAATTATTATAAATATACAGTTCTGTATTTAAAAACAAATCTTATATATATATATATATATATATATATATATATATATATATATATATATATATATATATATATATATATATATATATATATATATATATATATATATATATATATATATATAGTTAGTTAGCTTATGCTAAAAGATATCTGATGTGTGGATGAGAAGGATAATGATCGGTTGTTTTCTTAGTCAGACTTGTGGATAGTCTGAAAGGTAGTAGATGAGTTATATATGTTTCCCTATCCTTGTAATTATTAATTGTTAGATTATGTCGGATTTTGGTGTGGAAATATATGTTTTACGTTCTAGTCAGGCTAATCACATGTTCTTGATCTGATTTATATTTAAGTTCTATGGAATAGAGAGATACACTGGGAAAGAATCTAGTGTAGATAATATTCGTCTGAGGTAAAATTAACGTCCCATTCATGTAAATGTGGAAAACCGAGCGTTATATTAATGTCGCAATATGATATGTCTTATAGTTCATTTACACATTGATCCGATATCAATTTTAAAACAAACGTATTTTCATGACAGTTATCTTATATATCTAAACTTTTCGGCGATACTATAATTTATGGATGAACCAATCACGTATAATGTAGGTATCATTACCAAGGTTTGTTTTGATAATTTCGAATAAATTAAGCATTGGGTTGATTGTTATCAATAAATAATATATTTGTAATATCCCAATAAGTAGAAAATTAGATTTTCTGACGTTTCGTGACTTAGTGTAAGTCACTTCTTTAGAGATTGTTCCGTTGTACTATTTAAACTTGGATTAATTTTAATTTGGTTATTTATTCTCTAAAGAAGTAACTTACACTAAGTCACGAAACGTCAGAAAATCTAATTTTCTACTTATTGGGATATTACAAATATATTATTGATTTACAATCATGTATAAATGAACAGGTTTTGGATTTTGGCGCGAAATTCACTCATCCATTCGGATAAATAAAGTTATGGTATTATAACTGATGTTAGTTCATGATGAAAACCCTAAATCTAATTTCTAACATTAATCATCAACTGTAAATCACAATTCGAACTCCTTACACAGACTTATAATCCTGATTTGGTTTTAGTTATTAGATGAACACTTTCAACGTCAGGTTAAAGTCGTTTAAAGATCGTCTATAAATTATAGTCTCATCAATATCTTATCTATTTTCATTTGTTTGAATGTTTCTATTTATTTCATCAATTTTATACTTTTATCAAATATCTTTAATTGTTTCAATATAAAGATAATAATTTAACCTTAGAGAATGTGTTATCTTAATTGATAAGATGAAATTCTCCTACTATGTATTTTATTTACCCAATTTTTTTTTCTTGCATTTTTATTTTTACTATAATATCATTCTATTTTACTTTAAATTATATTGAATGACATTTCTAATTTACAAATAATACAATATTGAAGTATAAACATGTTGTAACAGATGAAAACTGCGACACTACGGATCATCGTCGAACAATCAATTGAGTGGAACTCGTCACTCTACATCAACTTCATTGATTATGAGAAGGCATTTGACAGTGTAGATAGGAGGACGTTATGGAAACTTCTTCGACACTACGGAGTTCCTGAGAAGATTGTCAACATTATCCGGAACTCATACGACGGACTACAGTGCAAAGTAGTGCATGGAGGACAGCTGATAGAGGCATTCCAAGTAAGGACCGGAGTAAGACAAGGCTGTCTACTCTCTCCCTTCCTGTTTCTTCTGGTGGTCGACTGGATTATGAAGACCTCGACATCTGAGAGAAACTACGGCATACGATGGACAGCTCAGAACCAATTAGACGACTTGGACTTCGCAGATGACCTAGCCCTCCTATCACATACACACGAACAAATGCAGATAAAGACAGCCAGCATAGCAGCAGTCTCTGCATCAGTAGGCCTCAACATACACAAAGGGAAAACCAAGGTCTCCAAACACAACACGGAGAACAGCAATCCAATCACTCTTGATGGCGAAACTCTGGAAGACGTGGAATCCTTCACATACCTGGGAAGCATCGTCGATAAACAAGGAGGTTCAGATGCAGACGTCAAGGCGAGGATTGGCAAAGCTAGAGCGGCATTCCTTCAACTGAAGAACATATGGAACTCAAAACAACTTTCAACCAATATCAAAGTCAGAATCTTCAATACGAACGTCAAGGCAGTTCTACTGTACGGAGCTGAAACTTGGAGAACTACAACAACCACCATCAAGAAGGTACAGGTATTTATTAATAGCTGTCTACGCATGATACTCAACATCCATTGGCCGGATACCATCAGCAACAGCCTTTTGTGGGAGAGAACCAACCAGCTTCCAGCTGAAGAGGAAATTAGGAAAAGACGATGGAAATGGATAGGACATACATTGAGGAAATCATCAAACTGCATTACGAGACAAGCGCTAACTTGGAATCCTGAAGGGAAGCGGAAAAGAGGAAGGCCAAAGAACACATTACGTCGGGAAATAGAAGCAGATATGAAAAAGATGAATAAGAACTGGAAAGAGCTTGAAAGGATTGCCCAGGACAGGGTTGGATGGAGAATGCTGGTGAGCGGCCTATGCTCCTTCACGAGGAGTAACAGGCGTAAGTAAGTAAGTAAGTAAGTAACAGATGAAAACATTCACTATTTTCAATATAGAACATTGTTAAATTACATTAATACATGCCTTGTACAGTCTGATGATGAATTTATTAAAAACAATTGTTCGTTCATTTTTTGAATATTCTATGAGGATTTTTAAACTGCTGAATATGTTATCATTCAATCATAAAAGGCATCATTTGCAATAATGTAATTATTCATTAATACAATGTATGAAACCCATTAGTTATAGGTAGTCAATACAGTATTAAAATAAACAAATGTATCTATTTTGAATTCATAAGATCTATATATATATAATGGCTGACTGGAATATCGACTTGGATAACAAAAGACGTTTGATCTGTCAATGTTTATGTCCATGTTTAATTGATGGAACATTAAACGATGTTAGAGACGAAAGCGTTTACTCAGAGGTAGAAAAAGAAAAAGAAGAAGAAGAAGAAGAAGGAATATTCTTAACTTCTAAAGCCAAAGCCTTATCAAACCTTTTGTTTTTAAAAGACGATATATTTGAAATTGAAGCATTAAATTTGTACGAAAAGAAAGCAATTACAACATTACAACCATGGAACAGTGAATACAACTTAAGGAATTGTTATTGTGAAGAATTTCAATCATCATCTCAAGTCATAAAGAGATATTTACAAGATGAAGCTAAACAAATCAATCGTTATGCGTTGATGACTATCTTACATAACGTTACCGGAGCTATAGTATGATATATTTCTTGCTGAAATATAAATGTATACGTGGTTTATTGATTGTGTTACTTATTTACTTACTCACGCTTGTTGTTTCCAAAGGAGCATAGACTACCAATCAGCATTCTCCAACTCATTGTCCTGGGCCTTCCTTTCTAGTTCTATCCAACTGTTGTTCATTCTTCTCATGTCTGTCTCCATTTCTCATAGTAATGTGTTCTTTGGCGTTGAGAATTCCAAACGAGGGCTTGCCTTGTGACGCAGTTGGGTGCTTTCCACAATATGTGTCCTATCCACTCCCAGCACTTCTTCCTGATTTCTTCCTCCGCTGGAATCTGGTTTGTCCTCTCCCATAGTAGGTTTTTGCTGATAGTGTCCGGCCAACGGATCCGAAATATTTTTCGTAGACAACTGTTAATAAACACTTTTATCTTCTGGATGATGACTTTCGTATTTCTCCAAGTTTCCACCCCATACAGTAGAACTGTCTTGATATTTGTGTTAAAAATTCTGACTTTGGTGTTGGTTGACAGTTGTTCTAAGTTCCAGAAGTTCTTCAGTCGTAGATATGCTGCTCTAACTTTGGCGATCCGCGCCTTCATATGTACATCAGATCCACCGTGTTCATCACTGGTGCTGCCCAGATAAGTAAACGTCCAAGAATTACTATTGTGATTAAATTGAATAGAATTTGACTATCGAGTAATTCGATTTGTATTATTTTATTTACTCTGATATATATACATATATTCGTATTCCTTTTATTTGACTTGTTGGATATTGTGATTCGATTTAACATTCTTAACCTATTCCCAATTTATTAGACACAGTCTCTCACACTCACAGCCACTTTCGACTTGATCTCGTGTAATTGTTATTTTGTATTTTATAGTATGATGCAGTCTGATTTACTTGTATTCAAACTGCGGATGTCTGAAGTACATGATTTATACAGTGAAAGCTGAGGTTGTGCTCTGGACTCAGCCAGGTAGGGCTAGTTATTTAGTTGACTGTAGGCTGCTCATGCCAGTTAACACGGCATTAGTTTTGGACAGGCTAAGGTCGCATAAGTCAATGTTCTGATTGGTGATTTAGTCTATAGGACGTAACAAATACAAAAATAGTTATTCACGCACCCACTTTTACCTTCAGTTTGTGTCTGACCTGGGAATAACCTTAAATATTATTGGTTTACTTCCTCTTTCAGTAAGCTATTTTTTTGACGTTTTTCAAGGATATTTTTGTGTTGTATATATACACATACAATGCGTGTTCGTTCTTACGGAGTGCTTGTGTAATATATCTTTTCCCGGATGAATCAGGTCTTTTCCCTCTAGTTAGCAGGGCTGCGGTGTAGTGAGATAGCTTAGCTTGTCCTGTTGTTGTGCTGCTGACTTTCGTTCCGTTCGCTGGTCCTAAGTGATATCGTAACTCCCACGAACATATTAACGGCGACTAGGCTAGTGCATGCACGGACCCTGTAAATGTGGAAGTATGGATAGAACAGCAGCTAAAATTTATTTAGATGTTAACAGATACGAAAGTTACGCCTACTTCGCAACTTAGCACATCTATTTCTACTACCGTACGGTCAAATGACGGAATCGCAAACAATATTGCCTAATTTCATTACGATCCCGATGTTAATGCGTTGTGAGGATTAATTTAAATTTGATTTCGCCGATCAAGATTATGCTTAGAAAGTTTGGCTGCTACTTCGAAAATTGGGTCCAAGTGAGTTAGATAGGTATTAGGAATTGATTTTGCTACAAAACCACTCATTTTTTAACACTGTTCAGTCATCAAGTCAACAGTTTGGAGATAAACCCTCGTTATTCAATACAAGCTATTGATGTTGTAAACGGATTACGGAAGAAGACACTAACTTTCTTACGCATGTGAGTGTCACTAACCACGAATACGAAAGTTTCGGGCTGAAATTGTTGGCTGAATGTCAGTTTAAAGCTCTCATTTGCAGTCTCAAATCACAAAAGTTTAATGACATTAGAACGCGGTTACTATGTCGATTTAATCAAGAAACCGAAAAATACTTTTAGTGACATTGAGATGAATATCAACATTTAGCGATACTACAACAGTTTAGTAGGTGGTTCCGAACGCCTCGAAGTTCACGTAGTCCAGCAGCTACCCAACACTGCTATATCTAGCCCATCTTACCCGAGCTTAGTTTAACGAACGAATAATAATCCTTCGGCTTCCGGATGGTGCTATGGTGCGTGGCATTTTGTACAAACCTGTCCGTTTAAATAATATTATGAATCCATTAGTCACAAGGATGGATTCTGTCAAAGGAAGACAAATCGACCAACACATAGAAAGAAGTATTAGGAATCCTGCATAAACTTATTGAGCGTAATAGTTGTTAGAGCGCAATTGCAGGTGAGAGGAAATCGGGCATTCATTTAGTTTGCAAAGATACATTAGACATCACCATTATTTCTCGAAAATTTCGGATCAAAACGGGAAGTCCACCCATGAAGCCAACAACACATAAAAAGCGTCGTACAACGTGTGATGTTTACCTACGTTTGTTGGGACCAGATAGTGAAGTGTCTTTCCGTGAATCAACGTTCACTATGATTGGGTCGACCAGCTGCATTTAGCTGACATCCCACTAAGTACTGTATACCATTTGATAAGGCAACCCCCAGAACCGTAAGCATATGCAACGAAGTTCTTGACCATCTAGCTTTTGCTGGGTCGGTGCTCCACAATGAAAGCAACCTTTCGGTTGAAGACAGGAAGTAAACCTGTCTTCCGTCCAAACAGACTAGTGCCATATGCAGCATTATCGAAAGTTGAAGAATTAAACTGCCTACAACTAAAAGGAGTTATCACACCTGCCCCTTATTCTGTTTGGGCTGCAACAACTGTGGTTATCCAGAAGGCAAAAGGCACAACACGCAGATCTCTCAATGGGCTCTAACACAACCCTTAAACATCATTACACTGTCAATTCGCACAGATTTATTCACTAAGCTAAATGGTGGGAAGATCCACGCAAAGTTGGACATTATTGATGCTTATTTACAAGTGGAGGTATCTAAAGAATCAAGAGACCAACTGACGATTACTAACAATAGCGGCTTGTTTCAGTATAACCGTCTAACACTTGAGGGTTGAGACCGTCCAATCTATTTTCTAACAATTAGTAGGTACGATCCGACCGAGTATCCTGGGGATTATTCCCCGGGATCCTATCTCCCTCTATCATTTGCTAAGCCTGTAGAAGAAAATAGAGAGTATATGGTCGAGTCTAAAATAGTCTTGAACAATTTCCAGGCACTTCTTAGCAAATAAGACATCCTTTGTAAACGGGTTCATAGAAAAGAAAACAATATCACAAAGCATCAAAAGTTTATACATAATTAATCTCTGAAAGTTTGTATGTAACTTAAACAAACGACATATAAATCTATTCATAGATGTAGATTATCCATCTTCTTGAACACTTATAAAAACTCAAGATTTCTATGAGTACCTAAATTGTTGTTGGTTAAGGTTAGATTAAGAATTATTTTTAATCATGAACTGACATCAACTATAATGTAAAACAATAAAGTGTTAGGGTTTGAAGATAGAGAGAGAGAGAGTTATCGGGTTCACGTAGTTTGAGAACGAGATCGAGGATTCGGTGACCAAGGTCCAGTAAGCTATCTATTGACGCGTCCCAGCCCCGCTACTAGAGTGAGAAAACCAAGCTTAGAATGAAAGTATATTCTGTAACAACCAGAAAAACCAGCAAACTTTTTACAAAGACAATCTTAAAACGTATATATACAAATATATATACATCGATATTGTCATGGAGCTTTTAAACATTTAATCGATAGTTCGTCAATTGACTGCCATCGAAATATTTAAACATTTAATCGATAAATTCGTCAATCAACTATGTGCGTGGGTGGTAAGAAATGCCCACGTATACATCTGCATACAAGCTCCACAAGATAAATTACAAACTATGAGTTTTTGAGGATCTACCGTCCCCAACATAAAGATGAATGAATTTCCCGCAAAAATCCAAATTGTTCATAAAATATTATTCCGCTGAACTAATGTCTGTTTGAGCATTATTTCAGAGCCGATTCGCTTGTTATACACAATCTTTAGAAGCGAAATCGAGCTCACATTACCGAATGGAGACAAAAAGTAGTTTTTGGCTATCACTTTAAATATTCTGTGCTGTATACAAGATATTAGATTGTTACACAAAAGACTAAAAGTTCTGATTGGTTCTTTCCAATACTACTACAACTTTACTAACAACAACAACAACAAAAAACAAAACAAACATAATAAACACAACTAAGATGTTTTACAATTCAGTTGTTAAGTAAATGAAATGTATATTCATATACACAGTGAGAGTACAAGAGATTTATTATTTATTTATTTATTTTAACACATAGGTATTGGTACAAGGAGGCACGAAATACATATGCGCCACACGAATCTCATTTGATTTGTGTGAGGGCTGTGATACTGTCCGGGTGCCCAAACCGAAGCAGGTGGTTATCTTAGGGGGACACGCTCCGAGCTTTTGACCTAAAGGTCTGACCCACAAGGCAGTGGAGCATCGTAAGGAGATACAGTCCCATGGTAGCCGGTGACCAACGATTGGTTCATACGCCATTTGTTCCTTCAGGATACTGGAGCCCATGTGCACCATTGGTTTTGTATCCGGTTAAACCGCCGGACATTCGTCCTCTCATTTTCGTAAACAACACCCCTGCCACGTGAAGGCAGTGAGTAGGACTTTCCTGGCAGGGGCTATGTACGCGTGGTCATGTGAGAGCATTTGGAGAGGGAGAGCGGACTCTCCCCACTCTCGGCCGTACCAGGGCATTTGGGAGCTTGAGTACAAGAGAACTGAACAAACATTATCATATACATATGTATGAATAGAAAAACAGTAAAAACGAATATCTTTTAAATATATTTCACTTTTTCATGACATAATTCAAACAATGTTATAATAAATTCATAAAATAAATATAAAACAATTAAACACATTATATACAATAATGGTGAAGTTATACCGAATAAAAAATAGCTAAATATATACAAGAACAAAATTCGTAATAAAATATAATAATTCGCTAAAAAACGAAAAGATAATCGAGGATTATTAGTTATTAAAGAATTCTGTAATTCATATTGTTTATGATATGATGATGGAAGTAATAGTTGACGTGCAAATCTTCCACGAATACCTGACAATGAACACCAATGAATAAAGTGTTGTTTCATCTGGAAAAAAAAAAGACAGAGAGAGGAAATACAGAATAATAAAATCACCAGGTACTAATAATGGCAAGAATATAATTTATGGACGACCTTTGAACGAATCTTAAGTGACTTTAAGAAATATTAGCCAATCAGAAAACAGTAAGTATGGAGTAAAACTAGATTATACAAAACCAAAGAAATCAAGTGTATACACTTCCTTTACATGATTCAAAAACTTGACAAGGTTATAGAGGTTCAGAGGCTCTAAAATCGTAATGCATGCAGTAGAGGAAATCATCCATACGACTACAGAATAGCCGGTCTCTGGAGTCATAATAGTCTCAAAAACTTTTTCTACTTCGACCACATAGCTTCAATATTGTTTGTGTGCACTCCGGTTGTTGAGTGCACAAAGTGCCACGTGTGGATAACGACACCATGCCTATGTAGGAGGCTGTACGCTCTCCAATCATCCGTATATATTGTAGTACCTGGCTGCAGCCAGTATTACTCGTGCTTTTATTATCCAGTTCGCAATAATTCTCATAATTTACATTAGTTAGGGATTATATATAGGGTTTTTATTAGCTATAATGCCAAAAATCTATTTAGCCAAATGGATGAACGGATTTCGTGCCAAAATCCCAGATCTGTTATCTTATACCTGATTGATTCGTCCACAAATTATAGTCTTGACTTTTTATTTGTCATAGTCGCTTAATTATCACCTTTTGTACAAAATTCCCCGTGAACCGATTGTACGTTAGCATTAAGCACTGAAGTTCGCGCCGCGACCTTGACACCTCTCGAACGCTTCTGACTGACTCGTCCATAAATTATTCTCGCCGTAACTTCTCATCAGACTGAATTATAGATATTAGCTCTCAATCGGACTGATGTCAAAAGATATCTACTCAGTAGAATGGACTCTTCGTCTAATAATATAATACAGATGACAGGTCATTGGTTGAACTTAACTTAGTATTATATTGGTAGGAATTTGAAATGAATGAGATTGCTAGTTCAGGTGGATATTATTGAGTTTCAAAGCTTCCATTGTCATTATGAACAACACAGTGAGGCAGTTACACACTGAAGTTGATGGAGGACGGTCGGTTGAAGTTAAACATTAACGCCTTTGGATGCTGGTTTAGTGGTCTAAAGGTTAAGCGTTTAAGCCCGAGAACGAATGTCCTGGGTTCGAGTCACGCGTGCGAAATCATAGATGCGCATAGCTTACTAGTCCCATACTAGGTTGAGACGGTCGTTTAATGCTTCAACGCTTTTAATGGTGGTTTAACATTAATCAGCCCATGAACTTAATTAAGAATATTCTATGCGTTTCCTTTTAGGAAATCATGAAATTCTACTTTACAGTACAGTATTTCTAGATATCTAGAGGATTATATAGAAAGTCTGCAGCAGGGCAATACACTCATTCTATAGTGCAGTACCAATCAGATACAAAAAAAACTCAATAAAGATCCTGACTCATCGTGCTAGAATGATTTGTTTGGATGACACCATTGTAGATGAATTGGTTAGTATTCGTAACTTAATAGGAATGGGTACCCAATGAAATTAATCAATAAACACATGAAGGAGATGAAAAGAAGGACAAGGATACCAACCGTTCCTAAGAAACTATTGTTCTTAAAAATACAATTCCTACATGACACTACTGAAGAAACTGTGACTCATAGACTAAGGAAAGTGGTACAAAAAACATTTAATGCAGCCAGACTAAGTGTTATCTTCTACAAACACCCCACAATAAGAACGGCTAATAAAGACAGATTGCCTGAATTCGCCAAATCCATGTGTACTTGTCGATTCAACTGCTTCTGTGGAGGCAGTTATATAGGACGTACAATTCGGCAAGTTAGTCATTGTATAACAGAACACCATCCCTCGTAGCTGAGCAAAGGAAAGGTAAGAGTGATTAAGAGTTTTATTCTCGTTCACTTGGTTGACACAGGTCATCAAGTTGAACTGAATAAAGCTTTTAAGGTTATCTACCATATTCCATCAAATTCGCCACATAGTTTACGAGTGTGTCTTTTACATATTGCTGAAGCCGTAGCAATCCATGTTTACAAACCTAACCTTTGCATCCAAAAGAAGTTTTTACAACCACTTTTGCTACCTTGGACATCGGTACAGGGACGTTTGTAGCAGAACATTGATAAACTATTTTTGTACTTCTTCCATTTTTGTTTTTTTTTTAACTTTGTATCTTACTTATTCTAAACACTCGTCTCTTGATTCTTACATAACTACAATTCCACTGACCATTCATCAAAATATTCTGTTCCTTCTCTTTTTCATATAATATGCAACGTTATACTCTTCACAGGGTAATATATAAAATCGTAAGAAACTTCCCCACAACAAATACAAAAGGTATTTTTCTTACCATTTCAGTAAACTTATTTTCTAAATATTTACATACTGTAAGTATGTAACGATTTTCATATGATGCATTCATGGTCGATGCATATTCACGATTTATTAATTGTTGACAAACATATGGACGTTTTACGCCCATTATAATCTAAAAATTTCAATGAACAAAAATTACTATTTGGCATATGAATCGAGAAATATAAATGAAACTATTGATGTAAACTTTGGAGGCACAGTGTTTATCACAATTTGCTTATAGAAGTAGGTTAGTAACATTTTGGATGCAACAATTCTTAATGCGAAGGATTGCACTGTACGTAAACTGGCATAGATTACATGTAATGATAGCAGTCTAACTAAACAGAAGTCGTGGTAACATCCAATCAGAAACAAACAATAATCAAATGACATTCACTAGTCAAATTCAATGTTGCGAATAATCAATGACTCTATGGATAAGGATAGTACATGACTAGAATACGAACTACAAGAGATCAACTGAATAACTGCATTGACATAGGATGTAAATGCATCAGTTCAGGTTGCTAATGTTTAAGGAAATGTGAAAAAAGGGGTTACTATAATTATAATGGATATTATTATTTGAACACGACTAATAAAAAAGGAGCTCAGTAGTATTGATGTAGGATACATTTCAGCAACAATCGTATTATAAACAATAGGCAAGAGATTCAAAAGTGAGAAATAAGTTCAAACAATTAAATGTTAAGAAGAACAATGAGGATTTGGTAACCATAGAGGAAATGTGAGAACTACAGAGGAATCACACTACTGTCAGTACCAGGAAAGGTTTTCAACGGAATGTTTTTCAACCGGATGCAAGACTAAATAGACACCCAACTTCGAGATCAACAGGCTGGATTCCGTAAGGATCGGTCGTATACAGACCAAATCACAACAAAAAGGATCGCTGTTGAGCAGTCAGTTGAATGGAACTCGTCACTATACATCAACTTCATCAATTATGAGAAAACATTTGACAGTGTGGACACGAGAACATTATGGAACATACTTCGACACCATGGTGTACCTGAGAAGGTCAACAACATCATACGGAATTATTACAGCGAACTACCCTGCAAAGTCGTGCGTGGAGCACAGCTAACAGATGCATTTCAGGTAAGGACCGGAGTCAGATAAAGCTATCTACTCTACCCCTTCCTCTTTCTTCTGGTGATTGACTGAATTACGGAGACCTCCACATATCAGGTAAAGTATGTGATACAGTGGATAGGCGAGGATTGGCAAAAATAAAGACAGCATTCCTACAATTGAAAAACATATAGAACTCAAAACAACTAAAACAAATATCAAGGTCACAATTTTCAATACCAACTTCAAGACAGTTCTACTGTACGGAGCTGAAACATGAAGAACTACTACAAGCATCATCAAGAAGGTACAAGTATTTATTGACAATTGTCTACGTAAGATACTGAATGTCCGTTGGCCCGATATTATCAGCAACAGCCTACTGTGGGAGAGGACAAACCAGCTTCCAGCTGAAGAGATGTTGGAAGTGGATAGGACACACATTGAGGCAATCAACAAACTGCATCACCGGGCGAACACTAACTTGGAATCCTAAAGGGAAACGGAAAAGTATAAGGTGGAAGAACACATTGTGCCAGGAATTATATATATATATATATATATATATATATATATATATATATATATATATATATATATATATATATATATATATATATATATATATAGTTAGTGCAGCTTAGCTGTAGAACAAGTAACTCAACTTAATCCATGATGAAGAGAGTAATGTACGATGAACACTAAATGTTTGGTGTTAATTCAAAGTCTGTGACCTTCAAACAATGAACATCAGAAATCCAAAGACGCAATATTAAGGCATACTGGCTAGTAAGAGTCTGAAGAAGTTTTAGACATACTGGTTTTCAATGTACCTTTGACTAATGTCCAGTTTGTGGTTAAAACTATTTAGATTTAGTCGGGGAACTCTAAACGTGTGAACATATCGAGACAGATTTAAACTAATAATATTTAAAATTCATATTATATGAATAAAAACTATCGTTATTAGGAATGAAACAAAATTAAGTAATTGTGTTTACTGCTTGTCATTCAACGGATAATGCAAACTAGATCTTAGTAAACGTATTGTTGAGTATACTTTTAGAGATTTGAATTCCGTACCTGTAAGTACAGTAAGTATCAACAAGTTACATGTATGGCAACTGGTAAGACGAGGTTTCATAGGGTTTTAAGAATATAATTTTAAAATTTGGTGTATAGATCGTTACGTAATAACTTTGGGTTACAAGAGGCATCAAAACCCTGTTCCTTGTTAGTATGAGAAAAGATATTATGAATGAACAACCAATAGAAACTGGAACTACTCACCTGGAAACGATCCAATGGTGTGAGCTTTGTATATCGTGATGAATTCTGGCTATTTACGGATGTTTTCGGCATCGAACATGAGTCTGTATTCCAAGATGAATAAGAAAAACCACTTGGAGATAAATTATCTATATAAGGATGTTTAACACTGGGATTTTTCGACGAGGTTGGCGGAGATTTTAGGTGAGGTCGTGTAATTATCGGACTGGCTGATAAGTCATCCCACTGTATACGACCATTCGGTGGTGGTTTCAAGGATATATCATGTACAGTTTCGAAAGTCTACAGAAAAAAACGATTTTACAGGGAATTCAAAACAAAATTGTATTGAGTGCTTTTAAGAATGTAGCTAAAACAATGTCAATAAAAATTAAATTGCACTATTCCCACAACCGTATATTGATAATTATTATATGAACACTAATGAATAGCTTCGAGAAATAATTCTCGGAATTTTAGTCAAAAGCCGTGACCAGTGGAGTTTAACTGTGTCGGGTATGAGACAGATACTCATAGAAGATAATGGAAGATGGTCATGTAATATCGAGAAGTGGTTGAAGTTAGTCCCACGTTTGAAATCGTGGATGTGCATTGCTGAGGACGAAAATGCCGCTAAGTGCTCCTAACTTCCCAATGGTGGTCTAATATTGACCGGTTCATGATATCAATTAGATTTAATCAATTTAAATCGCTGGATAAGATCGAGATCAGAGACAATAATTCATGTCTACGAACAGACATTGAAATTTTACTTGGTATTGATGAACATCATAAATTAAGAAATACATAACTGATTGTTTTTTAACCTGGATTTCCCTAATATCTTAAGCATCATATGCTGATGACACAGTTTCACGTACATTCAAAATGAATTTTACAAAACCACAAAATTAAGAATAGGTTGATTTTAATTTCCATAAGGAGATGAGAGCGATGGATTGTACCATCTGTATTAGTGAAACTCAATGCGAGTATTCTGGACAATTGACTCGTTACAACAGACAAAGTTTGTGAGACATTGTATTAGTGTTCTTAAAGATTTAGTTGTTGGGTTACACATGGTATATTCAATAAATACATCAATAATAGACCTACTAACGTTGTTAATTATATACATAACTAAAAACAATTAATTACACAACACTGCATCGTCTTATATTTCGCGTCAATGTTAAATCTCTTTCGTCGCAAGTGCTACTATATCATTCCGATTTGTTTGACTACTCATCTTGTTAATTCCATTTTGTTGTGGTAATATGGTATGGACCAATAAACATCTGTGAGAAGCTCTACTTTAATGCTGACTGACTGAGTTGTTGCTCAGTGGTTAGAGCTTTCAACCTTCAGTCGCTAGGTCACAGGTTTGGACTCATTTCCATATACCCCAGTTTGGGTACTCAAGTAGCGTCACATTTAGAGTGTGGTTTGAAGTCAAGTACATGAGTCTGTTCCTGGTAGACAATTAATACTGCAAATAAACTGAAGTTGCTTAATGTAAATCAATGAATTCCAACTAAACTGATGAATTGTGTTGTGTCGCTGTATTAGGTGAAGAATATATCGAAACTTTAAAGTAACTGTCTGGTGCTCTTTAGTTGATTATTTTGGCCAACGCTAGCCTGTTACGAAAACAATCCGGTACATGTAATGAAACGGGTTAATCCATAGTACAGTTCAAATTATGAGTAATGATTTTCAAGATTTTAGCTTCAAATAATTAAGTAAGCTTGTCGACTGCTTCGGTTTGGGCACCCGGGCAGTATCACAACCCTCACACATATCAATTGAGATTTGTGTGGCGCATATGTATTTGGTCCGTCTTTGTACCAATACTTATGTGTTAAAATAAATAAATAAACTTTTTGATAACTTTTTATCATCCAATACTAGCTGAAGCGGAATGAGTATGTGTAACCAATGAGTTTGTTTAACTAACTGCTTACTTATGGGATAATCTAGTGATATTTTAAGTGTTAAGTTTGTTGACAATGTGGGGTTCAATGGAGTATACTAAATAGAAGCAGTTTTGATTCGTTTCCATTAACCAGTTTTACTCTGCAATCAAAATGATAACTTTAATTTCAGTGAAATGTCGTAAATACTACTATATGATGCAATTAATCACAAAATATTAAAAACATTAAGTTAGATTATCACGCTTAAAAGAAAGACATACTTCTTGAATACCAAAGAATTCTCGTAATGAATGTATTCCTTCCGTTAAATAGAATATACATTTGTTGACATTTTCGTCAGAGTTATCCATATCAAATATTAGGAAACTAAACAACCACTTAGTAAATTTATCAAACCATCCATCGGAATCTGATGAAAATCTGTCCATCTTTTTTATTACTTCAGATTGCAAGCTAATAGAATCAATCGAAACAGTTAAATTATCATTATTTATATTATTATCAAAATTTGTTTTTATTGAATATTATGTTATATATATAAAGAATAAGAATCTACTGTGAAAAACAACTGGATAGGGATCAAAGAAGTATCATTATAAGGAATAGATCTCTATCGGAACCTTGGACAGAATTCAAGGAAGGAAGAACAAGAAGATAGTAATTAACAACAGCAGAACAAGAGTACGGAAAGCCAAGGCAAGAGGGAATATGACACAGCTATACGATACGACGAAGAAACTATTAGGGAAATATAGTAAACCAGAGAGACCAATCAAGGACAAAGAAGGCAAGCAAATCACTGAGGTTTAGGAACAACGATCATATGTGTAGAGCATTTCGAAGAACTTTCGTAGACTAAACCTACTGAAACCACCGGATATCGAAGCAACGGAAACAGACTTTCCTATTGATGTTATTCCACTAACGATTGAAGAAATCAGTATGGCAACCAGACAAATCAGGTATGGCAAAGCAGAATGACCTGACATTATATCAACTGATGCACTCAAGTCACACAGAGAACAGCAAACATGCTCCACGTTGTATTCAGGAAGATTTGGAAGGATGAGCAAGTGCCACCGACAGACTAGAAAGAAGGATTTTAATCTCCTAGTTTAAAGGAAGAGAGAGAGTGTATACGCCGACGTCATTGTGATCGATTTTGAGCCATGTCACCAAGAGTCTCCCCAACCAGGCAGTTTGAATCTACCAACATGGCTCAGACCAGAAGTTAGTGACTTCAAGCACTGATGCCACGTTTTGGTTTGGTCACCCCTAACTTTCTTCCAATCATCCCTAACACCGGTTAGCATTGCGCGTCGTGTAATCGGTGTTCAGGCATACGCAGCACGTGGAAAGTAGTGCCTAGGATAGACTTGGTTCGAGAATCCTGGTTAGCGACCTATGCGATACGAGGACTAACAGGTGTATGTAATTGATATATATTTGTAATTTACTTCAACAATAAATGGGACAGCTATGGATTGAAATAATTTTCTATTGCTTATTTTTTATTTTTATTTTAACACATAGATATAGGTACGAGGAGGCACCAAATACATATGCGCCACACAGATCTCATTTGATATGTGTGAGGGCTATGATACTGCCCGGGTGCCCAGACCGAAGCAGGTGATTTTCTTTGGGGGCCACGACCCGAGCTTTCGACCTAAAGGTCTAACCCACAAGGCAGTGGAGCATCGTGAGGAGATGCAGTCCCATGGAAGCCGGTGACCAAGAAATTGGTTCATACGCCATTTGTTCCTTCAGGATTTTGGAGCCCATGTGCACTATTGGTTTGGGATCCGGTTAAAGCGCCGGAAATTCGCTTTTCGTCATCTCATGTTCGTAAACAACACCGCCACGAGAAGGCAGTGAGTGGGACTTCCCTGGCAAAGGCTATATACGCGTGGCCATGTGAGAGCATTTCGAGGGGGAGAGTGGACCAGGGCATTTGGGGACGAATAATAATAATTTTAATGTGAAATGATGTATCCAATGAGAAATCCTAACAAATTAAGGGACATCGCCAATTGAACTTTGAAGTTGCTAAACTTTCAGAGAACAGAACAACTCATGAAGTAGTGGCTGAGGCCACGAAAAAATGTCATGCCAATTGTCACCCCCAAATCCCTGGTACGGCCGAGAGTGGGGAGAGTCAGCTCTCACTATCGAAATGTTCTCACATAGCCACGTGCATACAACCACCAACAGGGAAGCCCTCACACAAATCGTTTGATTTGTGTGGCGTATATATATTTGGTGCCTCCTTGTACCAATGTTTATGTGTTTCAACTAAAAAACCTCCCAGAGGTTTCTGATTGTAGTTGATGATGGAACTCAGCTTAGATATGACATAAATAATCTTTGACTGAAATGAAAGAATGACAAAATTATAAACTTACTTTACTTTTGTAACCATCATACAATTTAAAACCCTTTCAACTGTACTAATTATTACAGGATTCCAGAGGCCACTTTGTTCCCTCTGATATTCAGATACAATTGCAGTGGATAACGTACCGTCTTGTTGATGTTGTTGTTCGGACAAAATTTCTATCAGTGAAAATAGAAACGAATGATCAACGTTACAATGAAAATCAGATACTTATAAGAGTATTGTTTGAGTATTCGTAAGTCATTTTCAAAAGAATCGCTACTTATTTTATAATAAGACATTTCTTACAAAAGCGTCTATCATTTCTCGCTAAACTATTTTTAAGAATAGTTAATTTAATCACCTTTCATTCTCTTTATAATTGAAGAATAGCGATTTCATTGTTTTTAGCACCTTTCCATGTTTCAGTATATCCTCGAATGTTCTTATAAGTCAAATTCTTCAGTCGCCATGTCTTACATCTTATCATTCGGCACTTCATAAACTACAGGTACTATGTTCTACATTAGGGGTTTAAGAATAATCTACCATCGTGATCAAATTAAGCACAAGAAACTCACCAATAATCAAGGGTACACTGTCGTGTTTTTCCTGGACAGACTACTTTCCAGGAAAGTACAACAGTCATCGAGTGGTAGCTAAATAATGATAACGAAGTTTAGACTGACGCAAAATGTAAAACAATGCAGTATTGTGTGATTAATTGTTTTTTAGTTATGTGTATAATTAACAACGTTAGTAGATCTATTATTGATGTATTTATTGAATATACCATGTGTAACCCAACAACTAAATCTTTAAGAACACTAATACAACATTTCACGAACTTTGTCTGTTGTAACGAGTCAGTTGTCCAGAATACTAATACAAATAATATGTTCCGTCTATTTCAAATCAGTATGAATATTCAAAGTAAACTGCACTGTCTACTTGTTTCAAAGACCATGTTGAAACTCAGCCATCCGGGCCGCGACCAACCTCCTGTAGGACTGAGATGTAATCACAATTGATTGATCACTGGGTGACCAATGTCATGCATGTCTAGTCCTTATTATTAGTGCAGATCGAATGCTATCGATCATGTTGCAATGTGGCCACCAGTCTAGGTGACACGACACTGCGAGCACTGTCGTAAAATTAGAAAATAAGCGGACGAAAAGTGAATGTCCGGCGCTTTAACCGGATCCCAAATCAATGGTGCACATGGGCTCCAGTATCCTGATGGAACAAATGGCGTATGAACCAATTTCTTGGTCACCGGCTTCCATGGGACTGCATCTCCTCGCGATGCTCCACTGCTTTGTGGGTTAGACCTTTAAGGTCGAAAGCTCGGGGTGTGCTCTCCTAAGAAAACCACCTGCTTCGGTCTGGGCACCCGGGCAGTATCTCAGCCCACACACAAAAACATGATGAATTGTCTACTTATGGAAAATATTCTTTTCGATCCGATTTACACTGAAATGACTCGCATTATTATTATTATTATTATTATTATTATTATTATTATTATTATTATTTTACCACGTCATTTATTCACCCTCTCTTGTTCCTACTTTATGTATCCGTTTCGACTTAGACAGCAGCTTGCCTATGGTGAAAATTCGGCTCTACCTAAACGTTCTCAAGTCACTGCCTGGTTGAAAATTGTGTTACCACCGAATACGAGTACTGAAACAGTCTTTCTGAAACCACGCGCACCATTCAAACTGGCTGCCTTCAACGTTTGCACACTTATGCAGGTCGGACAACAGATACGGCTAGATATGTCTTTGGAAAGTCTTAATATTGACGTTTGTTGTCTATCCGAGACCCTTATTAAAGACTCTGGTGAAATACTACAAATTCGCTCTCTATCTGTCGCTTCAAAAAGCTTGTTTTACGTACGTTTATCCGGGGACCCTGTGTCATCGTCGTCTTGTCTTGCTGGCGTTGGTGTCGCACTAAGCGCTACAGCTCAGGCAGCACTGATCGATTGGATCCCCGTTAACTGTCGGTTATGCGCTGTTAGATTAGAAAGTTCTATCAAAGTGAGAAGAAATCGGCTTGAGAAACGATGTCTTTTCGTCATCGCCTGTGCCCCGACAGATTGCAGCCCGGATGAAATCAAGAATGAATTCTACAACCAGTTAACTGTTCTTCTCCAGAAAGTGCGTCCGTCAAATATTGTAGTACTAATCGGAAACTTAAATGTTCAGGTCGGGCGTCTAGGCACAGAAGAGAGTCGTTTAGGTGGCCGATGGGGACTTGTTGGTCGCAGGACAGATAACGGTGGCCGTCTACTGCAACTGTCCACAGACCACAACCTGTTTCTGGATAGCACTAATTTTCGGCACAGTCATCGCCGATGTGCCATCTGGCGCCCCCCTTCTGCATCTCAAGCCTGGACTCAGATTGATCACATCGCGATCAGCTACCGCTGGCGTGGTTGTGTACAAGACTGCCGCTCCTTTTGGAGTACCTATCTGGACTCTGATCATGCCCTGGTCTGAGCCGATCTTACCTTACTTTTCAGTGGCCAACGAAATGACCGCCACCAAAGGATTGATGTTAGCAAGTTGGTTGCAACTTCTGTTACCAGTAAGTATCAAACCAAGCTAGCTCCTAGGTTAGCTACCATTCCACCGAAAAGTATAGATGAGCACTGGTTGCAATTTCATGACGCCATGAAAATGGCGGGTACAGTTTGTTGTGGGTTCGCGAAACGTCCCGCTTACAAGCACTGGGTTTCTTCTGGTTCCTTGCAACTCATTCAAGCCCGTCGGTCTACTCCGGGTGACCGTGGTCAAGAAGTTCGTGTATCTGGTTAGCTGCATAAGTGCTGCTCCTGGTGGTGTGAGTGATGAGACCAATGCATGTATAGTGAAAGCCAGAGCGGCTCATGACAATCTGGGTCATCTTTGGCGCCTCCGTGATGTTAGTCTGGCTGTGAAAGGTCGGACCTACAACGCGTCGGTGGAAGCAGTTTTGCTCTATGCTTGTGAAACCTGGCCTCTCCGAGTTGAGGATGTTAGACCACTTTCTGTGTTTGATCATCGTTGTCTCCGGAAGATTGCTCACATCCAGTGGCAACACCATGTTAGTAATGCAGAAGTTCGGCATCGTGTGTTCTGACACAGGGACGATAATGCAATTGGTGTCACCATCTTCAAACACCGACTTCGGTGGCTTGGAAATGTTCTACGAATGTCGTCCCAGAGAATTCCACGTCGTGCATTATTTGCCGACTCCGGGACTGGTTGGAAAAAGCGGAGAAGTGGTCAGTGTATGACATGGTGTCGTGGTATGAAAGAAAGCTGCAAAGGGCTAGCTTCTGTTGGTCCTTCACGACTCCCTGGCTGGGGTCCGAGAGACGGTGTAACACAGTGGCTAGAGACGTTATCAGATATGGCTCAGAATAGAAGCCAGTGGTGATCCTGCTGTAACTTTATTTTACTTTCTTTATAAAAAGTGGCTGTATCCTCTTTAAATGTAAGATTTCTTCTGAGTGTACCTTTTCGTTTCCCCCATTATTACTATTATTACACTACCTTGCACTAATCTGGTCGTTGTTGTTCTCTTTTTTTTATAATTCCCTACGCTCCCTAACTATTTTCCCTACTCTCTTAATTCTCATTGTTTTGTGTGGCGCATATATATTTGGTGCCCCCTTGTACCAATATTTATGTGTTCAAATAAAATAAAATAAAATACATAAAGACCAAAAAATTGTATTTCGTCAGAGTATTCACCATTTTGAACGATGTCATATAACTCAATGAGTGAACCGTTTGGTACGACATCACCTTCCTGTAGATCTATGTGGAAAAGCGTGACAGCATTAAGGTGTTTCCTTCAGACAACCAACATATCATCGATGTTGTCTTTCCATTAGGAGGGATGGGGTTAGAAGATATCGACCCTAAAAATGCACACCTCGCCTTATCCCACGGATATCCTTCTCCCGCGGTAAGGTCTCAACAAGTACAGAGCAAACACAAAAATTACCCACAAAGAGGTTGTGTGTGACCAACCTCAAGCAGTTGTCCCTTGCGCACTGCAGTCACGCTCTCAGACCACCAAGACCACGTTTAATCCGATTTCCTTTTCAGGTACCTCTAGAAGAACCCTCCCACGGTTTGGGCAACCGGGAAATGATAACCACCCTCAAACCTCTGACGGAACTTAAGATCACTATTTCCCTCCATGTTTTCGTTTGAAATCTTTAGGAAAACTAGGTAACTCATTGTGTCACTGAAGAAAAGGACAGTTCAGTGAAGAGAATTTCCCTCCCGACTATATCATACTGTATTTATGGTGATTTTATAACCATATGAGTTTGATGTATTGTGGAATGAAATTAAATCACAAAGTGTCTGGAGATTTCAAGTATTGAAAGACGGTTAAGTAATGACCTAGAAGTTAGAGAAGTATAGAAAGGTGAATATTATTAACGTTGGATGTAAAAAGCGAACATTTGTAGTAAGCCCATTCAACCAGTTTGTTATTTGTCCGCTCACTGTAATTTAGACATTTGATCTACCATGTAAAGTTTTGTGTGAGTCTGATTGAGATCATGTCTGCATAAATAATCAATAATTTATCCACAATTGATTAACACATAAATATACATGAATTTTTAATACTCAGAAAAAACACATACTGGTTTCCCCGTGTGATTGCAATCATTGAGTTCATGTTAGGGATTCACCAGATTAGACAACGTTCTTCCTTCTGCCCCAGGATTGTACTTTGAATAGTCGGTTTGGGTATAACCGCAATAAATAGCCACCGCTGTTCGGTAGTGGATTGGGATGACATAGGACTTACATAAGCTATCATAACACGGTTACATGAGTCGAAATTGATGGTTGGAGACCCTTGATTACATATTTCGAAATCCTTCATTTTGAAACTGTCCATTTATACTTTTAATTTATTCATTTATCGTACGTTAATTTTTTGTTATTTCAAACGTAATGACTTGAATAAATGAAACAAATTTAATTGGTTTCCGAGTATGGTTTTTGACCCGTACTGACATCACTAGGAGAACCACTAGTTGGGATTTTCATTCATATTTGAGATGACTGAGGGGTTTCTACCTGTTAAGTGGGCTTTACATTCAGTCCCTACTCGCTTCTCTTCCATTCTATGCATATTGTTTTATACTACTTATTTATATTCAATAAATAATTGTATTCCCAGCAATTTTTAAACTTATGTTGTAACGCAACTTTGTCGTGTAATATTCGGAAATATTTGCATATACTTATAACGTTTATTGTATTTATCGTTATAATTGCTTTATCTCAATCACCGTAGCAGTTATCCGCAATTTTGTGCATTTTTTTAAACGCAACAGTTTCATATTGTTTGCTCTTGGTTCGGGTTTTGCTTGTTGATAAGCTGTTACCAAGTTTAGATAAAGCTATCATCTGTCTTTTGCACTATGGTATGTTGTAATTATTCTTTATGTTACTGTTACAGGAAGCCCTTTATTATTTCATACAAAAAGACTCATTAAACGCCACAGACACCTCACAAGCTAAGGTTTGTATCTAATTTTTGTGTATTATCCAATAAAGCACCGCAATTTTAGACAAACCGTTGTTTCGCGAATTTCGGTTTTGCGCGTATCTCAATTGGGTAACTTGAACGCTTCGATAGACCTAACAATACCCAAAAACTACACACAGAGCTGTAACTTCGGTCATCAGGTCACGCAGAGAAGAGTAAAACATTGAGTCCGAATACAGCAACTCAGATTTCCAACTTCAATTAGGTCACGGTACAAAGTATTGATTATTCAATTCCATCGGCGGTAAATTCTTATTTACTGATAAAGTTGGAATCTATCAGTTCGGATTTTTCAATTGAAATCTATCAATCCATTATTAAGGTAAACAATGAACAGAACAAGATCACTGCTTGGGTACATTTTTTTCTACTTGAGCATTAGTCGAGGATTTTACTTATTTTTGCGTAATTCTGGATGGCTGCAAAGAATGCTGTGTGTAAACTTGAATGAAAATTGTAGTCTATTATATTTCGGTAAATCTTTACTTCAACCCTAATGAATATTGTTTTAAACAGTCAAAGATAAAAGTAAATAAACCAAAAGAAGAATAAACTTTTATAAACATTTACAACTAACTTTCAGTATTCAGTAGTAGCATTTTAAATCCATCCTGAGAAAACACTTTTGTCACACGATAAACCATATGAGCATTTCGACACACATGTAAATCGATTTTAGTAACTCTTTCCATAAATAATAAGAATAAACCAACATAAAGGCTGTAATGACGGGCAACAAATGTCATCCTAAAAATGAAAAACGAACACTGTAATTTGAATAGATGAAATTCAACCAAGAATATAATTAACTAACTTTTTACTACACTGAACATGACTAACTCATGTTCATATAGTGAAACCTAAGTGTTGGTCAATTTTTTGTGGATTAACCATACCACATATGTAAACATTGTGTAAAGTCTATAACTGAAGCCGAATAGATGCTCGGATGACTTGAAATTTGTTAGGGATATCCTGAAGGATGAACAAAACCAGATAAGTAGTTAAAAGCATACAATGATAATTTACACTTGGATACCGAACGGTACAGATTTGAATTGCAGAGAGAGGATGTCAAGTAACATAACAAAGAAGGCTGATTCGAATATTGGTCCCAATACGTTTGGTAAGTCGATCTTTGCTATCTGACCAACAACCAGAAAAATAAAACTAGTCAGCTGAAATAATTTTCTCTAACTGGACACTTATGCGTTAGTATTTTTACATTTGTTCATTTAACAATGTTAATTCAGTTTTAGATTAAAGTATTCTTGGGTCGCATCTAAAATACGTATTTATTTATATAAACACAAACATTGGTACACGGATGCATCAAACACATATGTGTCACACAGTTATTAATTTGTGTGAGGGCTATGATACTGCCAGGTGCGCAAACTGAAGCACGTGAATCCCATGCGAGGACATACACGGAGCCTTCGACCTAGAGGTCTAATCCACAAGGAAGTAGAGCAACGTTAGGAAATGCAGTCACATGGCAGTCGGTGACCAACAGTAAGTTCATACGCCTTCTGTTTCCTTAAGATCTTGGAGTCCATGTGTACCATTGGTTTGGAGTCAGGGTTTTCCAACTCCCACAGGTGGATCCTTCGTATCCACCAACCTGGTTAAAGCGCCGGACATTCGCTTTTCATCCTCTCAATTTCGTAAACAACACCCCGCCAAAGGAGGCATTGGCTGTAGACGTGTGGCTATGTGAGAGCATTTCCAGATTGAGAGCTGACTCCCCCCACTCTCAGTGCATTTGAGGGCCGCATCTAAAATACAATTTATTGTTATACAAATAAAATATTATTTCTTTGATCAATGATTTTTTGATTTAACTAAACAGTAACTTTAAAAACACGAAATTCAGGGAAGGGATGTCTTTTTACTGAATCTACTATCAACCAGTACAGTCGTGTTATATATGTCTGGACATATGAACAAAGAATAAGCATGATGATATCATAAAAAGGTTATAACACTATAGTACGTAGTGTTAATAGTAACAGCAAGTGATTGTGTGTGAAAATGAAAAAAGCCTTGTGAGATTAACGAGTTAGTAACGGCGTGCAATGTAAATGAATGAAAAGAGATCCCTTCGTTGAACTTTGTGTTTTTAATTTTTAAATGGAAAATCAACCAGTTGAAAACGAATTCCCGACTGAACGAAAAAGGTATGTGCATAATTTTTCCGGTACTGAATTAAATAAATAAAAACCTGGAGTACTAGCATTAGATCTAAAATTCTATGATACACGAAATCGGATACGCAATTTGAAAACTTAAATCGTCAGATATCAGACCTATTCCTGATTAATTAGGGTATATAATTGTAGAACCTGATGAGAAATTATTGAAAAGAATATTCTTCGTTCATGTAATTGTGTTTAAATATAATGGGAATTTTTCAGCAATATCTTTACCGAAAAGTAACGACATACAAACGACTATCGTCGACAGATGGTTAACTAAACACCGATGACGCACAGTACCCATCAAAACGTAAATGGAACACGCCATTCAGAACAATGAACAGCACGAATTTTTAGTAGGTCTCCAAGATGTTAATGACTTTTTAAAAAAGTGAACTGCTCAGGGATCAGAATTTAGTCTAAAAAGACCATTGAAGGACACGATATGTAACACGAAACAAAGTCTTTATGGTAATTGATGGACACAATAGGTTTATTCCCTAAGTTTAACTATTTATACACTGAGATTCCGATGTTTGTTTAGATAGCAGAGTAATTTCGAAAAGTAATGTGATTTTCAGAACTAATCAACCTGACAAGTCTAACATAATTTCCCCATGTACTTAAAAGTGCTACGTTAAGTTGTAATCCAATTCATAAACTAAACAGAACATGTGATAAATGAATGAACATCCAAATCGTAATATGTTACAATCTTACCATTCAGAATAATTCTCACTATCATCAATTTTTAAATTTAAGGGTGCATCCCATGGTATAGATGAAAAGCGAGTATCAGTATGTAGCTTCGGAGATCCTGCGTAACGCCAAGGCTGAATACTAGAGAGCCACGTCTCAAGCGCCACTTCAAAACTTAGGTCAAAAGGCCAATGTTGAAAACAGTATACAATAAACTGTGAAAATCGATTCATAATATTGTGATGTGGTATGGATGATTCTGGTGACACTATCACGCCTTGATTATTGTATAAATATCTGTAGAGGACAAAATATGATCAATTGTGAAACAAAAATACTTTTGAGTCTAGGATAAGTGGAAAATCTACTAGGCTATTTAATGGTACACATCTGACATATTAGAGCTTGAATCCATGATACGAATATACTTTGACAGTGACTAGCGGAATACAAATGGACATACTTTTTATATACAAGCTTTCAGTCACTGTGTATTCATAGTTATAATGATGATAATATATATTCTGGAAGTTTTTTTTAAAGATCTCAGACCATATTACAGGCCTAGTAGAAGTAACAACTAGGCATCTTTCTGCTCAGTAGGTGCTAATAACAGTATTGCTCAAAAACACTTTAGGCGAGGTCTGAAATAGCGACATATATAAGGTCGTTTCATGTAAACCAAATGATATTGATTTACCTTAGTTGCATATACACTTGATTAATATATTTTGGCGGGTGACCTGTGCCTTAAGTTAACAAGTACTATAATAACAGATAACTATGTAGGATTTCTCTTCTCATCTAACTAAAGACCCTTATTTATGCAAGATAATTCATATGATTCGAATGTGAGGGTCAACTGTTGTACTGGTTCTGTTGTTATTCAACTGTTAATTTGTTTTCTTGTACAGACCAGTCGGAATGAATTAAGACATTTAATGTATAAACTACCTTAGTTTGTACAAACCAACAGCATTATTTAAGAAAATTATCACAAATAAGTAAAAATAATTTTAATAATCAACTAGTTTATGACCTGCTTATATCTACTAATTAGACTATCCTTACTTTCGATAATTGAGAAATTTGTTCCATATTATCTGTTGCTGCAATATTTGGAAACAGTTTGAATTTATATTATTGAACAATGCGAAGTAGAAATATTTGAGGAAAGACCTCACCAGAAATAGTTGACATACAGTCGGTTTAGTTGAGAACTTATAAGCCAAAAGAAGATATCAAATAAGAATATTGATTATAATAAAATCTTACAATTCAAAATAATGAAACGGGTATAAGCATGGATAAACAACATACTACAAAAGTGGTATTGAAATTAACTGATCCAAATTACAAGCATTTTAAACTAATATTAATCTGAAATGAACTTGTGAAATACAAAGGGAGATTGATCAGCCTTGCTTTTCTCTTATAAAAAGTTATTGGGGGTGAGGAAACTTGATGAATAAAGCGGAATAGCTAAATGAAAAAAACAGTGGAATTTATTTAGTTGAAGTGTCCTAAAACAAGCTGGAAAATTGCTTTATGTACTGAGGAATTTAAATAAATCTACTTTTTTTAACAGCACTATCCATTAGTCACGAGTGGACTCCATCATCAATTTCTCAAGATGCTGAGATACATCAATCTTCAAAATATTATGAGCACAAAACAGAAAGCGATAGCTAAGAAAACTTCGCAGATAAAAATCCAGAGCATTTAAAACAGAAAAGCATTAGGTAGTTATTTGATCCTAATCCCAGATTCTTTAACTGTACACATGTTTAGTCCGACTGAACAAATCGTCCTCGGATATTTAAGGGAGCATGACACCTTAATAAAAATGATTCTTAAATTGTTAAAAGCGTGGAAGAATTGTTTCATCGAATGTTTCTCCTCGTACCGACGCGAAATACAAGTAATTGACTAACGTGTCATTTGTTTGCTAACACAAATAATGAAATACAAACTAACTACGATAAAACTATTCTGTAGACGATCCATTAGGAATTAGAATAACATCCGTGAAATTTGACATCCGATGGCGAAATTAACGCGTGATTATTCTCGATGACCTGAAGAGCGACCGATTTAAATGATTTCTGCAAAAAAACTCATTCAGATAGTTATGATACTAATGTAATGCAGCTGTGCTTTATATAACATGTAAAACTAGTTTACAGTTTAGTTACTCGATGTGGCGTCTCAGTGGACCGTCTCTCGAGCGCTTTATTGGAAACAAATACAACTGAGTAACAAATATTCGCTAACCCAGTTTCAAGACACACGACACATTACATGTGGATGGAATAAACCTCAAGCGAAATGATCAAAATAAGAGTGTCTTATACACTAATTCACTGAATATCTTGCAATCAGTAGTTGTTAAAGCTGAAGTTGAAGCTCTAAATTAACATCTGATGTTCACCTATCAAAACTGATTAGAACCAAACCATTCGCAGTCACTTATTTATATTTCTTTATTGGAACATACACATTTGTACAGAAGGGCATCAAATACATATGTGTCACACAGTTATTAATTTGTGTGAGGGCTATGATACTGCCAGGTGCGCAAACTGAAGACGTGATTCCCATATGAGGACATACACAGAGCCTTCGACCTAGAGGTCTAATCCACAAGGAAGTAGAGCAACGTTAGGAAATGCAGTCACATGGCAGTCGGTGACCAACAGTAAGTTCATACACCTTCTGTTTCCTTAAGATCTTGGAGTCCATGTGTACCATTGGTTTGGAGTCAGGGTTTTCCAACTCCTACAGGTGGATCCTTCGTATCCACCAACCTGGTTAAAGCGCCGGACATTCGCTTTTCATCCTCTCAATTTCGTAAACAACACCCCGCCAAAGGAGGCATTGGCTGTAGACGTGTGGCTATGTGAGAGCATTTCGAGATTGAGAGCTGACTCCCCCCACTCTCAGCCTTATCAGGCAGTCACGCTCTTATGGTATTAAGGGGTTTTGAAATAATTGACACAAAAAGCTAAATACCAAGAATTAACTCAGAATGAGGGATCAAGTTTGCGTCTCAAGCAAGGTTGTTCATAATGCAAACATTTTTAAAATCATATTAGTCCAAAAACCTAGTGCATATCTACGATAGGATGATGAAGCAAATATCTAGGGATGATTACAAGATATAGGAGACCGAACTGAGAAAACATGCTTGCCAAGAGACATATATTTAAAAGCAATACTTACGACGACACCATGCTGCAAACATAACTCATTTTAAAAGCTTAAAAACCCGTGTCGTTCAAAAATCAAATAAAAAGTTTGTACTTGAAGCCACTAGTTATCGATAACATTGGACTTTATTATTTTAAAATTGAAAATATCTAGTTTGTATTGTTGTAGCTGTACAGATAACATCATTGAAAAATGGATCACTGATGTACAGTATTAATGTTGAAATAGGATAATTTATCTATCAACACTTGGGATTACAAGCATTGAAACAATTCCATGACAGCGTATTACGCTGAAATCTTGGCCTCTGGAGATGTGGAGTTATATACTTTATGTATAATACTTGATGAGTGTTTGTCGAATAGGGACTAAGAACAACAACTTGACTGTTTAGAAGCACTTGTGAGTTAATGACGATCCAGTAACTAGTTTCCATTTCTTATAAATAGCATTGCGAGTTATCGCACTTCTGTTGTTTTGTAATTAGAAAACATGGTGACTAATAGAATACCACTAAAAAATTATACATAATTAATGAATTTAGCACCGCCTCATGTCATATTCTTCTAGATATTTACATACAGACTGACAAGGATTTAAGGATTACTCAAAATCTTACAGATTTACGACAGTGAAATCCAGCTCACAATTTATTGAATATTCCATATCCAGAAACCTGTCTATGGCCTGGTCAGAGTTAGTAACTCTAACACATACGAATCTAAAGGTTTCCATCCATAACACAAAACAAGCACTGTGGTCTCCAAAGGCAATTACGTACAAAGCTATTTTGTTATTTCAATGCATGGAAGGGGAATTATCTTCATAAAAATGCTGATAGAGCTATAAGATTTCTGTTCAAATGAGGACTGTCAGTGCAAAAATGTGAAACTATTTGGAGGCAACACTCGTCAAAAACTACAACTTGATTACTTACAAATTTATTTTAATGATAGTAGACTGAGGAATGTGATGATTGACAACAAGCCTGTGAAAATTGGAGTCTTGTGATGTAATAGTCTTGTTAAATCGACACAACTGTACACTAATTTCTGTATGCAAGATCAAAGTGCTAACTTAATTTCATCGGCGAGCACTCGCCCAGTTGCGCGGTTACTTGGAATCCCACATTAGGATCCTTATAATATGCCTCTAACTTTCTAATTATCTGCCAACCCTATTTTATCATTCGATTGATCATCAGGTTAACTGAGGGATACTCTAGGCACTGAGCTCATTTTGGTAAAAAACAGACTGGACCCATCTGATAAAATCCAAGCCATTTTTACACATTTGTCGGATGTCAAAACATGAGTGTTATTTCTTTTCTAATATGACTGCTGGTCCTTGTGCCAGTGTCAAATGCATTCAATGAAAAGGTCAATCCAACTCAGTTTTTTTCGTTCAATCCTATTACAATATGGGACCGTTTATTACTACTAAAGATGTTAGTTAATTTAGTTGCCTAAATATCCACTCAGGAACACTGCTATTTCATTTCTTATTTCATACACTAGTCATGGGTCGAGTTAAAGTGAGAGGACTTAACAAGCCTATACTTCATAAAGTCATGAACTGAAAGATTATCAAAAGCATCAAATAAACCTCTATTTTACTTAAGACATATGATAATAACAAACCTCAGCATGATTCAATGGGGGAGGTGACGGAATCACAGCAGATGGATTTTTAGGTAAATCGGCAATGTCATTTGAATAATCAGTCGTTCTCCATGATAGAAGAAATTCGCAAACGGCCTATGGTCGAAAATTATTTATTGCACATTTTACTTGTAATACTGCCTCTGTTTGCCAAAATAAACGGAAGTCCGGAAAGAAAGTATCCGTAGATCCATTCATATACTCCCCAACAAACTCATTAGAATAATTCCTGAGAATTTTGCAAGAAATAACTACTTACTTCTGGTATCCAGGTATCTGAAAACCAGCTCTTGAAATGTGAAATTTAGAAGCCATTGCATTTACTGTGGTTGGATCAGTATATAAGTAAAAGCCTAAGTAATCATCAAATAAGGTACGGTATAAACTGTTCTCGAAATCACATAATGCAAGTTCCTGCAGAAGTTAATTGGCTAAATGTATATTCACCTGCTTCCATTTAGGGTACGATGCATAACACATGAAAGCGAACATATAGTAGGTAAATGCATCTGAAAAGTCAACTTTCAGCTGAAAAACTCACTTAACGACAAATGCGTTCGCGGTTGTTTGCAACCACCCAACCAAACAGAGTTTTGCGAATCTGTCTAAAGCAGAATATAGACAGAAATAAATGCTTACTGATAAAAGCCAAAGTGGGAAATCATGATAGATTGATGGAAATTCAAGGGTTAATCTACTGGACAAAACTTCCAAAAACCTCCCGTTGGGCGAAAGAAACTCTCGAATGGAACCAAACAAATATGGCTCATCAGCTTCGTTAACAGCATGTAAAGCCCAGCCTTCTGTACCACATGAATAACCGAATATATTGTCGACAACCAGAACAACCGAGTTGTGGAGCTCCTAAGAAATATAGATACACATTTATGGCAAACCTGTAAGTTTCCACGAGCAAAAATATTACTAAGTTCTTTCACCCTGTCGATAAGTGATAGAGATAAACAGGCATCAACCGGCATCTCTGAAAAATGATAGGTTTTTGAAGTCCAGGAAAAGTTAATTGCTTTTAATTAATTGCTTACTGTGTGCGAGTCTCTTTAATTCGACTATCAGTACGAAATTCAGAACTACAGTCGTACCTGACTACCATGAACTAAACCAAGTATTACAAAGGTGTGGCAATGCTTCAAGGGGGCAACGCTTCAGTGGTATCGTCCACTGTTAAGGGGTTGCGAGCACTTGAAGGTCAAACTGTCGCAAAATGATTGGTGCATCACATCGACAATTCGTGAACTTTTTCAGAGGCGGTCAAATCAAGACATTTTTAGATTTGAATTGAGTTTAGCCACACCATGTCTTTTGGTCAGGAATAGTCTGTCGACTTTCGGGTCTTGTTTTAATACGTCAAACAGACACGAGACAATGAATTGTCGTTTCTAAATTACTTTTTCAAAATTCGAACGCCATGCAGGTGAGTCTGCATGCTAAGAACGTTCTTAGCACTATCCAAAACTTCGATTACTGTAGTTCTTCATTCTCACTTAAGTAAGTTGTCTCTTTCAGGAAAATAATTTACAGCTTGATAAGATTGCTAAAAGAAGGGCTCAGGCCGCCAGAAACTTGAGGTTGCTGGTCTGTCCCAGATCAACTTATTACAGAAGTTTGCGGAAGTTGAGAGATGAATTCATAAGAAATTATTAGTTAAGCAACAATGACGAAGATGACAACAATTCAGTTGTCGTCACAGGAGTAGGTACAACGGTAGCTTGGGTACTTATGGACGTATACGTCCATACTGCGTTTATAAACGCAGTTCGTCAGAGTCAGATGCTTGCGTTTAGGATGTAGATGATGATAGTGATCATCATTCTTCCGGAGAGCATACAACTTCTAACTCACACCCACAACCCAGACAAAGAAGACGACGTCAGTCATCTACGTATGCTTTACTTCAAAAATTTATTTATTCTTCAGGTCAAAATATTTCCATTGTCAATCTGGATTCTGGGTCCGTACAGTAAATGGTGAGCTGAAAGTCGCCTCTATTAAGACCGCGCACAACCATCCTTGCACAGAAGGATATATTTCTGTCGATCCTTCAAGACGACAATTGACGTCAAGTGAACGCTTATATTTAAGAACGTTTCTATTGAGTAATACGCCAACTCGTAGTTTACGGCATCTGGTTTATTGGAAGTTCCATAAACAACGTAGGGCCAGTGAAATTCCACTGAGCCCTAGTCGTTGAATGTCGAACAAAACCATCAATCCTCGTCAACGTCAAGGACATCCAACGCGCATCAGTTAATCGTACGCCATGGACTGGCCCATGCGGCAGTGGTGTTACTTTCGCTTGTATCTACTTTAACTAATATATTTCTGTAATAACGTCCTCTGTGTTGTACAGTCTTCAAAGCATCTATAGTACCTTGGTACGTCGATGGGGTAATCTATGTAAGGTGCAGACCGCGAAGTGTGACTTCGACGTTAGCAAGTTTGTCACACCACTCACGTCTAACTCGAGTAAGCCTCCAATCATTTCGACATAGATCATCCACGCTGGTGGTCTACAACAACTTACCAAGAACGATATCGCCAAAATGCGTTCACAGTTGTACCCAGGTTATTGAACTGACATTGTAATTAATTGGGTTTAGACACTAAATACAATAATGACACTTTACAGCGCGTTCAAGCAAACACTAAAGTTAAAGTGTTCAATGAACATGAGAATATATCTGATTTGCTTCAGTCGCAGGGAGCAAATAGTTGTTTACCACGCGTTCCCAGAGGTAATATGTATTGACTCGACTTATCAGATCAACAAAGTTGGGTAAGCAACGGGTAGTAATAAATTTATCTTAAAGTTTTCCATTGTTCCAACTAGTCTCGGGCAAGGGCACACTGTTATGTATGCTTTTTGCAGGCAATGACTCCGCGAAAATGTCGTAAGACTATTGGAATGCTTTAAAGACATAATGTGCGGTACTCAACATAAACGCATTTTCGTTATGGGTTTGGCAGCGACTGAAATTTCAGCAGTGCAGTCTAATTCTTGAGGTAAGAATTATAGTTAAATGCGTCACCAATTCCGGGTTCCAATGTCATTTCGAACTCTTTTAAATGAGTTCACATCTTTCGCAGCCAAAATTATAAACGTGTTGGTACAATGAGACACGAATTTATGGCAGGAGAATACGACAAGTGTATGATGTTGATACTTCACGTGTACGATGTGCTTGTGAGCGTTTAAATGACTATATGCTGCCCTGTGGTCATATATTGTATGCACATTCTAAAGATTTAATTCGTAGAGGTACGTGTATGTTCCTTTGTCTCTATAAATATTACGGACTTGCGACTTTAAAAAACGCCATCAATGTCCAATATCATCAACACAAGCTCGAATGAGCCAACTAATTTCTTTTCGCTCGATTATTGTCATTTTGGAGTCTAGTTATGACCAATGTGTGGTATTCTAACCAATCGACTGCATTTGAAAAGATATGCATGATAAGCTTATTTGGTAAATAATTTTTAATGTTATTAGTATTTATTCTGTCAATTTTTCACTGCATGTACACTTATCATTAAATGGTTGTACGTGATGTTTAAGGGTATGACCTTGAAAACGCTTCCGTCGTGTTATACTCACAGTATGACACACGTTGTTACCTACTAACAAATACACTGCTACGCAAATACCTCTTGTTCTTCATTGCTCGTGATTGCGTCAACTGAACTCTAAATCAACTACCGCCTACATTTATAGACTATAACCAAATTATATCATATTCTACTTTTGGTTATATCACTTGAAGGAGATCAATCTTTCTGGAATCTTCAGTCATCTATAATTGTGGGTTTTGGTACCAAACTCAACCGGAGCACGCATAAACCTGCTAAATTAAGTAACGTCTTTAATTCTTGTTGTGTTTACAACGTTTAATTGATATATATTAGCACTACTGTTTGTACTTAATAACTCTGTTATCTTTTTTGAGTTCATATATTATTTAATACACCACACACTAATTCAATCCAGTTTGTTAATTATTTGTGGATTTGTATTCCTTATGGTTGAGTGAGTGATTTTATCTCAAAACATCAGGGTTTTTGGATACCAACAGATAACAAATTATCAGGTAAGAGGCCGGTTGGTAGTGATGTAGAAATAATAAATTGATAATCAGAGCGCTAAGAGATGGATTTTTTGAGAATAAGTAAATAATTTTTTGATTGATAATGTATAAGAAGATGGAATTGAAACAATAAGAAGGAAACGGAGAAGATAATAAGAGAGATCAAAAGTAGCTATGTGAGAACGAATCCAGATGTTAGAGTCCGTCTTCTTATGCTTTGTGTTTTAGACCTATTATCCGCTTGGTCACCTGTCTCTTTTGAGGAGCTGGGACGCACCAACCTTTTCGACATTCTAGGTGCCTCCGCAGGTACGTTTTGAACAGTATTAAGAATAGTTCGGGGTGTATTGCGTCAAGCTGCGTTTGCGTAAATTTGGTAGTTGAGCTTGCCTTGACTACATTCCTTGGAACATTTGAAATGAAGATGCCACAAGTGCTCGTAGTTTGACAATGACTTAACCTGCATCACCTTCTATAATCGAAACATTCCCACTCAGTTAAATCAAAAGTCAGAAATGAAGAGGTTCAAAGATATGTTTGATAGGCATAGGGATTTATTTACCACTATAGATCACTCACCCCCTTGTAGGGTAGAGATAACCCTAAGTGGCCAGCCAAAAGTTTAAAACCAACGCGTTCGTCTCTAGGAAACGCTGGACTAGATATATGATCAAATATTTTAATTGCATATTCTATCGTACAATAAGCGGTAAATGTTAAATGTTTTCACATAACCTTCACTCAGTGGTCTAGTGCAGGGTCCTGAACACCATTTTCTAATCACAGCTCTTTGATGTCCGAAAACACACTCAACTCTCTGCATCGACATGCCTCTATAAACTCAGATCTTGTGAATCGTCAGTCAGTGATTGGCTATCTAATCCAAAATTTATGGCAATCCCTAATATCTGTAATCTCTAAAACTAAAAAGCTTGCTTTCTAGTGCCTTCCATCCTTTAATAAAAGTGTCTTTTGGATTTAGTGGCCAAACGTATAAATTCTAAATGCAACTATCCATAGTTAACGCTATAGGCGAACGTCGTTTTTCATTTATCATCTATCAAATTCGATCCTATTTATTGCTATTAAACAAGTGTTTAATCTCTTAACCGATTACGATCAAAAATGACATATGTACTGCTTCGCGTTTATATCCCTGGTTTCTGTACATAGTGGCCCATAAACATTGGAAACCACACAACACGACTTTTGTTCCGTGGTGAATTATTGTGACAGGACACTTTATGGATCCAGCGAAATCGGTGACAAATATCGCCGCTCCAGTTGTGCCTGACATCAGGACTTTAAATGTCCTCAGTGCTCATTTTGAATCTGATTTTCTTTTAAATGTGAACCGAGTAAGCATGAACGGACATCCATCAACACTTCTGTTTGTTAAAACAACTCGTGTTTGAGCAAATTATGTTGGCCAATTAACTTTACTTAATCCATTTTGTGTTTTATTAAAAGTTGAATCTGTGTGAAACATTACATGAAATTTTTCACACCCAAACCTATTAGAATATACTCAACCACACTCAGAACATTTGCTGACATCACCATTTTTATATTCATATAGCATTTTTTTACTTTTGTTTTTACACATGGTTATATTATTTTTGTACTCTCGAACTTCCCGCCTATTTGTAGACTTTAGCCGTATTATGACGGAACTGACACCTTGATCGTTAGAGATCACCTTAGTTGCACTTCTTTGAACCTTCTTTAACAGCCTACTGTCTCTTTATGAGAAGGAGCTGGCTATCTGAGCGTGACAGTCGAGTTTAGAATGAAGAAACACTGTATGCAATGTCAAAATAGTTTTGGGATCGATACGAATAAACAATCTATTTACTGACTTGTGGTTTCTAATACTCTTGGAAGCTGTGACATAGCAGTGTGCAAACCTTCCCAAGTCTTTGCTAACGATTACTTGTATGAAGCTGTGTGTTTGAACAACATTCAGCTCAGTATTATCCACTATTTACTTATGTGTAACTCAACGACGAGTATGCAAAATTGTGCACTTAGAAGCATTTATCTGCTTCTGTCAAATCCTAGTCCAGGCAGTTGATCTCTGCAGATCATTTAAAGTCTCTAGACCAAAATTCTTTATAGACTTGACTTTAGAACGGTTGCTTCTCTTTAGCCAACAAATCGTTGTTGACAAGAATGTGAAAAGCAATAAACAGGACAGGATTGTCACTCCTACCAGGAGAAGAAATATAATCGCCGGCCCCGGGAAAATGAAGACATTTTTGTCAACATGTTTCAATGAGGGAGATCAATCTATAAACAAACATCTTCGTTATCACAACGTATTCGACCGTCCAATTGAGGAACCATCTATATGCAGAAATTTTCATTACATTTCTAACGGTATTGATGAACATTGTTTTCAGTCACTGACCTCCGTCATAACTGACAAGTAATTAAAAAAAAGGACATACATTTTCCAAGTTTTCAGGGTACTTATTAAACATGAGTCTTCCTTTGAATTGTTCACCATACGCCGTGGAAAATGGAAGATGTTTGTGCAACTTCGCAGATTGATTAAAGTTAAAGTTCAACACTGACGGATGCCAGGTCAATGGTCCAAAGGTTGAGCTTACCCACGAGATCGAAGTTTATGGGTTTGAGAATCGTGTGAGTGATATTCGGTGCGCACTGCTAAGAAGTCCCATACCAGGACGAAATGGGTTTCAGTGTTTCTAGGTTTTCAACGGTGGTATAGTGCCGAACGATACATGATTTACTAAACTTCAACGACCTTCACATTCCTTTACTTTGATGCGATGTTTATTACTTCATTATTGATTGGAAAAATTTGACTTTGCTTTTCGTGATAAAGGTCGTTTAGAGCTTAAACGGAATAAACCAGTTAAGTGTCTAAAAATACGCCAGTGTGAACTAATTTAAGAGTGAGATTATAACTTATGCTGTTTTTAGGTCACTTAAAAGTGAATTTTCAGATTTAAAAAATTATAAGTCTTAGAACAGAAAACAGTTATCGCCATAAAGTATGTGCCAGTGTTCAAAATGCACGTAAACTAAAAATAACAAAGTTTTGATATAAAGTCGTAAATTATCAATCACAAGATTCCCATAATATGTTACGCGCGCGCGGAAACGTATAAAGCCTTTTTTCTACCGTGTGAATTTTTAGTGAATCCGTTTCACTACATAAAAAAAGTGGGCCACAGGACTTCATTTGATTTAAGCACAACATTATATTTAGTCCTCTAGTATTTCATTAACTATCCTACGATACCGTCTTCAACATTTTAACAATGGGTAAAAATATTTACGCACAGAGTTTTAATGATTTGTCAAATTACAGGATCATATTTGTTTGGACGCATAAATCATTTAGACTAATTGCGTTATAGTTACTTAGATTTGAAGGTCAGAATTAAACAACGGGTAATATGACTTGGTCGTTATGGAGCTTTCAAAGGAATAGGGAGCGATTCAAACATTTGTTAGATAGGTTAATAGGAAACACCGTCTCAAAGTATTTCATTTCGACCTCATTTATATCATTTAGCGGCCAGTGCATAGTTGTCCCAACGTGTTTTCACGAGGTAGATATTGTACAACTTATATGAATTTTTAAAGCATGCATTGAGAAGGTTACTGCTAGAAGGTTTAAGCCACAGATGTTTTTCCATAGTAAGATTCGACGTATGTAATGCAGTCCACGTCGAAGAAAAGTAAGTATAATTCAAGTTTTTATTTTCCAGTCAGTTCACAGTGTTTTTTAAGGATACGTCGGGGCGAATCATAATGCTTCCCAAGCTGTACGGAATTTGATAAAATAATTTTCAGATTGCCTAATTTTTGTAAGGATAGTGAGGTTGTGAAATTGAGAGAATCACCCTCAGGCGTTTGTCACCAGTACAATAACAAACGCGACTCAACAAACTTCACCATGATTTTTTTAAAAAGCATAGATCAGGAAAACAGATACTACCACAGTTACCTTGAAAATGTTATTTTACAGGTAAGACTGGGTTTTTAAGTTTATTGCCACAAAGTAAGTTATATAACGAGATGTGAACGTTAGTAAATTGTTCGACGAGACTATACATTATAAATTATAGTCTCGCTGTTAAAAACCAACCATCAGTATACATTCGATTCTCAAACTAGATTTCAGGACGTTTTGTCCACAAATGTTTCAAAAAGCATTACCCACCTGTAAGTGGATGCATATACATGAGACAGGAGAGACTCAAATTAAAGATGAACATGTTAGTATTATTGACCTACAAGAATAGGATTTGCAGCCACAGTGCATCCCGATAGCTGAAGCAATAAAAGGTAAAGATGTTAAATAAGACAATTAGTTGTGTGGTATTCGTATGAACTAATAATTCCTTTGTACATGATGACTGCTTGATTTCGTGACCATCTAGTACTTATTGGTTAAATCGCGTTATTTCTGGGATTCCTAGTTTGTACTATAATTCAAAAATTCCTGATTATCACATTGACGTCGCTATGGAGCCTGTGATGGAAGAGTTAAGCAAACATCCAGATTTTGATGCTTTTGAGGATTACATTAAAAGGTTCGAAATCTGGGCTATGACCAAGAGGGATGTTGAGAATGTTAACATTGTGTCACATTTCTTCACATTCATCGGAAAAGAAACATACAGTTCACTAAAAACTCTGGCTTTACCAGAAAACCCTATTTAGCTTCCATGTGCAACTCCCAAGGAACTAATGCTAGACTATGTAAGGTATACAAATTTCAAATTCAGTAAAGAAGGAAAATTCCGCAAAATGATTCATCAGGATGTCGAAAATTCCACTACATTATTACGTTATCCCAATGCAATGCGTACTCAAGGTTATGCAGACAGTTCATTGAGTTGTGGTGCAGCTCGCGAAGATGGGCACAAGTTTGATCAATGTTTGTCCTATGGCAGGTTTCACTCATTTAATCCATGTGAATTTCATAATTCTAAATGCTTTAAATGTGATGAGATTGGACACATTCAGTCAGTTTGCAATACTGCGGTTCATTTTCTTTCAACTAAAGTTAAAATTTGCAATTGTGATTTTATTAAGTTAGGTGTTTCTACTGATCATTTATCTTTATCCAAGACTTTGAAAAGCGGTCTAGAGTCACATAGCGGTCCAGAGTTAAATGAAACTCAGAATCACTGTGAGACAAAAAATTTTAATCAATCAACTTCTTATCAGATTTCTCATGTTATTGTGCCAGATATGGTTTATCCTAATAATTCACATATTTCTGATAAAATTTCTTATAAATCTAAAGAAAATATGTTGAGTGAATCAAATCATGGTTGAAACCTAATGAAGTTTTGATATATGCTGATTTTTCTAATGATTCATTATTCTATGATAAAATTCTTAGTACATTTGAGGAAAATATTTCAGAAGAATCAAATTCTGATGTCATATCAAACTTCATTTGTCCTCACAGTGGGTTTATATCTAGTGATATCCCTAATGAATGCGGCAAATATGTTTCAAACAAGTTGAATTCTAGTCACATTCCTGATGTTATTATGCCAGATGTTGGATATTCTTGCAACCAATATATGTTGAGTAGAATCCTTAGTTGGTGTTATGATGAATAAGACGAAATAGCAAGTTTTCTTGAAATAGTCAGAGAACCAGTTTCCCCAGATATGAAGTTTGCACAGACAGAAAATCCGAATCGAGTTCAAGATTATCTTAATGAGTATGATACAGATGCATGTTTTCCATTTGATTGTTTTTCAAGTGAATCAAGTCTAGATGAATCATATGTGTTAATTACACATATCAAGGCATATTTATCTGTGTATTCTAATATGAAGAGCAAAAGGAATATTTATCATATTTTTTAAGCAAGCCTAATTCACATGATGGGATGCCTCAAATTATATGTCAGTGTTTATCCTCAAATACTCATACATGATAATCGAAGTATGAAGTATGAGAGGTAATATAAGTTGGGAACATAAGATTGGTCATGACATTGAGACATAAGGACCTTACATTATTTCGTGGGTGTGGTCAGTGTTAAAAAGTCTATGATTCGAATTCTAGATATCCATGGTTTCACTACACAACTGAGATAGTGATTGTATACAATTTCAGGACCCAGTTCATACAGAGTCTACATCTAATGCACTGTCGGACAGATACGATGAACCTAAGGAGGGGAGGTACGACGGATTTCAGAACTTTGGATTCTCATTTAAACTGTGGCGGATGTGGTGTTTGTGTGAACTAATAATTCCTTTGTTCATGATGACTGCTTGATTTCTAATTCCAAATACAATAAGTTTCTTCGTGCTTATCTAGTACTTTCTGGCTAAATTGCGTCATTTCTGAGATTCCTAGTTTGTACTATAATTCAAATACTCTTAATTATCATAAGTTGTTTTAGAATAGCACCCCGTATTCAATATAATTAGTCAGACATAGTATTTCCCTAGCTAGAAATGACAGAGTTACACAACCTTATATATAAATATTGTGAAACCCGTTTACAGAACAAAAGATTAGGTGAAGATAGTGTTCAACAATTTTTCATTTTGTGTCTTGAATTACAATTTAAGATGTGTCCTTTAAACTTCAAACATATATGGCGTCTCACTGATATTTTTAAAACATTACAATTGTTTTTAGGGGTGAAAGAAATGAATGAATAGGAATTTTATTTTTAGAACATTTGCTCATCCAGCCTTTTAGATGCACCACTAATTTAGTAGACTGCTTCATAAATTTACTCTTAGCAGAGTTTAGCTATTCCTTCCCTTTCATTGGACGTCTTAAACAGTTAATATACTAATAAGATACTAGAATAGATATTCAAGAGAAAAAATGTAACGTGAGACAAATAGTCATCCAGTTTTTAAATACTTGACGCTGAAAATTCGTAGTTGATTTTGAAATCGATCATTAATTGTTGTCGAATCTTTTCCTATACCTTATGTCTATATATGTCCCGTTTATTCACAAATTTTAGAACAATAGTCGTTGACTAAATGTCTAAGTGCCGCTTGCTAAAATGACCAGATAGGTGCCTTTTTATAACCACAGCTAACATCCCGTGGTAAGGTGGGTAGTGATTTAGTTTGTAAGTGCTTTGTAAGAAGTGCTTTAACTGCATTAGTTAATGTAGGCTCATTAGGCTATCGATTAATTTAATTTTTTGGTCAACAACCCTACATTGGCACTCAAGTGACAGTGCATATATTTGGTTACATGTGATGAAAGCTTGACAAATAATTGCAATATGAAAATTGTACTTTTGGCGTTATCCTCGAATAAAAATTTAACCACTTTCGAATAAGGGTGTAAAACTCCTCACATGTCGTAGAAATAAAGAGCCGATAAACGTCATTTAATTTTTTATTGATAATTTAATTTTGTCGTATCTTTTTACCTGAAATATGTGTTAACAAGTAGTCAGTCAGGTGTAAGTTTTATACGAATACTTTAAATATGATTTATGTAAATTTACGAGTGACACTATTTATAAAGTAGAAAAGTTTAGGTAAACAAATACTTAATCATATACACTGTTACACTAACATACATTTTCAGTGTCCTGGAGAAAATCTTCATGCTATGATTGATAACAGTTGTCCAAAACGAATTACATCAGAGGCCTATAATTTAGTGAACAGTCATATACGAGCAATCAGAAGTTCTAGGATTACATGAATGACAATATAAAGGTGTTGGGGACGATAGACCCTAAAAAACTCATAGTTTGTAATTTTATCCTGTGAACCTTGTATGCAGATGTATGCGTGGGCATTTCTTACCACCCACGCACATAGTCGATTGACGAACTTATCGATTAAATGTTTGGAAGCTCCATGGCAATATCGATATATATATATATATATATATATATATATATATATATATATATACGTTTTAAATTGTGTTTGTTGTGTTCGCTCGTTTTCTGGCCGTTGCAGAATATACTTCGTATTCTAAGCTTAAACTTCTCCTTCTAGATAGCGTGGCTGGGACGCATCAATAGCTAGCTTACTGGTCTTTGATCACCAAGTCTTGTTCTCGTTCGCAGATTAAGTGAACTCGTGATAGCTTCAAAACCTAGCAAAAGGCAATGGGGATTTTTAAAGGTTACTGAGCATCGCTTAACAAGTTAAGTACTTTACTATCTGAGTAGAGGATATTCGTAGGTTACTAGTATTTGATCATAGGTGTCTTCGAAACATTGTTCGTATATCCTGGGACCACCGAGTAAGTAATGCAGTTGTTAGGAAACGGGTACTAAGTAAGGATGGCAAATCAATTGATGAAGTAGTGAAACTTAATCAGTTGAGATGGCTGGGACATGTGTTGCGCATGCTCGACCACCGACTGCCTCGACGTGCGATGTTTTCTGGTGTATGAGTAGGTTGTAAGAAAGCTAGGGGCGGCCAGACCAAAACATGGCACAAATCCATGAAGTCACTGACAAGTGGACTGAGCCATGTTGGTAGATGTAGACTAACTGGTTGGGGACCACGAGATGATAGCAAACGATGGTTAGAGACCTTGAATGACATGGCTCAAAATCGTTTGCAATGGCGCAGGTGCATCCATCCTCTGTGTACCCTCAAACTCTAATCTTCTGAATTTTTCATGTCCTTTATTTCTTTCCAAATATGTTCCACTAGACTATACTCCTTAAATAACATCATCAAACCCTAGTGTTCCCTATCACTACCTCTACCACTACGGGATTTGAATCGATAACTGAATCTCCGTGACAATGTGGTATGGCAACTCGAACTGATGTACGTACGTACGAAGTTCCACGTTGTTACTAACTGACTGACTGACTATCTGATCCGTAACCAATAGATATGGTAAAAGGTTTATGACTTGCCATATTAGTCACATTTATTCTTGATGACTGGGAATATATAGATACAAATATTCTCGAATATACACTTATGTACTTGAATTAACTAGCATGCACAGTAGTATTAAACAATTCAAGTGTAATAGAACTGATTGGAAATTATTGAACTGAAATTGGAATAACACAAAAATTAAACCTCGTAGTTGATTTGAATTTATGCTGACACTGACGCTTAGAATCTCCAGCAATTGTATTACAATAGAAATTCCACCAGCAATGGGATAACCATCAATTTTATTCTAGTGAAATAAATCAAGGACTGTATTAGACTGGTTTAATCTGCATTTTAGTGAAATAGATCCTAATTGTTCAGAGTGCCAATTTTTCAGTAACGTAAGTACTCACACATCAATATGATTAATAAACAAATAGATAGATAAACGGTCAGTCATGAAAAAGAATATCGCAAAGATCCACATATAAATTATTTGAATTAATTAGACAACTGAATACAAGTTAACCAAGGGGATTGAATTAATGCATCTGACAGTTATATGCTTGATCAGATATTGTATTCCAAAATGAATATGCATTTATGTTCATTTAACATGTCTGTGCTTAATACCATAAAACTATATGATATATAAGTTTGGGGGGAGGGGTACAATAGAACTATAAAAGTAGTACTAATAAAACAAGTCTAGTTAGAACATGATGAGAAACGAAAATGGGAAGAGATTTGCAAATCTATGTGCATTCAACACATTGGTTATCGGCACAATATTCTCACACAAACGCTACAGAGATCTCACCGGACCACAACACAGAGAACCAGTTAGATCGTATTTGTACCAATAAAAAATTCCGAAGGATGATAAACGATGTGAGAACCAGGAGAGGAGCTGATATAGCTTTAAATCACCAACTAGTTGTGACCAATTTAAAAATGAAGCTAAAGAAGAACCAGAAGACTGATGGAACAGCATTACAAATGTTCAATACAACCTACCTTCAAGACACTAACAAACTCAACGAATTCAAGATAACTCTCAACAACAGGTTCCAAGCCTTACAGGATCTACTGAAAGGAGAAGAAACTGCTATGGGAGACAACAGGAAGGGGATCAAAGAGGTATCAACTTCAACATGTTAGAAGGTCCTGGGCCGCAAGAAACATCATAAAGAATAAAACTCTATCGAAACCCCAGACAAGTTTCAAGAAAGAAAGGACGAAAAGAGAGCTATTAACAACAGTCGAACAAGAACAGAGAAAGTCAAGGCACAAGCTGAGTACGTAGAAGGAAACAAGCAAGTGAAGAAGAACGTTAAAGTCAACAAGTAGAAATACGTGAAAGAACTAACAACAGCGGAAAAATCTGTAAGAGAAGGAAATATGAAACAACTGTATGATACAACAAAGAAACTGGCGTGGAGATACAGTAAACCAGAGAGGCCAATTAAGGACAAAGAATGTGAGACAATCACCGAGATTCAAGAATAGAGGAACAGATTGGTAGAATACTTCGAGGAACTCTTGAATAGATCAGCTGCATTGTATCTACCGGACATCGAAGCAGCACACAGAGACCTTCCTATTGATATCACCCCACTAACAATCGAAGGAATCAGCATGGCAGTCAGACAAATCAAGAGTGGCAAAGCAGCAGGACCTGACAATATACCAGCTGAAGCATTGAAGTCAAACATAGAAGTAACTGCAAACATGCTCCACGTTTTATTCAGGAAGATTTGGTAGAAGGAACAAGTGCCACCGACAAACTGGAAAGAAAAGTACCTCATCAAGATACCAAAGAGAGGAGATCTGAGTAAATGTGAGAACTATAGAGGCATCACACTACTATCAGTACCAGGAAAAGTTTTCAACAGAGTTTTGTTGAACCGAATGAAAGACGCAGTAGACGTCCAACTTCGAGATCAACAGTCTGGATTCCGTAAGGACCGGTCGTGGAAGTCGTCGCTATACACCGACTTCCCTAACTATGGGAAGCCTTTTTACATTGTGGACAGGTGATCATTATGGAAACTTCCTCGACACTATAGAGTTCCTGAGAAGACTCAACAATATCCGGAACTCACACGACGGACTACAGTGCAAAGTCGTGCATCGAGGACAGCTAACAGATTCATTCCAGGTAAGGACCGGAGTCAGGCAAGACTGTCTACTCTACCCCTTCTCTTTTCTTCTGGTGTTCGACTGGATTAAGAAGACCTCAACATTTGAGGGAATGAACAGATTAGAATGAATTAAGGAATTAAAACTTCGCAGATGACCTGGCTTTTCTATCCCATACACACGAACAAATGCAGATAAAAACAGCCAGTGTAGCAGCAGTCTCTGAATCAGTAGGCCTCAATATACACAGAAGAAAAAGCAAGATCCCTAAATACAATACGGAGAACACCAACCCAATCACACTTGATGGAGAAGCTCGGGAAGAGGTGAAAACTTTCACGTACCTTGGAAGCATTATTGATAAAAAAAAGAGGATCTAATGCAAATGTGAAGGCACGGGTTGCCAAAGTAAGGACAGCATTCCTACAATTGAAGAACATATGAAACTCGAAACAACTGTCAACCAATATCAAAATCACAATCTTCAATACGAACATCAAGACAGTTCTAGTGTACGGAGAAATACTACAACCATCAACAAGAAGGTACAGGTATTTATAACAGCCGGCCTTATCTGTCCATCATTAACTAAACATCTGCAAACGTACATGGTTATGTTTTTGGCATCGAGCTACACTTTTTGTATAAAAGCTAACCACACGATCTTACTGCTCAGAATGAAGTAGGTGGAGAGTGTTTTATACCTAGGACCTAACGATTAAAAACTGAATACTGTAACCTCCACGATCAATTTAGTTGATACTTTGTTGATTACATACTAGTAACATAATGCACCACATGTATAAATACCAATTGAAAGGTACCTATTAATCAAAAAATTGTCGACTAATTGTTTACTTTTAAAATAATAACTCATTTAACTAATTTTGTCATAAAGATATTGATCATTCTTGTCGGTTTATCAAAGAAGGTTAGAATAGTTGACTTACAATGAATAGATTGATCTCAATGGTTGAAATCATGAGTCAATTGAAGCTAGACCACCATGGAAAACCTGGAAGCATTGGACGGCTGTTTTATCCTAGTATGGGACTTCTCAGTAGTGAGCATTTCACTGCCGAGGAATTGCACAATAAGACGAAATGGCCGTCGTGTGCTTCCAGGTTTCCCATGGTGGTCTAGCTTCAATTGACTCATGATCTCAACCATTGAAATTACTATAATATCTACAAAAACCCTTCTGATATGAAATAAATTGATAACATTAAAAATAATTCACTCGAATTTATTTTTCCTCAGGAAACTGTTCAATGTTATGAACGTGGCAAACTTTTAGCTGATATTAGAATGATTTACAAAAATTTTATTGAATCTCTACCAATCAAATTCTCGAAGTAAGCAATGAAATACTGATTCAATTTAGAATGGAATTTTAATAATTGAATTCATGAGTCAATTAAAGCTAGATCACCATGGAAAACCTGGAAGCATTGGACGGTCGTTTCGTCCTAGTATGGGACTCTTCAGCAGTGTGCATCCACAATCTCGTCTAGCGAGATTCGAACTCAGGACCTATCAGTCTCGCACGCGAACGCTTAATCACTAGACCATTGACTCGGCATCCAATGATGTTTAATGTCTAACTTCAACCAATCCACGAAATTGAGCGACAGATTTACCATTGTCTTCAGTGAGTTACTATCTCACAACAGACTTGGTTGAACTCCATTGGTCACGGCCTCTCACTAGAACTCCAGGAATTACGGATAGGTCCAGGATTCGAATATCGCGAGGCGGGATCATGAATGCGCACTGCTGAGGAGTCACACAATAGGACGAAACGGCCATCATGTGCTTCCACGTTTTCCATGGTAGTCTAGGTTTAAATGACTCATGAATTCAACCATTAAAAATTTCTATAATGCCCAGAAAACTCCTCTCTGATTAAAATGGAATTAACTTTTGTAGCTTATTCAGTGAATTATTCTGTCAAGAAATACTACGTCAAAAAACTTTACAGTTGAATGAACAACATGTCAATGAAACTATGGATATTTTTCAGTAAGTTGATTATGGTAAAATTGTTATTCTAAATAAAAGGAGGATAAAAGCGATATGCGAAACGAACAAAACATATAAAATGGAAGAAAAAAGAATCGCAATTAAGGTACGAACTTATTTATTTATTTAGACACATAAACATTGATACAAGGAGGCACCAAATAGATATGCCCCACATAAGTCATTTGATTTATGTGAGGTCTGGGGTACTTCGCGGGTGCCCAAACCGAAACAGGTGGTTCCCACACCGAGCCTTTGACCTATAGGTCTAATCCACAAGGAAGTGGAGCAACGTAAGGAGATGCAGACACATAGTAACTGTTAGCCAACGATTGGTTCATACGCCATCTGTTCCCTCAGGATTCTTAGGCCTATGGACACCATTGATTTGAAATGGGGATTCTCCAACTCCTCTAGGTGAGTCCTCCATATTCACCAACCAAGTTAAAGCTCCGGAAATTCGTTTTTCGTCCTCTCAATTTCGTAAACAACAGTAATACTACGAGAAGGCAGTGAGCAGGACTTCTCTGATAGTAGCTGTATAAGCGTGGTGATGTGAGAGTATTTGGAGTGGGAGAGCTGACTCTCCCCACTCTCAACCGTATCAGGGCATTTGGGTCTATGAATTACTTTTTATAGTAGCTAAACTATATCGGTAAATTTTTTTTAAAATTAGCTTAAGGCTAAATTAAGTGAAGCGTCAATGAAAGAATATTTATTAAATGAATTTAAACATTATTATACAAATCAAAGAAAACATTCTAAGGACAGGTTGGAAAATATGAAGAACGACTACAAATTATGGAATAATTCGTTGAAAGTACTTGGTTATCATGTAAGTTATTGTGTTTATGTTAATCTTAATGTTTTTAAATTCACTTGATATTGCTTTACTTGAATCTTCTCATTGATGTTTAGAAATGCAATTGATCAGTCTCTCATAATGGCATATGTGTATACTGTGCATATTGCCTCGATATTGCGTTAATTGACAAGCATTATAAGCAAAGATGGATAGTGGCTAGCAGTGGAATGCAGTTTGACGCGCGTTTCGACGGTACTGGGTTCGAGTCCCACAGTGAACATCAACTCTGAGATGCAGGTACATCCAGCTGACCAGTCCCAAATAGGACGAAACGCGCGTCAAACTGCATTCCACTGCTAGCCACTATCCATCTTCGCATTTAATGATTTTAGTTCATTGAACTTTATTATTGTTTAATGTAATGACGTTTAATAAGCCTGTGATGATCTAAGAATGTTACTTGTGTTTGTCTATTGTCTAAATATTGACAATCAATGAATTCTCAAAATTGCTTAAATATCAGTTAGTGAGTACTTAAATTAATATATGGCTTTAAGATATTCAATCTCTATAAAAAAACCTCGCCAGCTATTAAAACATTAATGACTTTACATGGGAATAGGATCTGAAATACAATCTTGGAACATTGTAACCAGAATACAAACAATAATCTTATAATATTTTAGACAGAGTGCAGTTTTCTGGCTGTCTAGCTTAGATCGATTCATGAATTCAACTATTAAAATTGCTACTATCTCTACAAACCCCACTCTGATCATAATCATCATGTGCTCATTAGTGACTGGCTTTGAGATGATTTACTGGAGTTCTAGTGAGAAACCGTGACCAGAGGAGTCCAATCTGTGTCGAGTAGAGACAGATATCGACCTCAGACAATGGATGAATGGTTACACAACCACTCATGGATCGACCGAAGTTAGACATTAATACCATTGGATACCGGCTCAATGGTCTAGAGACCAAGCGCTCTCGCATGAGAGCAAAGGTCTTGGGTTCGAGTCCTGCATGTAGGATCGTGAACGCGCACTGACGAGAAGTCCAATCCTAGGACGAGACAGTCGTCTAGTGTTTCCATGTTTCCAACTGTGGTCTAGCTTACATGGACTCATGAATTCAACTATTCAAATTACTACAATCTCCACAAACCCCATTCTGATCTAAATCTCATTTTGGCAATATGTTTTACCTACTACCCTGTTTTCAGACACTACTAAATTAAGAACCTCAACTATTTTTAGTTTTTCCGGATAAAACAATCGATTACTTTGTGTCTATTGATTGTTAATTACAAAACATTTGGTCTACTATTTATCATTTATTTATTTAAACACATAGACATTGGTACAGGGTGGCACCAAACAGATATGCGCCGCATAAATTATTCGATTTATATGAGGGCCGGGATACTGCCCGGGTGCTCAAAACAAAGCAAGTGGTTTTCTTAGGAAGCCACATCCTGAGCCTTTGACTTAAAGGTCAAATCCACAAAGCAGCGGAGCAACGTCGGGAGATGCAGTCACATGGTAGTCGGTGACTAATAATTGGTTCATACGCTACTTGTTTCTTCAGGATCCTGGAGCCCCCATGTACACAATTGATTTGGAATTTGAGTTTTCCAACTCCCCTAGATGAACTTTCTGTCTCTACTATCCCGATTAACTCGCCAGACATTCGCTTTTCATCCTCTCAATTTCGTAAATAACACTCCCGCCATGACATAGCAGTGAGTAGGACTTCTATGACAGTGGTTGTATACACGTAGTTATATGAGAGCATTTGGAGAGTGAGAGCTTACTCTCCCCATTCTCGGTTGTATCAGAGCATTTGAGGGCTTGTTCTACTAACATTTTATAGGATCTGCAATGAAAATACATGATCAATGTTTTATTTATGCATCTGAGAGAAACTACGGCATACGATGGACAGCTCAGAACCAATTAGACGACTTGGACTTCGCAGATGACCTAGCCCTCCTATCACATACACACGAACAAATGCAGATAAAGACAGCCAGCATAGCAGCAGTCTCTGCATCAGTAGGCCTCAACATACACAAAGGGAAAACCAAGGTCCTCAAACACAACACGGAGAACAGCAACCCAATCACTCTTGATGGCGAAACTCTGGAAGACGTGGAATCCTTCACATACCTGGGAAGCATCGTCGATAAACAAAGAGGTTCAGATGAAGACGTCAAGGTGAGGATAGGCAAAGCTAGAGCGGCATTCCTTCAACTGAAGAACATATGGAACTCAAAACAACTTTCAACCAATATCAAAGTCAGAATCTTCAATACGAACGTCAAGGCAGTTCTACTGTACGGAGCTGAAACTTGGAGAACTACAACAACCACCATCAAGAAGGTACAGGTATTTATTAATAGCTGTCTACGCATGATACTCAACATCCATTTGCCGGATACCATCAGCAACAGCCTTTTGTGGGAGAGAACCAACCAGCTTCCAGCTGAAGAGGAAATTAGGAAAAGACGATGGAAATGGATAGGACATACATTGAGGAAATCATCAAACTGCATTACGAGACAAGCGCTAACTTGGAATCCTGAAGGGAAGCGGAAAAGAGGAAGGCCAAAGAACACATTACGTCGGGAAATAGAAGCAGATATGAAAAAGATGAATAAGAACTGGAAAGAGCTTGAAAGGATTGCTCAGGACAGGGTTGGATGGAGAATGCTGGTGAGCGGCCTATGCTCCTTCACGAGGAGTAACAGGCGTAAGTAAGTAAGTAAGTAAGTAATAACTTAATTAACTTCTGTGTATTTCATATCTAATGTTATCCAAACAACTTTTATAACTACTCCGGGAAATAATAAAAATGATTTCAAATACTACAATTGTATAATTACAAGGCTTGTTACTTACTATTCAATTATAGGTTTACAATCAAATATCAAATGTTCAAAAATCAAATATATCAAATTTAGCTGTTATATGTTTTAAATTACAACAAACTGTTGAAATATGGGGATTTATTGGTACTTGGTTAATAGAATTATTCAAACTATATGATATAACAATTCTAAATCAAATTGATAAGATCATATGGAATGATTGGTATATACATTTTGAATCGGTAGAAAAAGATCTTTATATTCATGATCAAGAATGTAAACAACATTTACAAAAACTAGATTCTATGTTAAAGAATCTAGATATATACTTTAAACCTCACAGGTTAAATATTGCAATAATGTTTTGAATATCTTATTTTTGTTATTATTAAGTCTTTAAACTGATTTTATAATCTTTTCAAGACCAAACAATTGAGAATGGTGAACTGACATCGATTTGAGATGCATTTTAGAAGTGAATTTTGTGGTGTATACATGAGGTCATGTTATTTTGAATTCATTAAAATGTAAATCAGCATAAACATTTCCTATAAAGTTACTGGTTACCTGCCTAAGACTAGTACCTGCTACAAAACAAAGGACGGATTTACTGCGCAGCAGTTCGTCCTGTCATACTTTGTGGCAGTGAAATATGACCGGCAAGAGTAGAGGATATTCGTAGGTTACTAGTACCCGATCTTAGGTGTCTTCGAAGTATTGCTCATATATCCTGGGACCATCGAGTAAGTAATGCAGTTGTTAGGAAAAGGGTACTAGGTAGGGATAGCAAATCGATTGATGAAGTAGTGATGACTGGGACGCGTATTACGTATGCGCAACCACCGACCGGTGTAGCAGTAGATTGGAAGGAAGCTAGAGGCGGCAAGACCAAAACATGACACAAATCCACGAAGTCGCTGACAAGTGAACTGAGACATGTTGGTAGGTATAGATTACCTGGTTGTGATTCTCTAGACAGTAGCAACCAGTCAGAGACTTGAATGGTTAGAGACCTTAAATGACATGGCTCAAAATCGTTTGCAATGGCGCAGGTGCATCCAATCTTTGTGTTCTCCAAAATTTTAATCTTCTGAATTCTTCGTGTTCCTTTTTTTTCACTCTCCAAATTTATTTCACTGTGTTATACTCCTTGAATAACATCTTCAAACCCTAATGTTTCCGATTGTTGCTGATACTTTTACTACCTCTGCCACAACGGGATTTGAATCGACATTTGTATCTCTATGCTAATGTGGTATGGCAACTCGAAATGATGTACGTACGTAAGAAGTTTTTGCTGACTGACTGACTGGGTGGTTTTGATGTTAAATTCATACGATAAGAGTGATCTCTGATCTAAAATTGTAGGTGGCTAAAATCATCATCTATCATAGCTAATTTTTTGACCAACATCAATTAGCCATAGAATCTATTAAATTTCGACGAAATAATTAGTCTGTACAGTATGCAATAATAAGTAGGTCATTTTTAGTTCTTAGTGCTAAGGATACTAGATAAACTAAATTGTTGTAGATGTGGATGTGTCACTCAGTTTCGTGGATTAGTTGAAACTAAATATTAAGGCCATTAGATGCCGGCTATTTCAGTGGTCTAATGTTTAAGCGCTCGCGCGTGAGAATGATAGGTCCTGGGTTCAAATCTCGCGAGACGGAATCATGACCTACGCACTGCTCAGGAGTACTACAATAGGATGAAACGGCCGTCCAGTGGTTCCATGGTGGTCTAGTTTCAATCGACTCATGATCTCAACTATTAAAATCAATATGGTTTCATTGTTCCACATTTATACAGACAATTTTATACAGACAATCAACTTTTATGTATTTCTCTTTCTTAGATTGATGGATACACAGAACTGTTTGAACGATCTATTAGACTTACTGTCAAATTTATTAAAAGTAAGAAGTTATTCTTTTATTGATTTCCTAGTTTTCAAGCAAAATTACTGTTCTCTCTGTTCAAATGGTTTCATATTGTTTATTATATTTCTGCAGCAATATGGAAGACTCTCCCGGTCTCCCACATTACACCAAGATGCCATGTACCTGCCCCCAAATGCCCTGGTATGGCGGAGAGTGGGGTGGTTCGCTCTCCCTCTCGAAATACTCTCACACGGCCACGCTTATACAGCCTCTGTCAGGGAAGTCCTACTCACTGCCTTCTCATGGCAGTAGTGTTGTTTACGAAAATGAGAGGAAGAAAAGCAAATTTCCGGCACTTTAACCGGATCCCAAACCAATGGTGCACATGGGCTCCAAAATCCTGAAGGAACAAATGGCGTATGAACCAATTTCTTGGTCACCGGCTTCCATGGGACTGCATCTCCTCACGATGCTCCACTGCCTTGTGGGTTAGACCTTTAGGTCGAAAGCTCGGGTCGTGGCCCCCAAAGAAAATCGCCTGCTTCGGTCTGGGCACCCGGGCAGTATCCCAGCCCACGCACTAAAACATGATGAACTATTTACTTATGGAAAATATTCTTTTCGATCCGATTTACACTGAAATGACTCGCACTATCATTATTATTATTATATATTATTAATATTATTATTATTATTTTACCACGTCATTTATTCACTCTCTCTTATTCCTACTTTATGTATCCGTTTCGACTTAGACAGCAGCTCGCCTATGGTGAAAATTCGGCTCTATCTAAACGTTCTCAAGTCACTGCCTGGTTGAAAATTGTATGTTACCACCGAATACGAGTACTGAAACAGTCTTTCTGAAACCACGCGCACCATTCAAACTGGCTGCCTTCAACGTTTGCACACTTATGCAGGTCGGAAAACAGATACGGCTGGATATGTCTTTAGAAAGTCTTAATATTGACGTTTGTTGTCTATCCGAGACCCTTATTCAAGACTCTGGTGAAATACTACAAATTCGCTCTCTATCTGTCTCTTCAAAAAGCTTGTTTTACGTACGTTTATCCCGGGACCCTGTGGCATCGTCGTTTGGTCTTGCTGGCGTTGATGTCGCACTAAGCGCTACAGCTCAGGCAACACTGATCGATTGGATCCCCGTTAACTGTCGGTTATGCGCTGTTAGATTAGAAAGTTCTATCAAAGTGAGAAGAAATCGGATTGGGAAACGATGTCTTTTCGTCATCGCCTGTGCCCCGACAGATTGCAGCCCGGATGAAATCAAGAATGAATTCTACAACCAGTTAGCTGTTCTTCTCCAGAAAGTGCGTCCGTCAGATATTGTAGTACTAATCGGAAACTTGAATGTTCAGGTCGGGCGTCTAGGCACAGAAGAGAGTCGTTTAGGTGGCCGATGGGGACTTGTTGGTCGCAGGACAGATAACGGTGGCCGTCTACTGCAACTATGCACAGACCACAACCTGTTTCTGGATAGCACTAATTTTCGGCACAGTCATCGCCGATGTGCCATCTGGCGCCCCCCTTCTGCATCTCAAGCCTGGACTCAGATTGATCACATCGCGATCAGCTACCGCTGGCGTGGTTGTGTACAAGACTGCCGCTCCTTTTGGAGTACCTATCTGGACTCTGATCATGCCCTGGTCTGAGCCAATCTTACCTTACTTTTCAGTGACCAACGAAATGACCGCCACCAAAGGATTGATGTTAGCAAGTTGGTTGCAACTTCTGTTACCAGTAAGTATCGAACCGAGCTAGCTCCTAGGTTAGCTACCATTCCACCGAAAAGTATAGATGAGCACTGGTTGCAATTTCATGACGCCATGAAAATGGCGGGTACAGTTTGTTGTGGGTTCGCGAAACGTCCCGCTTACAAGCACTGGGTTTCTTCTGGTTCCTTGCAACTCATTGAAGCCCGTCGGTCTACTCCAGATGGCCGTGAGTTTGACCACAAACGAAGGATGTTACGTAATGAAATCGGGCAAAGCTTGCGTAAGGACCAAAAATCCTGGTGTTAGGAGCATGCTAATGAGCTGGAAGCAGCAGCTGCATCTGGTAATTACCGGAAGCTCTTCCAACTCATCCGAGTCACTGGCAGCAAGAAGTCTGGCGTGAGCGGATCAATCTGCGAGGATGACGGAACGCCAATCGCTAACATCCATCGACGTCTTGGACGATGGGCAGAATTCTTCGAAGGGCAGTTCAACTGACCTGGTGCCCCGGCAACATCGGTCAGACTGTCCTGCCCTCCATGGCCGGTGACGACTGATCCACCAAATGAGGCGGAAGTCCGCAAGGAACTCCAACTCTTGAAACGTTACAAATCACCGGGTCCAGATGACTTGCCTCCGGCTCTTTTTAAAGATGGTGGTGACTTTCTGACTAAGGAGCTGAAGATGTTGTTTACAAAGATCTGGGGACTAGAGAGTGTACCAACGTCATGGAATGTGTCTATAATTGTCCCTGTCTTTAAAAAGGGTTCACATCGTTCCTGTAACAACTATCGGGGAATTAGTCTACTTCCGATTGCGTCCAAGGTATTGGCATCCGTTATACTTCGTAGGTTATTCAAAACCCGAGAAGGATTGACTGGAGAGGAGCAGGCTGGGTTTCGTTCTGGTCGAGGATGTATTGATCATATCTTCACCCTCCGCCAAGTGTTAGAACACCGTCATACTTATCAAAGGCCAACAATCGTAGTGTTTCATGATATCAGGGCTGCTTTCGATTCGTTGGATAGGACTGTTCTCTGGGATTGTCTATTGAAGAGGGGTGTGCCTGAGAAGTTTATTAACATCCTAAAAGCCCTATACCCAAACACCTCAGGCAGAGTGAGGGCATACATCTACCTTTCTCCATTATTCCATTCGAGCAGTGGAGTTAGGCAGGGTTGCCTAATCTCACCATTCCTCTTCAACTTTGCCATCGATGACATTCTGGAAACAGCTCTGACGGATGTAAGTAATGGTGGTGTGGATGTGTTGCCTGGAGAAAGACTTCTCGACCTTGAATATGCTGATGATATTGTCTTACTATGCGAGAATGCCCAAGCTATGCAATCCGCACTTAATCAGTTGGCAATCAGTGTCCGTAGGTATGGTGTATGCTTTGCACCTTCGAAGTGCAAAGTACTTCTACAAGACTGGCAGGATTCTAATCCTGTACTCACTCTGGATGGTGAGCAGATTGAAGTAGTCGAGAAGTTCGTGTATCTAGGTAGCTGCATAAGTGATGGTGGTGGCGTGAGTGATGAGATCAATGCACGTATAGTGAAAGCCAGAGCGGCTTATGCCAATCTGGGCCATCTTTGGCTCCTTCGTGATGTTAGTCTGGCTGTAAAAGGTCGGATCTACAACGCGACGGTGAGAGCAGTTTTGCTCTATGCTTGTGAAACCTGGCCTCTCCGAGCTGAGGATGTTAGACGACTCTCTGTGTTCGATCATCGTTGTCTCCGAAGGATTGCTGGCATCCAGTGGCAACACCATGTCAGTAATGCAGAGGTTCGGCATCGAGTGTTCGGTCACAGAGACGATAATGAAATTGGTGTCACCATCTTGAAACACCGACTTCGTGGGCTTGGACCTGTTCTACGAATGTCGTCCCAGAGAATTCCACGTCGTGCATTATTTGCCGACTCTGAGACTGGTTGGAATAAGCGGAGAAGTGGTTAGTGTATGACATGGTGTCGTGGTATGAAAGAAAGCTACAAAGGGCTAGCTTCTGTTGGTCCTTCACGACTTTCATGCTGGGGTCCGAGAGACGGTGTAACGCAGTGGCTAGAGACGTTATCAGATATGGCTCAGAATAGAAGCCAGTGGTGATCCTGCTGTAACTTTATTTTACTTTCTTTATAAAAAGTGGCTGTATCCTCTTTAAATGTAAGATTTCTTCTGAGTGTACCTTTCCGTTTCCCCCATTATTGTTCTCTCTTTTTTTTTATAATTCCCCACTTTCACTACTTTTTTTTTTATCCTTCTCTTCAAGTTATCGTTGTTTTGTGTGGTGCATATATATTTGGTGCCCTCTTGTACCAATATTTATGTGTTCAAATAAATAAATAAATAAATAAATAATAACATGTACCTAAATTAATGGTTGCTCTGGTTGTCAAAACGGGCACCAGCCTAAGAAAATCGGCATTCACCATAAGGCATCATGACTTTTCTGCATGAAAACCTTCTAACTCCCATGGCATAGTTTAAATGGTTTGAATTATTTTTTTTCTGGTTAACGCTATTTTAGTGAGTTAGTTTTCTACAAGAAATATAAGTCACTTTTCATAATTCTATCATATATTCTTTAGTATTACTACTTTAGATTATAGAACTATCATGAGTTTCCTATACATTTAAAAATATCTATTAGTAGTTGAAATGAACATTTAAATTGTATACTTTACAAATATTTTCTATTTGTTCTTGTCAAGGTCAGCAATCAGTGTCTAGATTTATTCAATGGAGAGCGTATATTAAATATTGAAGAAAAACTTATAACAATTGAACACATTCAAAATGGTTGGTTTGAATTGTTTTATCAGTCATCTCATTGTGATGAATTAATACTTGAGGACTCTAAAAATTATGAAAAAGATATAACGATACAATTACAAAAAGTAATATGTAACTTTATATTTTAATAATTTTGTTTGCTACTTTGGTGAGACTATAATTTATGGATGACCTTTAAGTAGCGTTGAAATGATCCTGAAAATGGACACTTACTGTTTATTACTAAATGAGTTAGAATTCTTATTTACAGTTGATGACTAAGGTTAAAAATTAGATTCAAGGTTTTCATCACGAACTATAATGCTAAAATTCTATTTAGCCAAACGTATGAATAAATTTCGCGCTAATATCCATTACTTATTATTCTTATATCTGATTGCCTCGCTCATAAATTATAGTCTTGCCAGAAATAGATTTGATTTCATAATTGAATTCATGAGTCAATTGAAACTAGATCATCATAGAAAACCCAGAGGCATTAAAAGGCCGTTTCATCCTATTGTGAGACTCTTCAGCAGTGAGCATTAACGATCCCGTCTCGCGAGATTTAAACTCAGAACCTATCAATCTCGCGCGCCAGTGTTTAACCTCTAGACCACTGAGCTGGCCGGCATCCAACGGTGTTAATAGATAGATTAAAATAAATATTGACATCAGTGTATTTAACGACAATCACCATTTATTTATTCAGTCAAACTCAAGGTTAAAGATGATTACAGTTAACAAGATTATAAAAAAAACAAACGATACATTTAGTATTTAACTATGACAAATTAAGCTATTTTTCAACTTGCTTTTACACAATACGAAATCGTATATATTTGTATATAGTTTACCTGATCTATTGTTTATGTGTAAAATGTCGTTTAAAGCTACATGAATAATTATCTTGTGAGTTTCTCCGTTAGGTTCCTAAGTATTCCTATCATTTTGAGATGATGGAGTAGATTTATAACTCAGGTGGATGATTTTAATTGAGTTTTATTCTCTGAGCTGGTTGGTTTGGTTGTGAAACGTTTCATGATTTTGCGTGTCATCGTATAGTGTTCCATATTATTCATGACTAAACCATCCAGCTCAGAGAACAACATTTTCATCAAAATATTCCTATCATTTTAGATTACATAAGCTAATAGTATCTAAGGCGTATGTTTATATCATAATACTGAACTTGAAAATATTATCTGTCATTTTAAATTACTAATGATGATTAGGTAAAATTTGATTTATCTACAGATGTATTGCTTGAATAAGTCCCTCAACAGATGAACACAATCTCATCAAGGCTATAGTCAAATCAGGTAACCACATATGTAGCCAACAATTACAATGTTTAAAAAAAAATCAATACAATTAGCATGAAAAAGTAAAATGATACAAACTGAACAGTAAATACACATCCATCGATCAGTAGCAGGGATACAGAAAAATAGGAATTAATATATAATCATGTTTGTAGAAAAATGTGCAATTTCATGAATGGTAGTCAAATAAGTAAACATCAGAAGGGGTTTTGTGGATATTTTAGTAATTTCAATAGTTGGGATCACGAGTCAATTGAAGCTAGAACCTGGAAGAACTGAACGGTCGTTTCGTCCTATTTTGGGACTCCTCAATAGTGCGCACTCACGATCTTGTCTCGTGAGATTTGAACCCAGGACCTATCAGTTTCGCGCGCTAGTGCTTAACCTCTAGACAACTGAGCTGGCAGGCATCCAACGGTGTTAATGTCTAAATTCAAATTCAAATAAATAAATAATAGTAACCAGTCTGACGCTAAATGAATCTTAAATGAAGGGCATTTAACTCAAATTTAATTAGTTGCTTCACTCTTATCGATAGTGATTTATAATCCCTCCGAAAAGTCCCCCACGTCCTCAGTCATCATTAACGAATCGTGTGGTTTTTAGTTTATACTTCACCCAACTTCCTTTGATTTTATACTATTTTGTCTCTTTTGTTTAACACGAATTCACTTATTTAACACTTACGCTTGTTACTCTTCGTGGAGGAGCATAGGCCGTCCGCCAGCACTCTCCATCCAACCCTGTCTTGGGCAATCCTTTCCAGCTCTTTCCAGTTGTCATTCATTCACTTCATATCTGCTTCTATTTCCCAACGTAATATGTTCTTTGGTTTTCCCGTTTTCCGAGTTTTCTTGCGTTCTTAAGCTAGTTAGTTTACTACAGGATGGGGTCGCTAACCCATGCCTAACTCTCCTCCTTTACTCGGGCTTGAGATCGGCAGTAACTTTAGAAGAGCTGCAGGCAGAGCTACTTATTTAATAGTTTACTGGTACTTCAGTTCCGATTTTTATGTCTAAAAATTATTACTTAATAGAATTTCATAGTGAGTCACTGAATACTAACAAATGATATTCAGAGTATTTTTATTCATACAACCTTGTTGAAATAAGCTTTACTGATCGAAGAAAAAGACAGAACCGATAAAATATAGATCAATCACTCCACCTATAGATCTTCTACGGTTAATGCAATTCTCAAGACTGGGTAAAGAAAAAGAGTTGGGTATGCGGCTAGAAACCCTATCCGTAGAAAAAAACCTTGTTCGGAGAATGTCAACAAGAAAAAAACGTTTTGACCTTGGCCTGGGAGTTGAAGGAACTTCATTTAAAAGAATCATGATCCATCATGATGAAAGCCGAGATACTTCAGAAATTACGAAACCGATTCCCTTTCTGTCGACAAAACAACAATTAACCTTGGTATGTAGAATATTCGGACATTGCGGAAGACTGCGAGGACCAGCCAAATAGCTACAAGAGTGAGGAGATACAACTTGACAGTACTCGGAATCAGCGAACCCTATTAGACCCAGGCTAGACAGAAAAGGCTAGATCCTGGAGAGATGCTGTCGTACTATGGTCACGAAGAAGAAAATGCTCCGCACACATAGGGAGTTGCTCCGATGCTGTCCAAATAAGCACGCAAAGCACTTATAGAATGGAAATCTCACGTAGCCAAAATCATCAAAGCATCTATCAAAACAAAGAAAGAGAGAATCACAGCGAATGATATCCAGTGTTGTGCACCTACGAATGATAACAATGAAGACTATAAAGATCAGTTTTACGAGACCCTGCAGTCGATCGTGGAGAAGTGTCCATAAAAGGAAGCACAATAAGACAGTAAACAACAACAGTTAAATAAGGGAAGAGAAAGTCAAGGCACAAGCTGAGTACACAGAAGCAAACAAGAGAGTGATGAGGAGCATTAGAGTCGAAAAGCACACTTATTGAAGAAGCTGTGGAAGAGATAAAAACTTTCAGGTACCTGGGAAGCATTATTGATAAAAAAGAGGATCTGATACAGTTGCAAAGGGACGGATTGTCTAAATAAGGACAGCATTCTCACAACTGAAGGACATATGAAACCCAAAAAAGCCGCCAGATAAAAACCAAAGTCACAATCTTCAATGCAAACATCAAGACAGTTCTATTGTACGAAGCTTAAACGTGGAGTACCACCACAAACATCGTCAGAAAAACACAGGCATTTATAAACACTACGTCACACAAAATTCTCCATATCCGCTGGCTACATATCATCATCAACCTATGGCTGCAGAGAACAAACCGATTTCCAGATGAGAAGGGAATTAGGAAAAGATACTGTAGGTGGATGGAACATACATTGCAAAAATCATCATATTACATCATGAGGCAGGCATTCACTTCGAATCCTGAAGAGAAAAAGAGAAGGGGAGCACCAAATAACACATTGTGTCGGAAGTTGAAGGGAGTCTTCAAAAGACCAAATAGCACTTGGTAGTGAGTGGCATATAGAGCTCAGAATATGGTTGGAGAATCCTGGTGAGTGGCTTGTGCTTCACGATGGGCAACATGCGCAAGTAAATAAGCAAAAAAGTGAAAAGTCGCTGTTTCATTCAACCCAGCATCAGGAATATAAGACTTTGAATCAGATATGTACAACCAGTAGTCATGATTTTTCAATCACATTTTACGGATATGTAACTTACTATGGTGTGTGCTACTTATGTAGATATAAGTAGTATATGATATTAGTCGTGAACGGAATGTCTGGCAGCAGAGAGACAAGAAGATCGAATAGTAAAGAATGAAAACAGAATGCAATTTGTATGAAAATGAAAGAACAATGAAGTCTGAATCATTATGAGACAATTGATCAATATTTTGCAAATTAAGCATTTGCTTTATGATTGTTAGGTTTTATTAACACGTTCTATAATTTGCATTCAGTTGTATTCACCTGCGTTATCCTTCACTACGACACCAATACCTTACCGTTGATTGAAATGAGTTAAAGAAATTAATACATAAGCTACCAATATTCGGCAATAGATACCTTGATACCGTTATCTGTATACGGTAAAACCATGAAGAGTAATGTTGAAGCAACGTGTGGAACAGTAAATCAATGGATGAGGCTATAAGCCTTCGTCAAATGAGTTATTTGAAATATGTGTGACATAATTCCAATCACCAGGCACACCGAAGTACTGTGTTAGCTAGCAAAACACTCAGTAAGAACAATGTTAGAGATAGCCAAACCAAGCTGTGATATCAGTTCGTGAATTCAACTACTTTTAGACTGAGACGTCCCTGAAAATAAAAAATGTCTTCTTGGGGTCTGCACAGTAGTTACAATCAATCGTAGAAGACCGTAACTAACGTAACTCAAAATCAATTATAATAACACTATTGATCTTGAGTTATAATATTCATACCATACATTGTTTTTTTCTTTATTTTAATAGTTGAGATCATGAGTCAATTGAAGCCGGCTCAGTTGTCTAACGGTTAAGAGCTCACGAGCGAGACTGACATGTCCTGGGTTTGAATCTGGCGAGGCGGATCATGGATGTGTACTACTGAGGAGTCTCACAGTAGAATGAAACAGCCGTCCAATGGTTACAGGTTTTCCATGGTGGTATAACTTCAATCGACTCACGATCTCAACTATTGAAATTACTATAATATCCACAAAACCCCTTCTGACATTTTCTCTATGTTTGGCGTTTACTGTAATCAATCTTATAGTATAATTAATAAGTGAATAACTTGAACCGTAGTATATTTGTAACACTTTGTGCGTTTGTTACTGATCAAGTTGAAAGTAACTTATTGTTGTTTATTGTTCACCAATCATTTTATTGTTATAATGTAAATATTCTATGTGATAACTTCTAGAATCGTTTTCTAGTGGTCATTATTTTGATATATTACGGTGTATATATGTATCCACTTTTATGTCCATAATTCAAACATATACAGTAACGAAATGTATAAAAATGAGAACCATACACTACCACTAGTCATCATCTATCCCCCCCCCTAATCCTTGAAACTGGAATCGTTTATCAGCGAAGATTATAAATTAACATTTGTTTCGTTTAGTTTAATTTACAGCAAGAGTGCAAGTATACCACATTGAATCTCTACCATTCCTTATTCATAAAACTACACTTCATTGTAATGTATAATACTATATGTCTTAAAGTAGATGGGAATTCTTATATACATTATATCGAATTACTAAAAATGCTTAGCTATCAACCTATTATAATGTTTTCAATAGTTGAGATCATAAGTTAATTGAAGTTAGATCACCATGGAAAACATAGAAGCACTGGATGACCGTTTCGTCCTATTGTGGGACTCCTCAGTGAATTTAGTAATAAGAACATTCTATTTGACTTTTTAAATTAATTTTAGTTATGATAATCAATTTATAACAGTATTGTATTCTTTGTATGTATGTAAGTGGCTATTTATTATCCCTTTTTGAAATTATCCACAATATGATTTTTTGATACAGTCAGTCCATAAACATCCTATATATACACCTATATACACCCTCAAATGCCTTGATACGGCCGAGGATGAGGAAAGTCTACTCTCCCTCTCGAAATTTTCTCACATGGCCATGTGATACAACTACTGTCACAGAAGTCCTACTCACTGCCTTCTCCTACCAGGGGTATTGTTTAAGAAATTGAGAGTACGAAAAACTAATATCCAATGCTCTAACCGGGTTGGTGGACACGGAGAATTCATCTAGAGGATTTGGAAAACACTCATTCCAAACCAATCGTATACATGGGTTAGCTTCAGAATCCTGAAGAAACAAATGGTGTATGAACCAATTATTGGTCACAGGCCACCATGAGTCTGCATTTCCTTACGTTACTCAACTGCTTTATGGATCAGACCTTTAGGTTGAAAGCTCCGTGTGTAGTCCCACATGTGAACCACCTACTTCGGTATGGGCACCCGGGCAGTAGTATCCTAACCCTCACACAAATCGAATTATTTATGTGGTGCATGTTTAAATAAAAAAAAAATTGTATTACAAATCAACTTGGACTGATAGACTTAAGTGGCTTCATACATACAAGACTGTTTAAAAAGGACATTTAGTTACCATATTACTTCATTTTTTTTTTTTTTTTACTATAGGAGCTTACAAATATGATCT